>CM038217.1:33873810-34053280 GCA_021442155.1 Cymbidium sinense
ACCCCATAACCATTCCCCATGCTCCCATGGGTGGTTAGCAATCACGAGGAGGGAACGACAATCGGAGCACCTCGGTGCTATCATGGCAACGTTGCGGTGCCAAGCCATCTCCACCAACTAAACTAACAATTATCCTTCTAGAAGAATGTTTTAGCATCCGGGAGTTCCAGCTTAAATAATTTATTATTTGTATTTTTTATGAAAATAACAAGATCCGCTATTGTTACCTTTTGGTTGCTCTAGCAAATCTCATGATGAATAGTGTTTTCAATTAAGGTCTTTATTGAGTTATTAGGTAACTCAACGCACTACCATTCAAAAGTTGTACTAGTCGATCTAATGAATTGTCATAATAGTAGGGTATCATTTCCTCCATTATTTCCACATGTGGCTTTAAATTGGGCTAAATATTATCAGATTTTTTGTGCTTGAAAATGTGTTAAATCTCAAAGATAGCATACTATAGGGTACTACATTTGATTGTAATCGATTGGATGGTTGACCTTTCCTAACAAGTTTAATAGCTTCTGAGGTGATAACTACTTTGGCCTTTTGTCTTATATGGTCTTCCACTTAGGACTTGGTAAAAATATTTGCTTCTTGATGGGAATTTATTGTAGCCTCTCCAAGGGCTTCTTGTCTTTCTGTTGAAGCTATTGGCAAGTTTGATGTGCTATTTTGTATTCCCTAAGTTTTAGCTGTTGGGTTACTCATTTCCAAAGGATCTCTTAGAGTTATTTGCTACTTTACAGTCACGACATTATTAAGCTGATCAAATAGCTCTTTCATTAGCCTTTTCATTTTCTTAAAGGCATTGAGCTAACTAATCTCTCTTTGCTAGAGTTGAGAACCCATTTGCCATTATAAACTTGTTACAATGTCAGCTAGCTCTTCTATTACCTCATCCTCTACTTAGGCTTCGGCTTTAGATTATTGATAATTTGGGTTCTCTTGGTGTCCCCTCATCATTATTGTTCAAACACACATTTTTATTATGCAAATGTGTGTCAACCATACAAATAGTTTCAATCTTCATATGATCAATATCATCATTATTTTGAAGGTCTCAATCGCTTCCATTAGTTGGGAAATCTTCATCTTCCCAGAAGAGTCGATTGTCCTCCTCATCAACTGTTGACTGACTTTTGTTAGGCTTGAGTTTCTACTTGATGATAGTAGATTCAATTCCTTCATCATCTGATGGGGTGAGTTTACATCAATGATTTAGGATTCTTTTGGTACAAATCGATCGAGACCTTCTAGTGGTCTTTAGAAATGTATCATGTTCTTTGGATGTATTGGGACCTTCCGTGAGTGGATCTCTAGGAATGTTTCCCAAATGTCACTCCTTGGTGCTCACCATAGGTGTAAAACCTTCACAACCGGCTACTAGTGTTTTTGTGTTTAAGGGCTCATTATCGGTGTTCACTGACTATGGTGCTTGCAGACTTTGAGTTTTTCTATAAATGGGCACAATACTTTTGAATATTCCCACCTCTTTTAGGGTAGGAGTTTGTTGGGTTGGCAACCTGGTTCACCAACTTCTTTATTCTTCTTTGAAGGTTTCTGTTTCTGACCACTTTCAAAACCTTTCAAATTTTGGAGGAAATGGATTCATTTTTGTGTGGTTGATTTTATAGACCGAGATGTATATGTTTATCCTAGAATGATTTTTCTATAGCTCCTCCTGAGCTATTTCTTTTGACCCATTGGAGTGGATCAAAGTTGTTGGTGGTGGGTATATTTGCCTCCACCAATAGGTTAGATTCTTGCTTGACATGCACGAACAATTCAATAACTTTGTGGTAGCATTGTATTTTCTACAAGCCCTCCTGGATGTTTTGATACCCGAGGAAGACGCTTCATAGTCATGCGTTCCTGTAGCAAAGGTAGCATTATGCAGGGTAGTATGTTCCGCTGATGCATTATTAAGTGGGTTGACTCTAGTAGACTTCAACTTGGGTCTAGCGATCACCTTATCCTCAGTAGAAATGGTTAGCAACGCCTCTGATAGTCTATCAAAGACAGAAGCCCTCTTTGAGTTTAGAGCTTTAGGGTTAGGCTCATTCAAGGTGATTAGGTTTGATCTGTTTCTTCTTATTGAATGGTTTTGCATTATTGGGCTTAATGATTGGTCCAACCGCAAGAATTTCAATTGTTTTCAACTAGAGAGTAGTGGAACCAACATTTATTATATAAGGGAATCATAGTTGATCCCTCACGAAGTTATCATGTTCTTGACATTTGTCATTGAAAAATCTGGTCATAGATCTTAAAATTTTAAAAGATTATAATACTTTTTTTTAAGTCTACGATGATGTTTAATATTTCCAACTAGATATGAAGAGAATGGTTTTATCAACAACTTTGTCAAGTCATCCAAGGAACCTTGTAGACCTAGGATGGTGTTTATCTAAGGGGACAAATTTAATTCAATTTTAACTAACACGAGGCTTTTTGCCAATTGAATATATTCCATGATTCATAGCTCAAGGAGCAAAGCCATTAGGGAATATATATGTTATTGTTATGACCGAAATATAGTGGGGCTGTAGAGATGCCAAGCCACCTACTCAAAGGGTTCTGGTCATTTTTTCATTTCATGTGGTGCCATTAGGCAGCAAAATCATACAGATAGAGGACATAGATCACGTCCTTACTAGCATGAGATCTAAGTATGGCTATAAATGCATTTATTTGACATGGCTTCTTTTGTGCGTAAAGATTTTCTTAGCTTATTATCCTTAATAAATAATGACAGATTGATGGATGATTATTTGCTTTAAGTTATATTAAATGATGAGCTTCATTCAATTTATACAAATCCCCTCTGAATGTATTTTATAATTGGCACGATCATCATCGAGGAAAGATTAGGTTTTGGTAACTCGGACCCAGTCATAAGACCCAACTAGGTTGCAAGAGCATCTACATGATGAACATACTATTGGAGTTTGCATGACAAATGAATAGATGTCCATATGGTGAACGAATAGAATACTGGGCTTACAATTCTTTGAAATGCAAAATTTATATGTTTTATTTGCATGGTGAATGAATGGAAGGCTGGGCTTGCAAAATTTTTATGGTTTGTTTGCATGATGAATGAATGGGAAGTTGTGCTTACATCCTTTTGGAATGACGGGATATAAGGTGTTCACATGATGAGCTAGTTATAAGTGTTCATATGATGAAGGAGTCATAAGATGTTCACATGATGAACAGATAGGAGACTGGGCTTACATACCTTTGGAATGCTAGGATATAGGGTGTTCACATGATGAACTAGTTATATATTTAGTTTATAAATATATAAGATCAGTGCCTCAACGCAAAGGGGTAGGGCCTCGGCACTATCACAATGGTGCCTTGGCACTGCTAAGGTGGAATTTTGATAGGATGTGTACATATAACATTGCAGAGTACTGCACTTCAACGCCACATGTATAGCGCTTCAATGCTTTAATTATTGGTCATTTTGACCAATTAAATGATGCCTCGATGCTGGAGGTGTAGTGCTTAAGCACAATGTTAAGATAATAAAACCGGAGAGCTTGGCCCCTCGGTGTTGTGGGGCAGATCCTCATAGATTTCATTTCCGAGAGCATGGCACCTTTGTGTTGTAGCTTGACACCTCAGTGTTGTGGGGCAGATCCCCACATATTCCATTTCCAAGAGCATGGTGCCTCGGCGCTATGTTATGGCATGTTGATTCTATGAAGCAGCTCCCCTAAGATTTCATTTTCGAGAGCATGGCACCTCGACACTATGCCTTAATGCCTCAACGTTGTGGGATAGATCCCTACATATTTCATTTTCGAGAGCATGGCGCCTTGGCGCCTCAGCGTTGTACCCTGGCGCCATGATGATGTGGGATTGGAAATGTGCATAATGAACCAAATTGTTGAATATTTAAATGATTTTTATGAAAATTTTTGTAGAGTAACACTTTAGTAATGCTAAATTTTCATATTTTTAGTGTAATCCTTCCATGTTCCGGATCTAAGATCAATGGAGGGATATTTCTGTTCTTCTCATGTAGGAACTAAATTCAACGATAGATCTAGGGCTTAATTTTGAATTTTATAAGAGGAGAAAGGGGAAAGAAAATTAGGTGTCCTTCATCCTAGAAGAAGACTCTTAGAGGGGCAACTCCCCCTTTTATAAGAGTTCTTTTTTTTTTTTGTCTGTTTCACTACCTCTGGTTGTAGCCATTGGGGTCATAACAATAAATTTCTTGCTTCTTTAAACTACAGATCATCATTGTAGCACCTCATCACTGGGATTACAGTGCTTCGGCACCATACCGTAGTTCTAGAAGGCCATGGCAAGGCCTTGGCACCAAGATTACAGTGTCGTGTGACACATAAATTTTTTTTTTTTTTGATGTGAAAAGAGATAAAGGCTTGTTGTTGATGTTGTTGTTTGTAATTTCATTTGGGACCAAATTCAAGCTCATGACCACCTCAACAACTACAAGGTGCAGAATTAAATCTTCATATTCTAAAGTAAAGGTGGTGCAAATAAGAGCAAATTCAACTATGTAAATACCTTCTCACATTCCTCATCCCAAAAGAAATGGTTGGTGCCTTGAATGTTTTGAAATATAGCAAACACTTATCCTCCAATTTCAATTTAAAATATCTTATCAAATTTTCAACAATTCCTTCATTTTAGTAGATGACATTTTAAAATTGTTTTTACCTTCATGAGATTAATTTTGCCACTTTAGAGGTTTTGAGAAAACTCAACAAAATTTTCAAACCTTGCACCTAAAGTACATTCAAGTAGATTTTATCTTATGTTAACATTTTTAAAATGGCGTATGCTTGTTTTAAATCAACACTATGCTATTAAGTGTTCTTTCTTTTCACAAACAAATTATCAACATAAACTTCAATGTTTTGTCTTGTTTGATCTCAAAAGATATAATTCACTATCTTTGGATAAATCACAACAACTTTCATTAAAATCAAAATGCATTATATTTTAATAATACAAATCATCTCAAATAATAATAGTGTCTTCATAGAATTAGTGGGATGCATCTTGATCTAATATGAGGCTAGGTGTGATTATGCCTAAAAAATTTTAATTTGGACTTATTCACTCATAGCGTCATGGTAATAAGCAAATAGATGTGAGAAAAGAAAAACTTAAAACTTATGTTCTCACTTATATTGAGCAAATACAACCTCAAATTAGGTTATAATAACAATTTTGATTAGTTGATATCTTAGTAAAATAAAAATTAGAAATACAAATACAGTTCACAATGATTTTGGATCTTCAATGTTTTACTAATCTTTTATCTCAATTGGTGATCTTGCAATTAAATTAAATAATCACCTTACATTACTACAATGCTTGTAAAAATTGAGTTAGATAAGTTCACAATGATTTTGGATTTATATGAAAGCAAACACTAATTATTATAAAAAATTATTTTATCAAAAATAAACTCTTGCATAAGCAATTCTAACAACGTACGATCTGAAAAATAATATCAACACTCTGAATTTTAACAAATGGGAAAGTAATTTCAGGAAAAATAAAAAATAGTTCAAGACGAAATAATTTCAGATTAAAAATAATATCAACAAAATGCATGAATTCAACCTTTGGAGTAGAAATGAAACTTTCTTGCACCACAAGATATTAAATCAGATTTTGTACGATGAATAAAATTTCAGCAAAATTAAAATTTTATTTCAGCTAATATATATATATATATATATATATTAAGAAATTTACTTAATAAATCTGATCAATTTTAATTCAACAAAGACTATTTCAATAACATAAAAATTCGGCAATCACAAATTTGATTTCAACAGGTAAATTCTTCTGAAATTAAATGAAACTTTCTTGCACCACAAGATGGAGAATAGCCTTTAAAATTTAAGCAGAATGGCTGAAGAAAAATCTTGATGTTGCTAAACTCTTATGAAAGAATTATGATTGTTTTTCCTTTTGAGTATTTGAGAGGAAGAGAAGGAATTTTCAGGGTTTTTTTTACATATTCTATTGCAGCCATTCAAGCGCATTAAGGGGACGATTTGGAGGGATTCACACAAGGAAGTAATTTAGAGCAATGGACCAAACGACAAGGGAAAAATAACTGCTGGTTTAATTAATATAAATTTACTTAGAATAGAAAACATTGATAATTGAATTTTAAAAGGAATCTAATTCAGCCCTTTAGATTTAGGGGCTGTTTAGTTGCCTAAATTTTGGGTGTAAAGTAAAATAAATGTAGGGATTTTAACTTTTTTTGTATTTGGTATGATGTAAAGTAAAATTTCCAATGTAATATAATGTATTTAGAATATATTACAAAGATTTTTGAAAGATTTATTTGCAATTTTAAATACACTAATGAAAGTGTTATGACACCGCCGAGCCAGCCAGCCCGCCGTTCGCCGTTTTGTTCGAGGCCACTACGACACGCGTCGCCACCGTACGCCGCCAGCTGTCGTCATCATCGTTTCGTCGCCGCTCACATCATTAAGAATACTTTACATTACATTTATTTTACCAAAAAAAAAAAAAACTCATGTATTTATAGAGTTTTCAATCAAACAACTCTAAAGTAATCCAAATATAATACATTCCTTTTATTCTATATTTTTTTTACGTTATATTCTTTTTTTAGGCAACCAAACAGCCCCTTGGGGAATGTGCTGAAGCAATTAACTGAAAATTTTAAAGAAGTAGAAATGCTGCAAATTTCGCCCAGCACACAAAACATTTGAAGGCAAAGTTTATATTCGGAAAGATAGCAATGGAGAATAATTTAAATACATAAAATGTAAATATGAATTTATGAATTTGAATTGTTTAATAAAGATAATACTATTAAATCCACATGATATGAAGAAGTAGGGAACATGCAAATTTCGCCCAACCTAAACAAAATTAAAAATCCAAGGATTATTTATATTAAAGCGGCAAGATAAAATATTGAGAAATATATATACTTCTGAAATAAAAATGGCTTAAGAAATTTAAATTAAAAAAAATTTTAAACAATTCAATTCATGCAATTTTTAACAATCATAAATAAAAAATAATTTCAATTTATGTAGAAATTGTACACAGAATTATTCAAATAAAATTTAGTAGATAAAAGCTTAATTTTTTTTTTCTAAAATTTAAAATACATAAAATAAATTTTGCAAATGAGGTTGGTTGAGAGCTTATTATCGAAGTATGCAAGATACATATTATGGACTCCTAAGACAGTAGAAACATAAAATGATCTTGAAAGAATTGTTTAGAACTTTGCTGCATTTGTCTTGATCTATCTATTCGAATTATCTGCATTTGTTGAATTGAAAGTCTACTTAAAATACTTAAATAATAGATTAAAATATTAAATTATATATTTCATTAAAATCAAAATGATGAATCATAAAAGCTTATGGGTCTAACATAATAGTATTAAAATGGCATTAAAAAAACTCACCATATGAACACTGACTGCATAGTCAACTAAAATCATTTCATTGAAGAAATTAACTATTTTTGTGTAAGCTAAATTCATGTTTGTGAAAGTAATAAATTCTCCACATACCATTTGAATTTTAAATCATCATGATATTTGAAATCCACCATTGATATTATAATTCCTAAATAAATCTCACCATTAGAAGTTTTAAACACTAAAGCAAATTGGTTAAGCTAATATTGTAGTAATTGGCTTGATCATGTATTTAATCAACTTTACCTACTTATCAATAATGAGCTTATGATAAGCAACATTGAAATCATGCAATGCATAGCATCCAATGGATAAATATGTAAATATTTCAACAATATTTTAATGAGCAACAATATAACTTATATAATTCAGTGTGAATTTGGTCTTCAAAAGCACTTCTTTATAATTTCAAATGTCACTCCTCTAAACATCAATATTGAGAACTTCCTCCTAAATATTCATCACAATTGAGATAGAAAAATCTAGATTGCTAGAAATCAGCCCTTATTATTACTATTTGTTAATCTACTAAAAACTTTTTAGCAATATGATGAGTAGAGATGACCACTTTAAAAGTATTCATAAGTCATGTGGTTATTGACTATAATGATGATATAGCTATAGCAATGAATCTTTTTGATTTCTCCCAAACTGATTAATAGAATAATCATTCTTCTGACTTATCTTTTTTATCTATAGAAGTTGAAAAGAAAATCTACAACGGATTTTAAATGAGAACCTCTTAAATTTATGTCATAAACAATTTTCTTAAAGATAATGTTTATCTATCAACATACTATCAATTTAGTAAATTGTAATAAAAAGTATGACAATGATTGCATCATTATAGGATTATTATTTGTTGTTCTATTTTCACTCGTAAATGTGATTAGTACCACTTTCAAAATTGGTACTCTTAACATGCTAATAGAGTTCAAAGCTACTAATCAAAGTTGCTTGAGGCTTGCTTGGTGAATTTTGTTTTTACTTTTGCTTGAGTATGGATGAAAACACTTGACAAAGTGAATCACTTGGGCCAAAATTCATTTTCACTTTTTTAATTAAGATCATTCAAGCTTTCTTTTTTAAGTTTACAAGAATAAACAAACCCTTCTTAATCATCTCCTTTAATAGGCTTTGAAGTTGTTTACAATATTTAGTATCATGCATGTGATCTTTATTAAAATATCTATAATATTTTGGATTGATCATAGAGATGGCCTTCATCCCCTAAGTGTTAACCTTTGAAATATACTTATTTTGATTGACTTCTATAAGCAACCATTGACACCTTAATGGACTGTGAAGTAGTGAGGACTACAAATAGAGACTTCTCCTTACCTTGAGGTGCTTAAATTCTTACACTCCCTTCTCAAAGTGATGAGGTCATTGAAGTTGACATTTTCTTCATTATTCAATATGTGGCATCGCCAACATCCTTATATTTCTAGGGTGGCTTTATTAGTCATTGAGGAATTGTTAATATAACCTTATCAAATCAATTATCTCAAGCCACCTTAACGTTTAATAGTGTTGATAGATGAATCATGGAAATAGATTCGAGAGATCTAGAACAAAACTTTGAACACAAATGAACAAAGCACAAGATCATAAAAAAAAATATCAAATTTAATGTGAAAAAAAAACATAAAAATAAAAAGAAAAAAAAAACCATAGAGCTACACAGCACCAAGAAATCCACTATATGAAGAAAATGAGGAAAATAGTATAATTTTATACATCACTCAGCTTCCTCACATTTCTTAAACTCTAGGGCATACATTTTCTACATACACTCATAAGATAATGTATAAAAGTTAAAAAAATTGTTTTAAGAGGCACTCTCAATCAAGCATTGTGGTGCGTTGACCCTAACACCTAGGCACTGGTGTTGTCATCCTTTAGACTCTTTTGCATGGGTTTTGTTGTCATGTTGTTATTACTACAGCACCAAGGTGTTGACCTCTCTATTTTTTGGAATGAGTGCCAAGTCTTAGCTCTGTGACATTGCCTAATGCAACACCAAGATGTTATATTCTCTCTTTCTTGTGCAAATCCATGAATCGTAGCACCGTGGCATTGTTCTCTTAGTGTTGATGTATTGTCTTCTTTGTCTTTGAAGCCAACATTTTCATGTTATAGTGTCGAGCCATTAGACATGCAGCATCAAGTCACTATACACAAAAAATATTTTCAGGTGCTAAGGTCATGAACCTTAAGCAAGAGGTGTGTTGTCCCCTTGCACTCCATGCTCATCATTGAGCTTGACCAATGAAATTGAGAACTAAGTTGATAGTATATCTTGTACTGATCGACACAATTAGGCTCCACATAATAATAAAAAGTTAATTTTGTAACTTTATACTTGCTCATCCATATGATTATTGAAAATTTGGAGCAACTTAGTTAAAATGTTTAGTTTTTGTAAAGCAAATACTTGACAAAAAGGCCACTCATGAAGCCTATATGTAATTGTATCTTTAGTTATAATTGACTTTAAATCTCTATTAACTAATAAGACAATTAAAATTTGTTGATATAATATTTTAAAAAATTTCTAGGTTTTCTCTTTATGTGAAAGTGATCTTGAGAATTTTTCTGTGGTGTTTACATGGCGGTGATTGGGTGACAAAGTTCTTCTTGAATTTATTAAAGGAATTAGTCACATTGATCGGAAGACACTAGAACCATCTAAGAGGTGATTTGTTTTAAAAGAAATAAAGAAAATATTGTACTTCAATGCATCATAAATATCAAGTAAAGATAAACAAATTCAATGAAAATAATTTGATTTGATGGATTCCTTTGTATGAGTCAAGATAGGGAATCTCAAACTTATATGAAGGCTTTACTTTAGTAATCTCCATGGGAAAAGTATTCATGAATTGTTATTTTATTTTATCTTTTTGTCTCTTCCCTCAATGGCATGTCAAGGTTGACGCCTCACTATTTGTGTAGTATGGTTCATCTATAATAAATGTCGATGATATTTCCCTTGCTTTAAATTCTATTCTCCTCCTTACAATAAAAGTAGATGATCTAGTTGATTTGCACTATAAGAGTAGTTTGTTGAGGGGCATTAACACTCATTAGATCAATCTTGTCATTTACTCATCCTCTTATATAATTTGCTTTAAGTAATATTTTTTTATCTTCTTTATATTGATTAAATTTGCATTATTCTACTCAACTTCAGGATAGCTTCTCGGTTCTTTGCATGTTGCACACTTATTAAAAGGAGAGCTAAAAAATAATTAAAGGGAGATTTGAAGTGATAAGTTGTAGGATTTTATTACCTTAGCTAGAGTCAAATTAAACGTCGAGTCAAATTCCACATGTTTTTTTCATTAGTAGCCACCAAAATTGAATTGTTTCACACTTTAAATTCAAAATTGGTGGCTAGATGGTCAATTGAAATTATTTCTCCTCCAAACCTACTCCCTTCATCTTAGCCTATAAAAGGGGAGGAAATCCATGGGAGGAGGCATCCCAAAATTTGTATCTTCTCCTAAGCTCATTGTATGAGAGAAATATAGTGAGATCCTAGTACGACCGTGGGCATAGGAAAAACTCCGAACCACATAAATCTTCTTGTGTTCTTTTTCTGTGTGTGTGAGATTATGCTTTTTCTTCTCTCCCTCTCTTTCTCCCATCTAAACTCCCAACAACTGGTATCAAAGCGAGGTCTTGCTAAAAAGAGAAAGAGATGGCTGATGAGGGGAAGGTTCAAATTGATAAGTTCGATGACAAGGACTTCGGTTTCAAGAAGATGTAGATAGAAGACTATCTATACCAAAAGAAGATCTGTATGAGCCTCTTCTAGGTCGGAAGCAGAGAAGATGAGCCAAAAAGAGTGGGAGTTGCTAGATCACCAGGCACTAGGTGACATTGGTGAGAAATGTTACTTTCAACATTATCAAGGAGAAGACGATGGGCAAATTGATGAAAGCTCTATCCAACATGTATGAGAAGCCATCAGCATCAAATAAGGTATTTTTAATGTGTCATTTATTTAATTTAAAAATGGGAGAAGGTGTATCTATTGTTGACCACATCAACGAGTTCAATGTGATTACAACTGATTGGGCTCCATAGGCATTTGATGATGAGATCAAAGCACCGATCATGTTGTTGTTCGCCAAGAGTGAATGACTACACTAAGTAGTTCATGCAGCACCAAATTAAAGCTAAATGATGTCCAAGACTTGATTCTAAGTGAGGACATTCGTAGAAGACAGTCAAGAGAATGATTTATCTCAGATTCTACTCTTAGCATTGAGAGTAGAGGGAGGAGCCATAGTAGAAGATAGAATCAAGAAAGATCAAAGTCTAGAGGCAAGTCCAAGAATCGTAAGGATATCTGGGAATTGTCGAAAAAAGAGGATATTTCTCAACTCAGTGCAAAGCACCTAAAAAGAAAAAGAATAGGAACAAGATGAGGAGTCCACAAACTCACAAATTGAAGATGACTCTGAAGCACTAGTATGTTGTGTTGAGAGTCCCATTGAGTTTTGGATTCTTGACTCAGGTGCGTCATTCCATTCTACCCTTTACCATGAATTGGTATATAACTATACTGCAACAAAATTTGGTAAAGTCTATCTGATGATGCTAGAGATTATCGTAAAAGGAAAAGTTTATATCAACACTAGAAATGGAGGAAAGGGGGTTTTACAAGAGGTAAGACATGTTCCAGGCCTCAAGAGAAACTTGATATCAATGAGCCAAATCGATAATTGTGAATACACCAGTGTTTGGTGGTGGAGGAAGGTATCTAAAGGAACATGGCTAGAGACAAGAAGATAAGAACATTGTACAAGGGTAAAGACCTAGTTGTGATAGAGAGCTCGATTATAACATCAAAGACTTAGACACATTAGCTAGAAGAGAATGAAGATCATGGCATCAAAGGGAAAGCTTTGAACTAAAGGTGAACTTGGAGCTCGAGAATTGTGTTCTTGGTAAGCAAAAAAAAGATCAATTTTTTAAAAACTCAAGGACTACTAAATTTGAAAAGCTTGAATTAGTACACTCGATGTCCGGGACCACTCAGCCTGATGGTGGCTCATTGTATTACGTCATATTTATTGATGACTCAACAAGAAAGGTATGGGTTTATTTTTTGAAAAATAAATTTGATGTATTTATTACTTTCAAGAAGTGAAATGTATAAGTGAAAACTCAAATAGGACTAAAAGTCAAGTATTTGAAATCTGACAATGGTGTTGAGTAGGATAGCAGTGAATTCAAGGCTTATTGCTCAGAACACAGAATTCATATATTGAAACTGTTCTAGGAATGCTAGAACAAAATGTCATTGCTAAAAGAATGAATATAACTCTGAATGAGCATGCTAGGAGTATGAGATTGCATTCTGGCTTGCCCAAGGTATTTTGGACGGATACAGTCAACACAGCAGCCTACTTAATCAATAGAGGACCATCCATTCCATTTGGTTTCAAAATCCCCAAGGAAGAGTGGAGTGGAAAAGAGGTACGACTTTCATTTTTTGGTTATATTTTATATGTGCACATTGATTCTAAATCTAGAGATAAGCTTGATGCAAAAGCAAAAAAGTGTTACTTCATTAGATATAGTTCATATTATTATCATTGAGATGAGCAAAATAAAAAAGCTATAAGGGCCAAAGATGTAATATATGATGAACACAAGCTATATGAGGATAGATCAAAAATAGCTATGAAGCATGAAGAAGTCATCCTTGATGATATCAGTATTAATACAAAAGCTTCTATATAAGAGGCTCAAGAGCCATCTACTCATATGACATTAAGGAGTTCTACTAGACAATCCAGACCCATGCAAAGATATTCTCCATCTTTATAATATCTATTATTGATAGATAATGGGGAGCTAGAGCACTACTTGGAAGTATTGCAGGTGGGAGATTTAATACAGTGGGAGAAAGTCATGAAAGAAGAGATGAACTCTTAGGAGAAGAATAGAACTCGGGCATTAGTCTTATTACCCAAATGCAAGAAAGTATTACAGAATAAGTGGGTGTGTAGAGTGAAAGAAGAGTCTGATGGGAGCGAAAGATATAAGTCTAGATTGGTGGTCAAAGGATTTCAACAACTATGTTGGATCGATTACATAGAGTGTTCTCACCAGTGTAAAGATGACTACCATCATAATGGTCTTAAGAATTATTGCAGCTGAAGACTTATATCTAAAATTGCTAGATGTGAAGACTGATTTTCTTCATGGAGATCTCAAAGAAGAGATTTATATGGAACAACCAGAAGGATTTGTTATTCTAGGAAAAGAAAATTTAGTGTGCAAGCGTCAAAAGAGTTTATATGGGCTGAAACAAGCACCAAGATAATATAAAAAATTTGAAGAGTGTAAGAATGGGTTCACTAGATGTGAGATGGACCATTACTACTTCATCAAGAGGTTAAACAAGTCCTATATTATTTTGTTACTTTATGTAGATGATATGTTGGTTTTAGGAGCAAGCATAACATAAATTAATAAGTTAAAAAATTATCAAACGAGTTTGAAATGAAGGACTTGGGACCAGCAAAACAAATCCTTGGCATGAGGATTACTCTAGATAAATTTAAAAGGACCTTGAGTTATCCCAAAAGAAGTACATTCAAAAGGTTCTGAATCGATTCAATGTTTAGAATGCGAAGCAAAGAGAGACTCCCTTGGGTAGTCATTTTAAGCTATTTAAAAAGTAGTCACAAAAATCTGATGAAGAGCGAAAGCGCATGGAGAAGGTACTATATGCATCTATAGTTGGCAGTTTAATATATGCTATGGTATGTACCATACCAGATATAACTCTTGCAGTGGGAGTTGTGAGCAGATTATGTCTAACCCAAGAGAGAAGCATTGGGAAGCCATGAAGTGGATCCTAAGATACTTAAAAGGTACTTCAAATATAACTCTTTACTTTAAAAAAATATATTAATTTTATAGGGATACTCAAATGCTAACCTGGGAGGAGATTTAGATGGTCTCAAGAGCACATCAGGTTATGTGTTCACACTTAGAGGAACTGCAATTAGTTGGATGTCTAGACTATAGAAGAGTGTCTCGCTATCCACCATTGAAGCCGAGTATATAGCAGATTCAGAAGCAGGCAAAGAGATGATATGGCTATAGAAATTTCTACAATAATTAGAAAAAGAGCAAAATAGTAGCACCCTCTTCAGCAACAGTTAGAGTGCCATCCACCTAGCAAAGAATCCATTTTTTCATGCAAGGACAAAACACATACAACTACGATATCATCACATCAAAGGACTAATAGATGATAGAACTTTACAACTGGAGAAGATTCATGGAACAAAGAATTTTGCAAATATGTTGACCAAGGTGGTGACCATCTCAAAATTGAGGTTATGCATGACCTCAGTTGGCCTCCATAAATCATGATGATGGAGGCACACTAGGAGCATTGGTAGATCTACATGATAGACCATAATGAGAGAAGTGTTCAAACATAATATTTTTTTTGACTCCAAGTGGGAGATTTTAAATGTGAGTCAAACTAAATATGGAGTCAAATTTACATGCTTTTTTTCTTTTTGTCAAAGTTAGGTAGTCACCAAAATTGAATTATTTTGCACTTGAAATTCAAAATTGGTGGCTAGATAGTCAATTAAAATTATTTCTCCTCCAAAACCCACCCCCTTCATCTTAACCTATAAAAGGGAAGGAAATCCATGGGTGGAGGCATCCCAAAATTTGTATCTTCTCCTAATCCCATTGTAAGAGAGAAATATAATGAGATCCTAGTGCGGCCGTGGACGTAGGCAAGACGCCGAACCATATAAATCTTCTTGTGTTCTTTTTCTTTGTGTGTGATATTGTGCTCTTTACTTTTCTTCCTCTCCTTCTCCCCTCTAAACTCCCAACAACTAGAGTATTGAAAATAATGGTGTCCCCCATCTAGGATTTTTGAGGACTCATTATATATAGGTTTGGAATGGAAGCCAACTGTTACATGAAATGTTATATATTATACTATATAAAAAGGGAAATTACATAATTGGTAAGAGAGACATGTAGCCTTAATACTTATAAGCTGCTCAGTTAATTTGACTAAAGTTGAGTCACCTTGTAGGCAACTTCATTAGAGTTAATCATGAGCTAGCAAATTCCCCTCAAGTCAATTGAAGCAAGTTTGCCATAAGACGGTCGAGTATACTTAGAATTGTTGAGTTAATCCTTTAAGTAGGATAGATTCATCATCACCTTGGGGATTAGTTTTAGGCTTGATTCATTCATTATTTGGATGTTTACCTATTAGTTATGACCATTGCATGAAATTACTTTGACATTCATAACATAATATTTCAACTAGGAGTTTGAACCTCGTTGGCACTAATGCCTTTTAGAAATAAAACTTGCTCTCACAATCAAGATGAACTAATTATTACAAATGGATTGTATAAAAATTTGATTAATAATTAACAAATTATTTAATTCATGCACAACTATGAAAGTTCAATTTTAAAAAATATGAAGAGAATTATTATCAAAGGTTGATATTCCCTTAATAAATAGATGTATATCAATCTAATTATTCATAAATTAAATCTTTTTTTATGATCTTGGGATTTGATAAAAAGAAACCATACACCAGTCATTTTAGGCATTTATTATAATTAATAGAGAAATGATAGAAAGAAAGAATAAACAAAAAGTAAACATAAAACCTAAAAGAAAATATTAATAATTAAGTACAATGTGCAAGGCCTCTTAACGTACTGGTTGAGAGCTTTAACTTCCAAGAGATTTTGAATTCAAATCCTTCCACATATATGATGTGTATTAATTTACGATTAAATTTGCTCAAATATCCCAAATACAAACTCTATAGCAAAACAAAGTAAATAATATATATAACAATAATGAAACTCTAAATAATTTCTTTCTTTTTTTTATTCCCACGCTACTTACCATCCATATCCTAATACAAAACTTTGTTAACAAGATTGAACTAACCCAACGATTCATTCCAAATTGAGACTAGACATTACTAAAACCCGAACCATAAGAAATAACAACGCCTTTGGCCATTCTTCTTACATAAGAAAGAGAATGTCCAATTCAATAAAAAAATAACAAAACAATAAATGTTGGTGAGTTAAATCAACTGTATATATTGGCATGCTAACTCTTGAAAAAAATAAATGAAGCTCATATATAGAAGCATATGGCGAAAGCTCGGAAGCTCTTGGGCTGCTGCTTCAATCTAATTTTGACGTTCTCATGCTTGATTTGTTTGGCCTTATCACAGCTTTCGTCGGATTTCTATAGCGATATTTGCCCACAGGCATTGCCGACCATTCGACTCGTCGTCTACGCTGCCATTGTTAAAGAACCGAGAATGGGAGCTTCGCTGCTTCGGATGCACTTCCATGATTGCTTCGTTAATGTGAGGTTCCAGAAATTAACTTTAGCTTTCATTATTTACTGTTTGTTTTTAAAAAATTTTATTTGTTAATTTTTTTGTTACGTTATTGATTTTAAACTATTAACAGATAGTTTAATTTACTAATAGATAATAGTCTTAAAAAATAAATTTATAAATTGTACAGAATGCATTATATAAGTATTCTAATTGCAGCTGCCCTATAGCTTATCAAGACTCTTATACCGTATGGTCATAATAGAAACAAATTATTTTGCTACAAATTTCTTTCAAGGGACGACATATGAAGTTAAAATCTAGTGTTCTTTAAAAATATAAAATTGTATTAGTAACATCCAGTCATGATATGGAGAACATAGTTGTCTTAAAATCATAAATAATTAAGATATTTTCTATGATATTTAAAATTAATCGATATAAATATATATATAAAGCATGCAATTTATAATAGGTGCGAGAAAGCTTTTCTGGCTTTTATAATGAAAAATGCCCAAAGTCCAATAAATCTTTTTCAAAACATAATTGCAAATGTTAATCAATCAAATGGCTCTGTACAAAATTTATATCTATGGACAAACCACTCTTCTCTAAGCACTAAGGGTCTATTTGGGGCAGCTGCAGCTTTTTGAAAAGCTGATTATAAAGCTGTTGTAGAGAAAATAATTTTTTAAAAAATTATTGTGTGTGTTATAATTATTTTCAAAATTCAAAAAAATAATTTTGAAAATTTCACTCTAACTCTAATTTTAAATAATTTTTCATCACAAAATTTTTTAAAAATAGTCAAAATGTTAATCAACGAAGCTTTCTTTTATTTTCAAAAGAGAAATCAATCAAAAAGTTATATCAAATGCACCATAAAGTAATCTTTTTCTTTTTGGCAAAGTCAACATTTGTAGAAGAGTAAATGTTTCATAAAACCAACTCAAAATATTTCAGATAAATTAATCATGGTGAAAAAGAATGATATAAATAATTGTATTCATCACTTTCTTGTATAAAAAAAAAATGTTTTCTTGCAAAGTAGCGTATCCAAGCTTTTGATATTGGTGGCAAATTCAAATTAAAATTTCCACCGGCCTAAAACATATTTTCTTATGCATTAAGCATTATTTAGCTTAAGATAATATTTTATGATTTCGAGCTGTTTTTTCCTTTGATAAATAATTGTTTCACTCTCATTATAATTAAATCTTAAAAAAAATTTCATAGGGTTGCGATGCATCGGTACTACTGGATGACACAGAGAGCTTCACAGGAGAGAAGACAGCTGGCCCCAATAACAACTCATTGAGAGGCTTTGATGTCATCGATGAGATCAAAGCTGCGGTTAACTTAGCGTGCTTTGGGAATGTGGTCTCCTGCGCCGATATTCTTGCCGTTGCTGCTCGTGACTCTATTGTTGCAGTGAGTTACTTACACTTGAAAAAGAAATTAAGTTTTTTGTAAATCGATTTATTAAAATAGGAACTTTTTCTGCTCAGCTCAGATAAATAGAAGGTCTCAATATTATTATTATACATTTACATACCTAACACCTCATTTTTAATATTTATATAAATATCACATTCAAAATTTAAAATGACATTAAAAGTATCCTAGCTTTTTCTACAGTGAAACGCTCTATTTCATACATGGTCAAATTATTTGTAGATATCACATGTTAAATGTTAGATATGTAAATGAATAAAAATTGTGTGGTATTATTGAATGGAAATTTTGAAGGGGAAATTATTTGAGAGAAACTAGCCTTGATGAGACTAGTCCTCACATGATTTCATTAATGAAATTTTATATATTTCTTGTGAATATTAATAAATTTTATATATTTCTTGTGAATATTAATATTTCGTATAAATATTTCAATATTTATAATTTTATTGTGAAACATATTAAAATATTAAAAATAGATAATTACGAGCAGAAATATTTCAAAATTTAGGCAAATTTTATTAAAATAAAATATTTTCTTCACACATTTTTAATAAAAAATAATATGAAAATATTTAATCAAATATATAATTTAAAATATCAATGTCACGTATTACAATTTTTAAAGAATCTTATGATAAAAAAGATAAAAGTTTAAATACATGCCATACAATTTTAATATAAAATTTAATATTTAACTATATAAAATATATATTTTTAAAAAAGATAATAATAATAATAATATTATTATTATTACTTTGAATTGATATTAAAGATTTAAATACTTTTTAAGATAATTAAGTAAATTTATAAATAAACTTACTCATATAATATATATGGGACTTCAGCCCATGACTTCTTGGTTGAAAGTATAATCTCTCGGTCACTAGATTAAGATATTTTGCAAAAAAAATTAAAATATCTAATATATATATATATATTATAGATAGTTAAATATGTAAGAATTACACAATATAATGTAAATGCCTTTAAAAATTTGTTATTAAAAAGTAATTCTATTGACGTAAACAACAGTTAGGAGGAGCTCCTTACGACGTCCTACTTGGCCGTCGCGACGCCACATCCGCAAGCTTCGACGCAGCCAACAAAGAACTCCCTGCACCCGTCTTCGACCTACCCGCCCTCATCTCCAACTTCGACTCCCACGGTCTCAGCCTGCAAGACCTCGTTGTCCTCTCCGGCGCCCACACCCTCGGCTTCGCTCGCTGCCTCATCTTCCGATCCCGGATCTACAACGAAAACGCCACCATCGACCCTTCCTTCGCCCGACACTTGCAAGCCCAGTGCCCGCCATCCAACGGCGGAGGCGACGATATTCTCGCACCGTTCGACGACTCCCCCGCCAGATTCGACACTGATTACTTCGACGGCTTGAAGCAGAATCGAGGGGTTTTGCATTCGGACCAACAGCTGTTTGGTGGAGATGGGGCGAGGCGGATTCGCTTGTAAGTTTTATAATCAGAACAGGGAAGCATTTTGGGAGGATTTTGGGTTGGCAATGGTTAAGATGGGGAATTTGAGTCCGCTTATAGATAGCGATGGGGAGATTAGGGAGAATTGTAGGTATGTGAATGATGGTAGTTAATTGATTGTGCTGTGGTCTTGAGAGAGGAAAGATTTAGGGTTCTGTTTGATGGTTTGTGTTGGAAGTAAATTAATTATACATGTTTTCAATCATTTATTATGCGAGAAATGATTTTGATCTGTACATGCCATCAAAATACATAGAAAATATATAATCAAAAAGTAATTTCAAAGAGGCAATCTCTTCATGATTATGAACTGTAAGCTTATAACCTAAATTTGTAGCCATATTTTCTGAATGGTTAGCCTCCTTATAAATATAACCTAACATGAAATTATAATAGAACTCTATTTTTGATTTGACACTTAATACTAAATATGTCTCATTTGCAAGGGCCATTGCTATAATATATTAATGATGTAGTTGATTTTTAACGAGCCAAAAAAAATTATGACTTTTGAAAAATTAGTAGATCTTCATTTGTTCAAGCCAAAATTTGTTATGTTATAAGAAGACACTAGTTCAATTAACCAAGAAGATTATAGGAATAAAAAAGTGAATTTTTTTTTGTCTTTTTATATAAAAATATCGCAAAGAAAGTAGATAAGATAAGATCACCCAGATAGATGAGTGGAAACAAAGTCAACATGAAATTTTATTATATTCAATCGATATAGGGAAGTTTCCTTCAATAAGCATCTCTTTATCGTGTTTGTTATTTTGCTTCATTTAAAGTTTTCCTTTAAAGGGTTGTCTTACTCACACTAGTTATTTTGCTTCCTTTGAAGAAGAAGCAAATAGGTGGTCATTAGAGCCAAAGATACACATATGAAAGGCTTTAGGCACTCTCAAAGCTTGGCCCTAGTTTTTGAGCCTAGGCACCAAGTTTGCATGCCTAGGTGAGGCCGTGGTACCCAAGCACCAAAAACAAGTCATTTTGACATTTAGACAAAGATCTAAATGTCTAAACACTCAAAATTAGCATCAAGGAGCCCAAAACATGCAAAATTTGAGCTTAATGTCAAAGAACATAGCACCAAAGTGCCCTAAATTCAACTTAATTCAAAGTCAAATATTTCCATAGCCAGAGCAATTACTACATTCATATTTAAGGATTACTTTAAGATGAATTAAGGGAATGTTTTGACGGTCCAAAGAAAAGCTTTGATAGTTATCTTATTAGATTTTTGCAGAGCTCCTTTAAGCCTCTCTTAAAGACTCAAGAGGGCTATGATGTGAAGAAGAAAATGAAGATTGCACAAGTAAATCAAGAGTTCATCTCTAAGTTTTTTTATTCTCTTCTATTTTTTTAATATAATCATGTTAATATTCATGTGTTGCCATGTTTTGTTTTCTGTATTCTTTGTTAAATTTCTTTTTTAGGGATTAGATAAAAAACAACTTGTGTTGATTTTTATTTTTAATGAAAGTGTTGGAGGTTTATTTTCATAATTATAATATATTATGTTTTGTACTTTATTGCTTGTTGATTGAATAGGCACCAATCAATAATTTAGGATATATACACAAAATTGAGAAGTGGAGAATAAATTCATCTTAAACGAAATACCATGGTGTATGAATTACTAGTTTGAGATAATTATGAAAAACTCATGTAGTCCATTCTAAGATCTAAATAGTTTTTATAGTTTTTCTTTATATTGAATCTACCATTCATGATGAATCATAAAACTCCTTGATTAAAAATTAGTATCCAAACAAATTATTATCGATAAAACTCAATCCAAAGATCATAGCCATATTAATTTTTTTCTCACAAATTTTAACTTTGCAATTTAGTCTAATTCTTTTTTTAGTAGATTTAAATTTTTTTGTTCTATCCCTCTATTTTGACTATCTAAATAATAAACATTGACTCAATCTAAAAAATTGATATTCAATTCTTATGAAATGATACTTTTATTCACTCTTTATCAATTATTCATTCATGTACTCTTACAAGTGTTAAGTTATTACAACAAACTTTTGGTGTCATTATTGAGGATTACAATGCTATTATTGATACTTAGTTGGTTAGTCTACATAAATTTATTTTTTTAGTGCATTATTTTTTTTCTTTTTCGTTCATATCTATTTTGTAGCTTGTGTTCTATTTTATGAACATTTTCAAAGAGATTAAGGAAAAGTAATATGTAAATAGCTCCATATCATTGAACATCAAAATCTAAGATGATAGAGCAAACCCAATCATAGAGGCTCGAGATTTCTAAGATTATGCACTTCTTATAGTTCATGATAATCCCCAAACCATCGCCAAACTTGGTGTGCAAGCAACTAATTTTGATATCAAGCTTGCCTCAATCTAAATGATTTAGATCTTCATTTTGAAGGCATAATTATAGAAGACCCTAATGAGCTAATCACCAACTTTTAAGAGATATTCAACACTTTCAAATATAATGGGTATCAATGATTCTACTAGATTGCAAATATTTTCATTCTATTTTAAGGGATCAACCCATGAGTTGGCTTAACTCACTTCTTGTTGACTCCATCTCTTGTTAGAATGATCTAGCATAAAAGTTTCTATCTAAATATTTCACTAATACTAAGACCATAAGGATGTGAATCAAAATTTCAATTTTTGTAAATATGGTTGGAGAAATATTGTATGATGTATGGGAGAGGTTCAAACAAATCTTAAGAATATTCCTTTACCATGACCTGTCCAAGTGGATATAGGTCCAGATATTTTATAATGTGTTGGCCAGCGTGATTAGGCCTCTAATTAATGATAGATCTGATGGCACATTTTTGACTAAAATTCAAGAGTACAACAACTTGTTGTATTCTAACAACCTCTTATATATTAGCAATAAAGACAATTTTAGTTGCATAGTTTCTCTCACTCACCAGCAAGGGCGTCATTAAAAAAAATCAAAGGATGTATGTTTAAAAATGCTTTATTAAAAGTTAATGCTACTACACTTTATAGGAATGATGCCTCATTGTAAAGATATAAGACTTCTATCAAAAATATTGAGTTTTAGCTAAGGAAATTATCTCTTTAGTTGTCCATTAAATAGGTAGATTCTCTTAAGTAACACAAAGGTAAACCTAAGAGAGTATGCAAAGGCAGTAACACTTAAAAGTGAATGTAGTTAGAAGATCCTGTTAGCTAGAAGAAGCACAAAAGTGATGAATAAAAAAGATCTGAAATAGAGAAGCCTAAAGAGAATAAAGAGGTAGGACCCAAATCTAAACTATTTCTAGAAAACCTACCCGCATATATTCTACAATTATCAAAACCATAAATATTCTAGATGAAGAAGCTTGATAAGCAAATTTTCAAGTTCTTAGAGTTACTCAAAATACTCCACATAAACATATCCTTCACAGATGCATTGGAGCAGTTGCCAAGGTATAACATTGGAGTAATTTCCAAGGTATATAAAGTTCATGAAGGGGATCTTATCAAAAAAGAAAAGTTAAAAGAATTATGAAACTGTTGAAGAGTGCAATGTTGTTCTACAAAAAAGGTTGTTTAAAAAAAAAAGATGATGGCAATTTCATAAATCCTTATACCATTAGAGGAGAATAATTTGATAATGCTTTATGTGCAAGTATTAATCAAATACGCAATCAATATTTAAAAACCATGGCCTAGAGATTTTTACAGAAAATATTATCCCACTAACCAATAGATGGTCGTGTTAAGCATCGAAAATGTATAGCGGAGGACATAGTAATTAGAGTTGGAAAATTTAATTTTCTTACAAATTTTATGAACCTGGATATGAAAGATAACAAGCTAAAATATTCTATCATTCAAAGCTGTCCTTTTTTAGCAATTGGGATGACACAAATAGGTCTATAAAAGAATGAGCTATAGCTCAATGTTGAAGATAAAATAGTGGTCTTCCAATTTTATGTAGATTAAAAGAATCAACTAATGGAGAACCACAAATTGGTTGCAACTAATACAATATGATTTGTTAAAACTAATATTGAAGAGAAAGAAAACAACTAGGATAAGTGAAGTAAAATTAGGTGAAAAGGTAATAATCCCAAGAAAACTTTGAAGATAAAGAAGCAAAATTCTTTATTCTAAACTTCATCTTATTTGATAAGACATATATGGAGATGAACTACATTTGATTGAAGACATTAATCCAAGCACTTGCTAGGTGATAACCAATAATTATACTCTTATAGTTTACTTATTTATTTATATTATTTTTTATTCTAATTTTTATTTTAATTAATAAAAAGAAGTTATGATATGATGAGAGTAGTACAAGTTGGTGCAAGCATTCAGTAAATAAGGATAGCGAGTAATACTGCCATTGGAAAGTTTTGTCCCCTTACTTTTATCATTCTGCATACTTATTATTTTTTAATTTTAAGCATTCAGGCTAATGCATAGTTTGTGTTTAAAGTGAACAATTTATCTATATTTTGTTTTATGCCTAATCTTGTTATGCAAGTTTTTTGTTTACAATTATTTTTTCATAGTCATGTTATTTAGAATGTTATTTTGAAAATTATTAAGTTTGTACCTTTTTTTTGTAGTTTGCATTATTATTTTATTAGAAGTGAAGAATGATCATGTATTACATATTCAATTATCCATTATAATTTTAGCTTTAAATTTGTAGAGGACTATTAGTTCATTTATAATAAATATTTAAGATTAAAAGAGTTTAATTACCTATGTTAAATATTTTAGAATTAATTTGTTCAATGAAGATAACTTATTGCATGATATATAGTTAATTCCCTACACCATTCAATGGATAAGCTAAGTGTGTTTATACTTATATTCTAACTACATTTGTGTGTTTAGGTTTATATGAGGAATATAGAGTTAGAATAATTTTTTATATTAACTGATTTGTATGCTTGTGAGTCATTAAGTAAATTAAAGTTATTATTTTCTTGGTTATATGAAAATATTATGTACCATGATTTGGATAGATAAAAGAAAAATTAGTAGGGTATTTATAGAATAGAAAGAGACATAAATTGATGTTGGTTAAAAACAAGAAGAAAAGAGGACAGGACTGTGATAAAACTAGGAGAAGGTGTTTGAAAAATATAATAACCCGTTATATTAATCTAAATATTTTTCCACTATCAAATGCAAACTTTTTTGATATGTCATACAGCATAATGATATATCTTTTGAGGCACAAGTATGAATCTAAGATATACTGGTAAAGATATTTTACTCGGTAATAAATCTAATTTTATATAATAACTTGTATAAATTTTACACTAAATGTATCCTAGCTTCTTATAGATCAAAATATGATAATAAGCTATATATTGTTTAGTGAAATATTCTTAAATAATTAATATATTAAATATTTATGCAGTCTAATTAAGCTTAATTATTGATGTGTTTTGAACAAATAAACTTTATAGTAATAATGTATGTTCTTTTATTTTAGTATTATATGAGGCCCATTCTTTCATGTTTACTATTTCTTTCGACTTTCCTCGAGAATGAGAAAATATCTAAGTATGGGAGTATTTGATAGGTATCAATGTAGTATCTCTTGCCCCTCTTAGATCTTTTCATTTTACTTTCTTGTAGATAAATTATTACACTAATTAAAATATTTTCTTAATATAGGAAGTCTTTTATTTAGGTGAATTTTAAATGTTTGATGAGTAAAAGATGTATATTTGGACGGTTT
The DNA here is from genome assembly GCA_021442155.1 of Cymbidium sinense. NCBI lineage: Eukaryota > Viridiplantae > Streptophyta > Magnoliopsida > Asparagales > Orchidaceae > Cymbidium > Cymbidium sinense. The sequence continues at coordinate 33,899,346 of CM038217.1, forward strand.
TATGTTATTTTAGATCCTAAGATTTAGACTTGAGAGCTTAAGCCTCAATTTTAGAGCTAAGTGATAGGTTTGGGCACCCAAGCACTAGGCATGGTACCAAGGTGCCCAAAATAACCAATTTTAAAGTTTGGGTAGAGAATTAGGTGTGCAAGCATGTATAATTGGTAAGTCTTTTACAATATACATAATCGAGCCAGAAGTTAGAGAGCGTGGTATCTAAGTGCTAAAGCATAGTGTTTGGGTACCAACAGGGCACCAACCTTTAATGTAATCTAATTTTGGCATCAAATCTTTTCATACTTGGTGCAATTATTGTAGCCTAATTTAATGATTTCTTGAGGATGAACTAAGAAACTTTTGGAGAATCTAAAGACAGGCTTTGATGGTTATCATCTAGAAACTTTGATGGAATCTTCTAAGTCTCTCTTAAAGGTAGCCATTGGAGGAGACATAAGAGGCCTAAAATTACAGTAGCAAATTAAGTGTTTCCCTTTGAGTTTTTCTTATTCTCATTTCTAGATTTTATTATAATCATATCAATGTTCATGTTTTATCATATTTTTTATTTAATCCTAAATTAAATCCTACTTTAAGATATTGAATGTAATCATGATGTTTATGTTGGTTTTCAGGCTATTGATTAACCCGTCAATAATTAATAGTTCAAGTGGTTTGTTAAAATTTTTGAGGTGGAGAATAGATTAATCTTGTACAAAATATCATGTTAGATGGGTTATAAATTAGAGATAACTACAAAAAATTATTGTAGTCCATTCAAAGATCTAAATAGAATTGATATATATATATATATATATATATATATATATATATATATATATATATATATTATATTAAGTTCTTAAGTTCATTTTTTGAGTAGATTTAGGACTAGTTTTTTTTTTAATTTAAAATTTTTTTTTTACTTTATCAATTTATTTTGACCATCCAAGTAATAATTGACTTCATTATTTAGTGTTCAATTCCTATGGATTGATACTTTTATTCACTCTTTATTACTTATTCAATTACATAAACTTATGTGTGTTGATTTATCACAACATCATTGACTGAAACACAATATAAAAAAGTGTAGATTAGGACAACCTGATACATCTAGTTTAAAAAAGATATAATCTTCGAAGAGATGTAATTATTAACCTTAATTTTAGCTGTACATTAGCAACTCTAAAATTACTATATGCATTCCCTTAATTTTAGCTAGCTAGATCCCCTTATACTTGACCCAAGATTAACCTAATAATCCTAGTTCTAGTTACCATAAACTATACCAAACTTAGGATTCACCTAGTTTTAATCGACCAAAGATCTATTAAAATAAAATTCAATTTGGAAGTCCAACCTATTACATATTATACACTATTAAAATAAACCAACTTTTTTCTCCCTTTAGTGGTATATCTTTTGACACCTAACTAGCTGTAATCTATTAGTGGCTTAAATTTAGGTTAAATTAAAGTGAACTCTAACATAACTTTAACTTATCTTATAGGGAAAAATCTATTAAAATACAAATATGTAGTCCTCATATCAACATTGGCTTCATAAGACTCCATAAAACTTATTCAAACCTATTTGATTTATTAATTATGCAAGCTACCGTAGCCTAGTGGTTGAGAGCTTAGGATTTCAACCAGGATATCTTGGGTTCAAAGCTTTGCTTATGCGTTGTGAGAATTTGTGATTAAATTATTTTAAATATCAATAAACCTATTTAATCTATTAATATTCATTAAACTATATTTATGGCCTAAATAACTTTAAGTTCTTATTTTAGTATATAAAATTATACTATTTAAGAATTTCTTTGAGTTTGGGCTAACTTAAAAAACCTTATGTTGAAATGGAACTAATTTTAAGAATAAGTACATATAGTAAAATATTAGCTTAAACTAACCTAAATCCTCAAAAAATTAAATCTAATTTAGCCATCAGAATTGTTTTACTTTAGGCCACTATCTTTTAAACTCAAATAGGATTAAAACACTACCATTTAGTGGAAATACTAATTCCTAACACTTATCAACCATATCTTAATCTTTGAATATAACCATGGGATGATTTTAAACTAGTTTTATTTATTCAAATAACCAATTTATTTGATTAGGCTTAATTTAGCCTAATTCAAGCAAAACATTAGCTAATTATGGGTTTTCATATCCTTTTAGATTTTTTGTACCTAATAAAATTAGCATAAATTTAGGCTATGTCTACAATCATACCTATTGAAATAAACCCAATGAAAGTACTCCAAAATTCCAAATTAACCTTATTCATTGGCTAATTAACTAACAAACTAGACTTTATTAAATTTAGCTTTTTCAAAAGCCATTTATTTAACTAAAAGTAAAAGATTTTCTTAATATGAAATTATGTTAAATTTGATTAGAATCAATCAAGATCCTTAAAAAGTTGATCAAAATTCTTATTAGTGTCTAAATGATTTAGTTTGATTATATATGACTTTAGTCTCATAAAGTTTAGAACACTTAGGCAACAACTTGGCTAATCCATATTAGGAGTTCAAATCAATTGAATCTTATTCTAATTGAAGTTGAGCCATTATAAAAGTTAACTATGTAGATCTTAACAAAAGCACATAAGTTGCAAGGCTTTATTAATCCAACCTATGAACTTTTGGTCCGTAATTTTAGTCTTAGGAAATTTTAACATATTTAAAAACCTTTTAAACTTACCTAATTAGGTGGTTATTCCAACTATAGACAAATCTAAATAGGTTGAACCTATTTACATAACTCTAAGGACTTTCAAATGCTAAATGGAATATAAAATTGTGTCAATTTTCTTCTCCATTGGTCCTTAAAGTCCCTTGAATGCATAAGGACTCACTTGGCTGGCTTAAGTTAAATCCTAAATCTAATTACACTTAAATCTGATAAGGTTTGGTACTCATTGTAAAACCTTAAATGCTACCAACCAAAATTCAAATTGCTAAATAAGATTATTTAATTGAATTTGACTCATGTCAAATTTTGTTGGCCATGCACCCATTATGATTCATTCTTAATTCTTATGAGCTAAGTATATCTCTCTTAGCCCAATCTAAGCCAAGCCTTAGCTAATTAGAACAAATATAACTTATTATGAAATAATTTGATTACACTAATAATTTATAAATTCACATGATTAATTAATGATAAAAATACAACTATTGTAAAACATAAACACAATAACAAGAAAGAGAACAAGGTGAAATCATTATGTTAACTATTATAGAGATCTAATTTTCATAAGTGTGAAGAATGAATCAAAAAAGCTATGGATGATCTAACTTATAATGGATTTAAGGAAACTCATGGTCATGCAGGGATAACTTGAAGTCAACATCTATAAACAATCCATTATTATAGAGATCTCATTCTTTCTTAGAAGTCCTTCTCTAATAACTATTAACTTACACACTCAAGTAATCCTTTATACAAGAGTTGCCTTACTTTTGGAAGGTGAGGGAGAGTTTAAATTATACAAAACAATCTCCAAATACAAATCTACTAACAAACTTCTATATGCCATTATTAATTTCATTTCTACCATCATTATCACACCTATTATTATTATTAAACATATCATTATTATCATATATATCACCATTACTTTACCTAATAAAATAAAATCCTTACATATTCTATGGCATAAGAATAACCTAAAACATATAACCATTAAATATAATATATGAAATAAAGACCATTAATATCAACTAAATTATGAAATAAAGGCCTAATAGCCTAATGATCTACAATATACTTAGTTATATTTTAAATTCATAAATTAAGAATTTACAAAGATTGTTATATTGATGATGTGATATCTTGCATTAGTATTTGTTGATTTTGAAGGATTCTCCTCTAAGAAATGAAAATCTAGATAATTTTTAGTTATTGTAAGCTCAATTGATGTAATTTATCAAAAGTATGCATGCATCTTTAATTAGAGAAAGACTTTTCCAATGAACTAGGAACCTTTAAATGCCTCCATCAACTTTGGTGATAATTTTATTCTTTAACACTTCTAAAAGGTGCGGTCTTAAGTGATTAGATGGTAAAAGAGTCAATAAAGAAGTTTCAATTGCATGTTAATACCATGCATAATAATAATAATAATAATAATAATAATAATAATAATAATAATAATAATAATAAATAATATTATTATTATTATTATTATTATTATCTTACCTAATATAATCTTAAATCTAACATATTAAATACTTCAAAAATTTTACCATTTATTAGAAAGCTTATTCTATAATCATTATCATGTATCTTCTTCATAACTTCATAAGGACATTTTTTTCTTAAGAGTTAGATTTTTACTAGTTCTAATTAGAAATCTTTTAATTTTGATTACTAGATTCAAATACCTAATTAAATTTTATATATCATCTATGCATCAACAACAACTTTAAACTTACCATAACTTAATAATTTATTTTTGAATTTTTGATATAAATCATGTATGCTTTGTATTAGTGAGAATCTAAATGCACTAAACTTATATGAGACAAGTCGATCAATTTATTTCTTTGGTTTATATTAAAGTAAAATATGTAAAGGATTTTAGTAGCTAATTGATTAATAGAACTATTATAGATAAACTATAAGAAGAACATGATCCCAAATAGCAATATGATTACTCACTAAGAATATGCATAAGTCCATAAGCTTTTATTAATAATTTTAATATAATCATTAGTTTAAAGGTGATAAGATGTGAAAAATAGAAAATTTATATCAAGCATTTTCCATAAGATATTATTAAAATAACTCATAAATCTCATAATTTGATAAGATAAAATTTTCTTAGGAAGACGATGCAAATGAACTATCTTATAAAAGAAACTAAATACAATATATGTTGCATTTAGTATCTTATAATATAGAATGAAGTGTACTATTTTAGAAAAGCCACCAACAACTACTAAGATGGTGTGTAATCATTGTATAATGTGAGAGAATCATAGGATAAAGTCATTTCTTTGGATTTATGAGAAATTGAAAGTAGCATAAATATGCTAGAATTATATTTTTCAATCTTTGTCATTTGGTAAGTATGACCTTAAACAATAACACAGTCTACACCTCTTTAGAGGCTAGGCTAAAATAATCTATTTTTCATTATGTCTATTATCTTATCATGAAGAAAGTGATAAAATGTGCCTCACGTGTATGTATTTTACTAATAAAAGAATCTTAAAGTGAAGATTATGGAATACAAATTTATACATCCCAAAAGAAATATCCATTTTACATTTTTTTTTCGACATCCATTTTACTTAAGATAGCCAAAATTAACTATAAGGGTATAAAATTCAAGGGTTGAAATCTAATAAATATCTTTATGATTAGGGTAATCACTCTTAACTGATTCAAATATAGTAACCTTCATACTCTCAATCTTTAATAAGGTACATATTATATCAAGGGCATATATAATACAACTCTTACAACTAAACTTATGTTTGAGAATAAATATGTATTCTTCAAGAAATTGAGCCTATTTTGTAAATCATGAGTAAAGATTCTTTTGGGTGTTGAGATATTTAAGAACTTAATGATTAGAATAGAGTGTAAACTCTCATAAAAGGAGATAATATCACAGATAATGTAAAGCCCAGATGATATTCTAAAACTCATGGTCATATATGGAGTACTGATGACACGCTTTATTTAATTTTTTATAGAAGTTAGTAATGGGATGATAACTTTAAAATTATCATAATATACCTTGAATACCTTATCAAAATTTAGTAATTTTAATATTGGTGAACTTTATAGAAACTTTTGCATTTTTCAAAGGGCATAAAAAACTATCTTTTTTAATAAAATTTAACTTTCATGGGTAATTGAGTGATTGAAGCCATACCAATTTTGAATCCATGAATAAACCTTCAATATATAATGGCTAGCTGATGCAAACTATGTGCATTATAAATTATAATTAGGGTAGGGTACTCATGAATGCCATCACAAGAAATCATGGATCATAAGAGGATTACAAAACTACTCATGAAAAGCATTTTCTTCAAATGAATTGCTGATCTCACTTTTAGTGAGGTTGACACCCACAGCTTCTTAGACCTAAGATTCGATCTAGGCACTAAGTTTTCCTTACCTAGAGCTAAGGCACTTCTAGTGGCTAGGATGACACCTACCCAAAGTCTAGAAGACTCATAAGGCTTAACCTTAAGGGTAGACTCCGATCCCGACTAGGTGGAACCCAATGACCCCAATTTCAAACTAAAATCGATATAAAATACCCGAATTGACTATATTCTACCAAAAATCCCAAACTTTTCTATATTATACTCAATTGGTATTCAATTTAGTCAATTGACCAAGTTAACCCACTATGACCCATTTAGGCCTAAAGGGGCTAAACCAAAAATTCCTTCAAACGATTTAAAATTTAACTTGTTCAAGTCTTTTAAGACATTATTTGAGCTTGATCGAGGTCTATTAGGATTCAATTTGGTAAATTGTATCACTTAGCACAAGTTGACCCAATTGAATCCTATTAGGCCAAAATCAAATCCCACTAGACTCAAACCAAATTAAACTAACTCGAAGATCCAAAATCACTATAAGCACATATTTAAACATTCCTCATGATCAAAGGACATCTAATTTGACTAATTAACTAATTTGATCAAACTAGCCCAATTTGACCTTAAGGGTCAAAATTGAATCAAACTTCAATTCAAGAAAAATAAAATCAAACCAATCCTTATAATTACTTTCAAAATGATTGTTGATCATATTCCAATATTCAATTGAAACCAAGTGAGTCAATTTGGCTATTTGACCCACTTAACCCTACTTGACCTAATTTGACCTAAAAGGCCAAATTGGATCGAACCTTGATCTAACATAAATTGGACCAAGCCAATTATTGAAATCAATCTAAGATGATTATTGGTCAATCTCCAACCACCAATTGAATCGAATTGGCCCAATTCAACCCACCAATCATATTTGACTTAATTTAAACTAAATGAACAAATTAAGCCAATTCTTGATTCTATTCAAATTAGATTAAATTAACACTTGTAATTAGTTCTAAATTGATTATTGAATATTCCTCAATAGCTAATTGAAGCCAATTTGATAAAGCTTGCCCAATTGAGCAACTTAAATTGACCTATAAAAAAATTGAACCATAACCTAATCCAAATCAAATTAAACCAAATCAAAGCTATAATCGACTCCAAAGTGCTAATTGAACATGGCCCTATTTCTATTTTCACCCAATTTGGCCAATTTGACCAATTTGACCAAAAGTTGACCAATTTGGCCCATATAAACCCATATGAGCCAAGTCCAAATCCACCTTAAATTGATACAAACTAATTACATCAATGTGTTTCAAATAATCATTTGAACACAACCCAATAGCCCCTTAAGCCCAATTTGGTCATGTTGACCTCACTTTCATCGTAAGGTTGAACATCTTCTCCTTAGACCTAGGATTCATCTAAGCACTAGGGCATTCCTAGAGCTAAGACACTTTTAGTAGCTAGGAGAACACTAATCCCAAGCCTAAAGACACATAGGATCTAAGGTTAGACTTATGATAGGTAAGGCTCACCTACCATTGACCCAATTAAACCCTATAATAATCCAATTCTTCAAGCCCAAACTAGTTGATCACAATCCAAGCCTTAATCAGAACCAATAGATTTCAAATCCAATTTGACCAGTTAGGATTCAATTTGGCTTAATGGCTAAGTTGGACTAATTTGACATATTTAGGTTTAAAAGGGCTAAATCCAAAATTTATCCAATATGATTGAAATTAGACTTATCCAAACTCATTTCAAATTCAATTGAATTTGATTGCAATCCAATTGAATCAAATTGGTCTAAATTAGCCCTTAACCCAAGTTGACCAATTTGAACCCTTTAGGGCCAAAATTCAATTCAACTTGATTTAAGCCAAATTGAATTAATTCAAGCATCAAGATCATTCTAAGCATTCAATTGAATATTCAAATTCATTCCAACTCATCCAATTTCTCCAATTGATCCAATTCCCAACTTGACCCATTTGGCCTAAAGAATCCAAATGAGTCAAAACTCAATCCAACTCTAATTGATTCAAAGCCACCAATCAACTTCAAATTCACTATTGAACAAATCTCAACACTCAATTGATCCCATTTGAACTGAATCAATCCAATTAACCCACTTGACTCAATTTTTCCTAAAATACAAAATTGAGTCAAATCTTAATTCAATCCAAATTAGATCAAATCAACTCATTCAATCACTTCCAAAATTGTTGTTGGTCATGATCAATCTTTAATTACTATTATTTAAACTCAATTGAGCTAATTTGGCCAATTGACCCAATCTGACCTAAAAGTCCAAACTTGGAAAAACTCATTCAAATCCAAATTGATTGCAACCAATACCTCCAATTAATCATAAATTGATTATTAAGTACTCTTTAACCACTAATTAAAGCCAATTTATCAAACCAACCCAATTGATCCATTTAGCTTAGTTTGGCCTAAAGGATCGAATCGAACTACAATCCATTCTAAACTAAATTAATTCAAATCAAAGCCTTCAATCACTCTTAAATGGTCAATCAAACATAACTCAACCTTCCATCCAACTCAATTTGGCCAATTTGACTAAATTGGTCAACTTAGCCCATTTGACCCATATGAATTCATAAAAGTCAAATTCAAATCCACGTCAAATTAAATCAAATTAATTACACCAATACATTCCATATGGTCATTTGAACATGATCGTATAGCTCCCTTGTTCTAATTTGGTCAAGGGGTCAACCTAGCTCATTTGAACCCAAATTGACCTATATATGTCAAATTGAGCCAAACCCATCCAAATTAAGTTCAAAGCCAACCAAACTTTTCATGACTCACCCTTAGGTCCCCATTGACCTGCCCATTTGACCCAACCCAAGATGAACCCGATTTAGCCCAAACCAAGTGAACCAAGTATTCCAAATAAAAAAAATTCTTATTTGGAAGGTCTACCAACCCCTTATGCTATGGTAGTCACCCTTAGCACTCTTTGAGCATAAGAGAATAGACCCAACATGATCCAAAGTTGTTGGGTTAAGCCATTAGCTGACCCTTGGTTCAATCCAAAAGACTTGTCCAATTATCTATAGCCACCAAACCTTCTTATCCACTAGGGGAACCTCCACTTCACCAGTTCCATGCTATCTTCGGCCACCCCTACTAGCCGGATGGCTACTAAGACCTGAACCAACCCCTTTGACTGATTCACTCAGGGAGGAGTGTATGCACCCTCTCCTTATTTCAAACTAATGGACACCTTCCTCACAAGCCTAGAGATAACCCCTCAAGTTCCTAAAGCCCCTTGAGCACCCATTCACTAACGAGACTAAGTCTTACCATAGCCTAATCCCCTTTTAAACCCAACTCTGCCAAATCGACACTAAATCCAAATTAACTATTCCTACACCTTCCCCTCACTCTGGAGAACTAAAATGAATCTAACACTCAATTTAAGAATCATAAACCACTCTTAGAACAACTCTGATGTGCTTCATGATGATGTTTAGTCCAAAGTATGATCAATAGGGTGGCTGTGCATGATCTTCTCAACAGGGTTTTGCCTCTTCAAGAAGTAGCTACCCTAGTCATTAGGCCACCAATCTTTAGGTTTGTCAAGGTAAATTCAGGCAAACTGTAAAAATTCTTCTAGGTGTTGGTGCTTTATGAAGGATTTCTACATGTGACGTGAATCAAGTAGTAGGATCCTTTTAAGATAACGTCTTGATCAATTCAGAATCGATTCCACCATCAAGCGAGCATCGATGAGCTCAAATTGAATGATGACTGATGGCCAGTGTTTGTCTCTTGCCAAAGGTTGATGACGGATCTTCCACCATCCTTTCTGCATGATTAGAATGGATGGCAGTGATTAAACACGTTAGAAATCTTGATGTAATCCAAGGAATTAATCTCTACCATCCGATCCATGACGGATGGCTGAGAAGAAAGCGCGGACATCACTATTGAGTCAACAACCATGCTGAACATTTTAAATAACCAACCTTACGTTGCTAAGTGAAAGCATTGTTGCATCAATGTCGACGTGGTACCAACTGTGTAAATGGATTAATTAAGGTTAAAAATTATTTTAATTAGCCAAAGCTTTAAAATAATCATAACTGATTATTGAAAACCTTAAAAAAATAAAAATAAACATATTTTGGAAAGCTTAGATAGAAGAGAATCTATGAAAAATAAAAGCCCTAATATATATTAAGTGAATAATGATCAATTAAGATTTTAAATTTTACTTAATTAGCTTATTTAAGCCTATATTACTTGTCTAATTAAATTGGAATTTGGTGTGATTGTTTCTTGGGATAACATCTTCCTACCATAATTTTCTTAAGATAATTTGCTAAGTAATTTAAGAAACTTAAAATTTCAAACCATAATTAACCATTTTTTGTATTTAATAATTATAAAAATCAAAAACTTATGTAAATAATTATGGGAACCAAAATTCTACATTAAAATAGTAACAGTGACTAGAGAAATAAATTGGGACTCTTGGGTTTAATTATATCTCAAAATCACCCTAAAGGGCATTTATTTAATTAATTAAATCATTAATTAACCTAAAACTTAGAAAAATCATGATAATTAGTGTATATCACTAAAAATTTGGATCAAGCCCTTTTTCTGCTTAACTGACAAAGATGTTTTCAATGAATTCAAGATCCCCAATTGGTTAGCAGTACTTCGAGTGTAATTGATTATTTTTGTTTTTTCCCATTTATTTAATTAATTATTAATTATGAGCTTAATTGCATTAGAATTTTTAGGGAATATTTATTTTATGTTTATGCATTTTTTTCATAATTTTTGGGATCATACTTAGGGCTTAATTAAATTTTTGGCCTCTTTTGGGTTTAATTAGTTAAATAATTAATTAACCTTAATTAATTCATAAAAATCACCTAAATCACTTTTAAGCCACTTAATGAATAGAGATCGATCAAGGGATAATTTTAATGATTTTCTCTTCTTTAAGATTAAATAATTTAAATTTCAAAAATCAATCGTTAATGAATTTGTTTAGACTTAAGGGTGCCTATCTTAATGTGAATGTCCTTAAGAATTAATGAGTTCAAATAGGTTATTTGATAGTGGTTAATTGCTTTACTTCAATTATTCATAAATTTGTATTTCACATGTTTCATGCATTCATGTTTTCAAAAAGTAAAATAAAAGATTTCATTTAATTGCATATCTTTCAATTAAATAGTGCAGCTAATATCACTAGTAAATCTCAAATTATTTTTTTAATGAATTAAAAAATATTTGTTAACTGAAATATAAATAATATAAATAAATAAAATTTGAATTTAATTCTATATGTGTAAGCTACAACCATGAATTGTAGAGTCTAAAAACTGGAATGCATGAGACTTTAAGTAATCTTAATGTGGTCTTTGATTACCTCACTTCTCTAATCTAACAAAGGCACATACCTTAAAATTTTTAGTGAATTATATAATAAGGATAAATTATTTTCACTCATATATTTAAAATATCCTAAAAATTTCATAATTTCATTCTTATGTCCATACATGTATGCATATGTATATGAATTAACAAGTATATAATTTGGACATCTCTGGGAGCATGAGATTTTAAGTAGTTCAAGGGGTCATTGATTACCTCACTTCTCTAGTTCAACAATGGCATGTACTTGTATAAATTCAATGTACTAATGTGTATGTATATGCATAAGACATAATTGAATTAATTTCTTCCATAAAATTCATGCATCATATCTTTTATAATATAAACTATATGTATTAATTCATTAATGCATCAAGTGTGAAATAATTAGAAGATATATGTATATTCATTAAATTTAGTTATTCAATGAACTATATTATTTAATTAAATGAATATTGAGGAATAATGAAGCAAAGTCAAGAAAATACCATTAAATTAACTACGGTTTAGTTTCATTCATCGTAAGATGCCTTTCATGATTAGATAAAATCTCTTAAGTCAAATCGAAATAAATAGTCTAATAAAAATACTTATAATACTTTATTAAGAGAATAAAAAAACATAACAAATTCTCTCTTAGATTCAACCTAAGGGTAAGAATTGAATTAGATTTTATCCCACCTTTCTCTCTTTATAACTCCAAATCAAAATAAAACCTAAAATGAAATTAAAGGTTTAAGTATAAAATCTACTACAAATTATTAATTATATAAAGTGTAATAATCTTTAATAAGGAACTTAAATATCTATCATTTAAAAATTATAAACATTAAACTCTAATTATGACATAGTACTCTAAGCCTAACACACACATTAGAACACTAAGCCACCGATCCTAGTCTTAAGTTAGGTCGATGCTTATTATGATGATGTGGTGTTTTATTTTATGATGTAATATTTTAGACTGAATGTTAAGATTTATTGTGCATAGTTTTAATATTAGGGTTATAACTAATGATGATTTATGTAAAAGATTGTGCTTAAGGGACCACCGTAATTAAAATTATAAATGGTTTCTGCTTGCAAATGCTGCTTAAGTACCTAAGCATAAGCTAAGCCCAAATTTATAAAATATAATTGCTTAGCTTGAATATGTGTTAAGCTAATCTCCATTTTACAAGTGTAGTTAGATTTTTATTTCATAAAAATATAATTTTTATAATAAGATTAGGATTAGAGCTATGGGGTTTAGGATGAGCAGTGGCTAAAAGGCTTAGACCTATGTGGACCAATGTAGCCTGGAGCATTCCAATCCATGGCATGAAGATGAAGAGTTGTAAACCCCCATAGTCCTATTTTCATTTATAATTTAATTGTAATATGAGATGTATAAAGGTAGAGCCCAACTACCCAATTCTTTTCTTTCCATTGTGTACATTTAAGTGATTAATTTTTTATTAATGTGTTTATATTGATTATGCAATAGAAATGTCATGCTTTCATAAGTTTCTTAAAGTTTGATTTTTGATGTATGGCCTAGATGCAATAGGCTCTTTAATAAATTAAATATTCTACCCCAACTAATCAACTTTAATTAAATTCTAAATAACTCAGAATCTCACTTTAAAGCCTAGTGTTTGCAAAAAGAAAGAGCAAATAATAATATTTGGCCTTAGCACCGCGGTGCTAAAATAATCCTTCTAGAAAGATAATTGTTAGACAGGAGTGATGGTTTGGCATCATGTGTCGCCATGACAATGTTGAGGCATTACAACCATGATCTACAATTTAAAGAAGAAAGAAGGAACTATTGTTCCCTCCCTATGATTGCTAACTGCCCATGGGAGCAGGGGAATGGTAATGGGGTGGAAAACCACACCCATTAATGGAAAGAACTCTATAAAAAGGGGAAAAAATTGCTTCTGCATTTTTTCCTAGTTCTCTGCCTACTTTGACCGATTCTCTCTCATTTTTTGGTGGTTCTTTCTTCGAATCGTGTTTGTTGCAAGATCGCTCACTCTTATGAAAGCTATTTCACTAACTAAAGGTAAAAGATTCATTGCAATAATACTTCTTGATTTTTTTGTCTTTGCATGAGTTCTTATCAAATAACCTCCGCCATTGAACTTAGTTCTAAGAAAAAAAGAAACCTCCCCTTGATCCGAGATCTAGGACAAAGTAGATGACATCAAAATAAGAATTTGGCATTACTAAAATGTTACTCTATCAAAATTAGTATAAAAAAATTACTAGATTTTGTAAGAATTTCTCTCAAACTATGCATTCTCGACTCACAATGCCACCAAAAGCTAGCACCAAAGCACCATACTCGAGAAATATAGTCGTATGGCTTTGACCTATAGCTTTGCAATGCCAACTATGTGGCACCGAGGCACCATGCTCTCGGGTCTCTTCCACTTGATTTAGAGTCGATCATTTCTTTAGTGCTGAGGCACCAAGCCTTATAATATATATCGTCGTCAAACTTAGTTCCAACGTGAGACAAAACCCTTTCTCTATTGATCTTAGATTCAGAATAAGGGAGAAGAGTGTCTTGCACTCAACATGTAAAAAATCTAGTATTACTAAGGTGTTACACCAATGAAATTTTTAATTTTAGGAGTTAAGTGAACAATGCCTCGGTGTTGTACCCTGAGCACTGCAGTGCTATACTCTCGAGTTGAGCTCATATAGAGAATATTATCACGCTCTTGGATATCGAGCATCACGAGCTATTATATTTTAATACTTCTATAAAACATGGTACATTCAACTTATAAAATATACATCCGAGTTTTCTTAGTCAACTTTGAGGTGAAAGCACCAGGTGCTTCCTTCTTAGGTAGAATGACTGAAGTGTACCTCAACTGAGTGTCATTAAATGATATAACGAGCATCGAGGCACCACCCTCTTGAGTTATAGGCCTAAGTCCTTTCAGATAATAGCACCGAGGCACTACCCTCATGGGTAAATAAGTAGAAATAAACCCATAGATGGCACCAGGGTGTTGAATGTCACCGAGGTTCCTTTTGGTTTTAAGGCTAACCCTCACTGAAAGTGCCAAGGCACCTCAATGACAAGCCATGGCACTCCCTCTTTGATGTCATTTTTTAGGTTAAAATTTTTTATTATTTTAATCCTTGAGCTTCTCAAATGATATGAAATCACACATAGGGAAAAATAAATACATAAGGAAAAAATGATGTGTTTATTGATATAAAAGAAAGGGTGGATACATAAATTATATAAATAAAAAAACTAAAAAAGGTGGAAAACTAGTAGTCATGGTTGTGGAGAAAATTTATGACACCATGTAGAGCTTAAGAATTTTTTGTTTAGATGATAAAATATGTCATTAAGGAATAAACATATATCTCAGAAGATAAACATGTTTTCCTACAATGGATTCGATCATTTCAATAAAAGACTAAGGCTAATGGATCTTTCATGTACAAGAGATTTTCCCCGAACTACATGGAAGGTAAAACAATGTTTAATTAGATCTATAGAAGGGTCTCTATGGTTCCCTATAAACCCTAAACCCTAAATGTTCCATAAACCCTATAGGTTAATTACACCTATTTAATTAATGACAAGCATCTATAGTTAATTACATCTTAAGAAGGTCTCTTCCAAAGAATACTCTTGATTAAAGAAATAAGTTATTATTTCTAAAGATTTTAAGGTGGTTTTCAAAGGATTGATTTTTAGAATTTTAATTAGGAATAGTCCAAATTGGAGAGAGTTATTTTGGAAGCTAATTGGGATGAAGTAAGAAATTCTTATTGATATTGGGATGTCCAGTAGGCATTTCAACTATCATATAATTGGGCTTTAAATTTGGAATTTATTTTAGATTTTGAGTTGAAAGTTTTTTGGTAATCTAGAACTTAGATTCTCGCAGCACAAGACTGTAGAAATGCCTAGGGTTAAAGACTTATTCATGAAAATGATGCTTCAAAACCTAGTCTACGGGTGCTTTTGACACATGTCTAATGCTCGACCTAGTTCTATCTTTGGGAATTATAGGTCATTCCTCTCACTTGAGGGAATTAACCTATCCCTGACTCTTCTGTACTTTCAACCTGCCTAGAGAGGGCTGTCAGCTAACACCACCTAAGTACATTTTAAATTCATGATGCCAAGTCTTATCAATGCAAGATGGCTGGGATGTTGCATTTTTAGGAAAGAAATCTATGAACTCACTCCCTAATCCCTAGAATCATGAAGGGTATGAAATGCTTCTAATTAATGTATATTTTTCAGAGTTTTATAAATTTTGACTCAAGATTTATTTTAGGCCATGGGTATGCATTTATGCATATTTTCATGCAATTAGAAATGGTTATGGGCCAAATCAATAAGGAAGGCCTGCTTCCCCAAGAAGGTGGTCATCCTCACAAGACAGATTCCCCTTATGTGCAATGGGTGAAGTTTTCCAATTCAAGGAATGGAAATAATATGATTTCATGGTTTCAAACTTAATTATTTATAATTGATTTTATGTTATGCCTAAGGCTTTACAATGAAGTTTTGAGTTGCATTTATTTTATGTTTCAATTGGTTAAGTTTAATTGGGTATAAAATTAAGTTTTCTCATATGAGCCTAATCATTTAGGCATTCAATCACATGAAAGCATGACATATAAAAAAACTTAAAAAGGAAGGTTGATTATATTATGCACCCAAAATAAATTAATCCAATTTAATTTAATAAATAGGCCAATGCGTCTCCACCACCGGAAGAAAGAAAAATGGGCTGAGCTCGCCTTATACGCCTTTACCTGAACTACAAGTCTAGATCTATGGGTCTTTTTTCCAGGATAATCTCCTTCTTCAGGGACATCCATCGAGCTCCATAGGGGACCACTGCACCATCTCCTGGTAGGGCCAACTCCTATTAATCTTAGACCCCATAGATCCTGACCTAATTTTAAGCTAAAATTTACATTTTAAATTCAAAAAGAAATCCTGAGCTCTACAAAATAGATGTTAGGAAATACAAACAACACACAACAATTATATTTTACAAACATAAGGGCTTAGCATTAGTTGCTTGTCAAGCCCACCTGTCTTATGGACTATGTTAAGGGTTTTTTCAGCACCTACAAGTAAACAATAATTTTATAATTTTTATTTATTTATTTATAATAGCAATCCCTTTAGCACAATCTCTTATAAAAATAGAGTTAATTCTAGAAAGAATGTCCTACCATCCTATCTAATGGGCAAACAAGCCTAGGCATTTAGTCTAAAGTAATAAACCATACAAACATGTAAAGCACAACATATCAAAACACATTACAGAGAACTATAAAAGAATCACATAATGATCTAACCTAAATCTAGGGTCCGTGACCTAAATGATCTAGTGTGTGTTGAAGATAGGATTTTGTGGGTCTTTACTAAGCCTCTTTTAGTTCAAGTTTCACTTTGGAGTTTAAATTTGTTTGAATTTTACCTTTGGGTGGTTTCAATTGAGATGATTTAGTGTTTTAGTTTCTATTTTTATTTCACTTTATTTGATTAAGGTGATGTTTAGGTTTTCAAGAATGAAGAATAGAATGGATTTTATTTTTGGATAGAACTCACCCTATTCTACATCTTAATTCCTACTAGAATGAAATCCTCATCCTAAGATAAAGATTCATCCTAAAGGTCTAATTAAGATCTTTAAGTATCTTAATTAATCCTTTTGAGTTCATTTAGTTTGTTTGAATTTGGATTTGATGTTTTCTTTCCTTTTTATTTCATTCTTATTTTAGTTTTTAATTTGGTTTGCTTTAATTATTTCATTTCATTTGATTTAATTTGAGTTATTTCATATGATTTAGTTTGAATTGGATTATTTGATTTGATTTGTTTGATTTGGTTTTGTTTTAATTAGTTCATTTGGTCTATATTAATCTTTTGGATTAAATCATGTTGATTTCATTTAGTGTAATATAAGTTAACCTAAAGCACTTAGGTTAAGGTTGGCATTTATTTGATTTGATTCATTGGAAATGTAAGGATTCATTAAGTGTTTACATTAATCCAATTAACTTAAGGTTTAATTACTCTTAATATGATTTATTAATTTCATTAATCCTTAAGTATACAAATGATTAAGTTCTTTGGCTTAGGACGTTTGTAAAACTACCATCAAGAGTTTTTGATGTTTGATTGAGATTAGTTCAAGTTAATTCATGATTTAATGAATTTTCTTATTTATTATTGATTAATATTGATCTACAAATTTGGAAATTAAACAACTCTCAATCCAAATATCAATTGTATTTCAAATTTTTATGGCAAGTGGGGTTTCATGCCAATTTCTATGTTTCCAAAGTTTCATCCTGATTAGATTCATAATTAAGGTGTAATTAAAATTTTAACTATTTTTTAAAACTTCAATTATGCCTATTTAATGAAATTCATTTAGGGGTTTCATTTTTCAGTGATTCCTCTTTGAAATAAGTTTCCAATGAGGGTTCATTTATTATTTTTGGACATCAGGTTAATTTATTATGATTTAATTAAGTTCTCGTTAATTATTTGAATTAATTAATTCATTTAATTGTTTAATTAAATTAATTTGAGGTTTATTAAATTTAATTAGGTTTCCTTAATGTTCTAATGTTCATTAGGGTTCATTAAGTTGATTTAAAGTTTTCTAATTCATTTTATTAATTATTTCATTTTAAATTAATTTTTTTAATTAAATTTGAGGTTAGGGTTTAAATTTTCATTTCCCATAAAATAAAGTGAAATAAATTATGTAAAATTTACACAAAGCGTGTTTTAACCCCAGTTTAATTTTCCCAAAATTTCAAATCAATTGGATTTGGGGTTTAAAAGTAATTAAGGTATAATTATTTTCAATTAAATCTAAATTAAGGCTAAAATACCTAAAATAATTTAGGGATTTTAATTTTTATAGATTTCTCTCATCAAGACAAGTTCATAGAGCTTTCCTTTGTATTTTTTATTTATTTATTTTTCTATGATTTTTAGAAGTTTTGTGTGATTTTAGCAATTTTTCAAATTCAAAATCCTGAATTTCCTCTTTAAACTAGTCTTCACTGATGTGGCAGCCTTGCCGCATTTCACATGCTGGTTGGTCCACATAGGATCCATGTAGATCCCACGTTAAAAGGGCGATGGACACGGGATTGATCTGGACCATCCGGTCAAAGATTGGATGGTCCTCAATCGATTCGCAAATCCTAAAGGGTTCAAATTGAGCAGTCCGCCTAGATCATGATTGTCTGTTCCTTTTAAAAGGAACAAACGGTCTGAATTGCATCTCCCTCCCCGGATGGTGTAACCCGAGAACCGTCCATTAATTAAGCTTAATTTCCAGAGAATGACGATAAATTAAGCACCGATTTTGATCGCAAATCCATCGTGGAAGGAAATCCTATAGATCTATATGGTTCGATCTCACTTGAGAATGGGTTTCTTTCACAAAGGGGCAAAACTGAAAGCTTGGAAAGAAATAGAAGGGGGGTGGGGCGGTGCGTTAATGGCGAACCTTTGGTCTGGCGATCTTTAGCAGTGGGGTTGATTCGAAAAGCTTCAAAGTGATGAGAGAAGTTTCTACGCCAAAGGAATTGAACTATCTCCCTCCGATTTGGTCCCTAGATCAAGCTCCCTTGCTACCCATCAACCTTGATGGTTCTCCATCTTCCCGGTGGCATGGGGAGTGGGAGAAGTTTCATTCTCACTTCGTTTTGGCTCATGAAGGTGATGGGAAGGTCAATTCAGCAGGTAAGGTCTAAGTGTGAATCCCTTTAGTCATGAGCCTCCTCCATTTTTCTCCTTCATGATCTAGTGATAGAATGCTTTAACAACTATGCCTCCTAACCTTCTTACACCTATCTAAGGTGAAGAGGTGGAGAGGGAGGCTTAGGCAAATGGAATTTTTCTTATGGAGCCATTGACTTGCCTTAGCTTACCTTCCTTTGGACTTATGCAAAAGTCACTTAAGTGAGTTGATTAAGGCTAAAAATTACCACTAATAAAATCTAGGAGTGTTTCATTATCATTCCATGTGAATTGGTTTAGGATGGGTTTTTAAATTTTCGAGATTAATGCATTGACTCTTGCTTTGATTATATTTATGTTGACTGGATTAAATCTAACTAAACCCATTAAGTTAGATTAACTCAAAGAAAGTGAATCAATCATTAAATGTAATGACCTAAGTATTTATTTCAAAAGGCATTTAATTTTAGGATTAAGTTTCTTAATAAATTCCTTTGGAAAGATAATTAACCTCATCCAAAATAAGGTCAACAAATGGACCCTAATATGTGTAGTAGACGCCGAGTACACTTCACATTTGGTGTTGACTTTCCGATTAATATACAAGCATAAGCTTGGGTTCAAATCCATGATTTTGGTTTTGGTTTAAATTTGATTGTGAAAGATGGGCATATGCATACCTATATTTGTTTCAATTTGATTCATTCTTAGAAACATAACTTCACTAAGTTCTAAGATGAAGGGATGCCATTAGGAGTGGACCCAAGGGATGGTCTAGTCTTGATGCAATCAATATGCTCAAAGAAGATGCCTTCAGCAGACTTACTCTTAATTGAAAATTATAGTTGGAAAGGATGTCAATGTAAACACTTACTCCTAATCCATACCACCTGATGTTTTAACTAGGGAAGATACCACTAGGAGATTTATTCTTATATGGTTAGCTACTAGGAAGGGGTCTCTGGAGACTTGTTCTTAACCTAAATAACCTCTTTGACAAGAAAGGGGTCTTCATGATTTATTCCTATTCTTGTCTTTTAGAAATAATTCCATCTAGGGGACTTATTTCTTTCTAGCTATTAGGAAGGGGTCATTTAAGACTTGATCCAACCTGAAATAGTCTGGGTGGAGGAAAGGGGTCTTTGATGACTTGATCCTAAACCTCACACTCTAATAGGATGCCTACTATAGGATGTATACCTATGTGATTAGCTAATAAGATGGGGCCTTTAGAGATGTGATCCAACTTAATTAGCTAAGGAAGAGGAAAGGGGTCATTGGTGACTTGAACTAATCCTCAAAATTTTGACTTAAGAATAGGGGTCATAATGACGTTATCCTAACCTTAGTCATTTTAATAGATGCGACTAGGGGACTTAATCCTATGTGATTAGCTAATAAGATGGGACTTTTGATGGCATGATATATCATGATTAGCTAAAGAGAGGAGAGTGGTCTTCAAAGACTTGACCTAATCCTCAAAAGTTTTGACTTAAGGATAGGGGTCTTAATGACATTATTCCAACCTTAGTCAATTTAATAGGATGTTGACTAGGAAACTTATTTCTATGTGATTAGATAATAAGATGGGGCCTTTGATGGCATGATCCATCCTGATTAGCTAAAGAGAGGAGAGGAGTCTTCAAAGACTTGATCCAATTCTCAAAAGATTTGACTTAAGGATAGGGGTCTTAATGATCTTACCCTAACCTTTGTCATTTTAATAAGATGCCGACTGCGGGACTTATTCCTATGTGATTAGCTAATAAAATGGGGCCTTCGATGGCATGATCCATTCTGATTAGCTAAAGAGAGGAGTGGTGTCTTCAAAGACATGATCCAATCCTCAAAAGTTTTGACTTAAGGATAGAGGTCTTAATGATGTTATCCTAACCTTAGTCATTTTAATAGGATGCTGACTGGGGGACTTACTCCTATGTGATTAGCTAATAAGATGGGGCCTTTGATGGTGTGATCCATCTTGATTAGCTAAAGATAGGAGAGGGTTCTTCAAAGACTTGATCCAATTCTCAAAAATTTTGACTTAAGGATAGGAGTCTTAATGACATTATCCTAACCTTAGTACTTTTAATAGGATGCACTAGAGACTTATTCCTATGTAATTAGCTAATAAGATGGGGCCTTGATGGCATGATCCATCTTGATTAGCTAAAGAGAGGAGAGGGTATTCAAAGACTTGATCCAATCCTCAAAAGTTTGGCTAGTAGGAAAGGGTTCAAAGTGACTTAATTCCTATCCTAAATCTTTTGACTAATAAGAAAAAGTCAAATGAACATGATCTTTAATTGATTATTCAAACTTGATGAAAGGGAAATGAAAGGTTTGCTTCCATTTCTTGATTTCACTAATGCTCCTTACACATGAAGAAGTTTAGTGAAGAAGGTTTAAAGAGTTGAAATTTATGTTTGAAGGAGGATTTGGGTATATTTTGGACCCAATGCTTTACTATGCCATGATCATAGAAGTTCATCATTTTTTTAAAAGTTACAATGAACCATGTTAGATGTATAATTCACTCTGTGCAAGACATCATAAGGTACTAACATGAGAATTTTTCCTTTTTGAGCTTGCATGTGACTGTATAGTTCTATAGAAGCAAGAAAAAAGTCAATCAGTGCTTCTCAAATGAAATTTCTTTTTCTTTTTGTTGGGATATATATTTCATTTTTATTTTGTTGATTCGAATCAACAGCTTATAAGTCATTTTCTTGGATTCAATAAAGATCATGAGATTCCTTTGAAACTTTCCAAAGATAAGCAAACTCTTGGATTCTCATGGAGACATTTTGTATTTTTTTTGTCCCTAATCAATTAGGGAATTGAAAGGATTAACTTATTAGAGAAATTAAGATTCTCCTGATAAGTTTGAAATTGAATTTCTTCAGCTGATTTATGATTCTTTTAAAGGATTTATGAAATGATATTTCATAAATATCTTTAATTAATTTCTTTTTTTAAAATTTTTATCCTTCTAAATTTCACTACAAGGTCTTTGAAATTACTTCAAAAGTACATTTCAAGACTCTATATGTAATAATATGGTTGCTTTTCAAATCATATTGAAGTTTCTTTTATTTTCTTTTATTTTTTGGCAAGATTTTCAATATAACTCTCCACTTAATCAAAAGTGAGATTATAAGAAATCATGATCATGAAATTTTTTCTAAATTGTCTTAATATTTTGAGATTGAATGATATGACTATGTAAAAGAACATTTTTGTAAGGATTCTAAATGTCATATCATATGCTTTCAATTTTCTTTTCTAGAATTATTTTGATTTGATAATTTTCAGATAAGTTATTCTTAAGGAGGATAATCTTATGCCTGAAAGTCTTTTAGATTTTGAAATGAAGTATGGGTAATATGAACCCATTTTCAAGGTAAAGATTTTATCCTAATCCCAAGATGTGGGTCACATGAATTTAATCTTTTTTTTTTCTTTTTTATCCTTCATTTTCATTCATCATTTTTTTTGTTGCTGACATTACCTAACCAAGAAGAATATTTTCTTCTCATGTAAAGCCATCATTTTCTAACTTTTAATTTAGCAAAATTTGCTTTTCTATCGGAGTTTGACCACAGTCATCGAGGGACTTAGTTCATTGAAATGGCAGTAAGCTTAAGTTTATAGACCACCATATTTGGAGATCATTTCAATTTATTTCTAGATAAAGTAGTGTTTAAACTCAAAAGATAGCTTGATCAAGTCATCAGTAGCTAACTCATTAAAGAGTGAGACTATTGATATTAGATGTAGATCAATTTCTCTTATTTATTTATTTATTTTTTTTAGCTTGTCAATTATGGAATTAGATTCCTCTTCGAATTCTAGGGGTGCATCTCGACTTGAAGGCTATAGATCTCCGCACACATCTAAACAACATTCATTCAATATGTTAGAGTGCCTTTAAAGAGAAAGTCAGGATCCTAACTACTTAACAATTTTCAACTTGCAATTGCTCTATAGTTCCATAACTTTTTTTTGTTTATGGTTATAGGCCACTCGCAATGGAGTTAGAGCATACCTCTGAATCGGCATACAAAGGATATGGACCCCGAAAAGAAGATCCATTATCTCTTTAACCTGCCAAGCGAGCTCACCCAACATGATACATGTCAGGATGACAAAGCATGAGATATCTTATTATTTTTGTTTATCTAAGGACAATTTTTGACTTCTAACCCTACCACTTTATTTTAATGCGAGGAGTTTAATGTTTAAAATGCCCACATGTTTAGAAATTTTAGACTTCATCCTTTTTCTCTTGGATATAGTCCTATCCCTTTACTATTCTTTCTTTCTTTCTTTTTTGTCAACATTTCTATAACAGTTCATTTTTTTGTGAATTGTTACATTAGGCATTTTTCTTAGTTACAAATCTTACTAAGAGATTGGATTTATTTGACCTATTTTCATAACATTTTATTCTTTATGAAATGACTCCACTAAATGATTTACTAGGAAATTCAATGTATTTGACTTTTTGTCCAACTACAACATTTGATTGATTTACTTTTTGATATGATTAAAGTATTTGTTTTGATTGATTGATCATATAAAATGATCCAACACTTCGATTTCTTTTCATCATTTCATGGAACAACAAATCTAGTAAAGACATTTAAGATTAGTACAATGACTTTCCAAAGATGTTACACTTCTAAATTCAAAATTATTTAGTGGAGTCATTTAAGTTTGGCATAATGACTTTCTTGAAAACTTTACACTTCTTAAATCAGGATTTTCTACTAGAATCAAATATTTAGTGAGATCATTTAGGAGTAGCTGAATGATATTCCTAAAGACTCAACACTTTCAATTTAGGATGAATATGAACATCCTTCCATAATATTTTTTTTCTTTTTTTCTTTCATTTGATTTTTTTTTTAATTTCTTTTGCATTTTGGCTGGATAAGACCATCCAAGAAAATTAAAGATGTTTCATGAATTCTTAAGTTTCTTTTTCAGTGTTTAAATCTTTGTCTTCAATAAATAATGTGATTGAGACAAAGTTATTTTTCTAGGTTGAGTTTTCAAGATTAAATTTTCATGAAACTGAAAACTCCTTTCTTTATATGATTGAATTTACATGGCACCATCTTATAAAAGCTTGATTAGAATTGGGCCTATATAAATTCACTTTCATGTTTATAATTGATGTTGACTGATGCACCTAGGTCAACATATATTTTAGAGATTTTCTTCTTTTGATTTTTCCACATCGACCAAGATGTTGATAAGTTCTTAGCAATCTATCTTCATCATAGAAGATAAACCTAGAACCTTTTATAGTGGAATGCCACATCGGAAGTTTCTTATAGTTAAATAAGGCAAATTACATGATTATGTAATGTTTTGCTTTACTTTCATTTCTTTTTCATTTTTATTTTATTTCATTTTGTTTTCTTTGCTCTCTTTTTTTAACAGAGCATTATGATGCTTGATTTTACAAGCAACTTCTCTAAGATGGGCAAGATCACATATTGAAGATGACTTATTTGCCATTTCTTTTCAATGCCATTTGAGGTGGTATGACTCTACCATTTTGAATTTTATTTGAATAATTTCCCTTTTGATATGAAGGGATGGTAGGTCTAACTCTATCCTCAATATATCAATAGACCTCATGATTTATTCATTTGGAGAATCATCATTTAAAAGAGGACCCTCTAGGGTAGATAATGTGCTATTAAAAAGTCAAGTATGACTTGTATTTTTTTTATAGCACATACAAGATTAAAGGTATTCTCAGCTTGCAATAAAATCTTTGACCACCATGTTAGACATTAAGACAATGTCAAATAGGTCATAAGATGTTGCAAAGGAATCTCCTTAGATTCACTTTGTATTAAAAGCATATAATGCCTTAGTTTTTTATTTAACAGAGAAAACTAAGGCTTTCTTTAATCATTTGGACTGATAAAGTCCAAAGCGATGTATCTATCAACTTACCTGAGATAGAAATTTCATACTTTCACTCTAAGAGATAGAAATATCACCCTTATGACCCAATCCTAAGGTCATGATTTCTTTAGAAGGATTAAATTCTTTATTGTTTTTCTTCTTTTAGGATTTGTCCTTAAAATTAATTAAGGCCATTTATGAAATATCATTTCATTCAATGGGAGAAAACTCTCATTTAGAAAGTTGATTTAAATTTATTAGGTTTAAATTTCATTCATTTCAACTTTATCGGAGAATCAAAATTCTCTTTACCCTTTCTTTCTTTTTTTTATTGATTAGGAGCAAAAGTGAGTCTTGTCACTTTCATTTTGTTTATGTCATGTCATCTTCCTCTTTTGACTCTCTCCTAAACTCTTAAGAATTTAAGATTTGGAAAGGTCTAAAAGTGGGTTACCTCCAAGTCACTCCCTAGAATTGGCCAATCAGCTTGAGTAGTTGATTTTCCAATATTCTAGTGGACATGTGGAGATGAATTAAGATTAAAGTTGATTTGCATTTATGTAAGATTTTCTTTATAAGGATAGAAGATTTACATTTAGTTCCTTAATCAATCTCTAAAGTTAATAGGGCATTCTTTTGGGATGTTTTTTTATCCCTCTTTTATTTTCTTTTGAGTTGATTTTTCTTTAAATATAATTCAAGATTCAATTATGGTGGTAAGGGCAATAGGTACAATATTGCCTCCTTTTGATTTATATTTTCTCAAGATTTAAAAGAACTTCTTCATTTCAATATACATCCTTAGGTATTTGCCACCTTTGAATGTAGTAGAACAAAGGGTGCCCACTTATCACCCTATCCTCATTCTCTTTAGTTTTAGTACAAAGCTAAAGTAAGATCAAGGACAAGTTTAACTTTGATATTTTATTCTTGAGACTTACCTTTCAAATTTTGAAATAATTTTTAAACTTTCTGAATTTAACATTTCTTTTCCATATTGGAATGGTTTCAAACATGTCTTGACCAGATTTAGGTCTTAATAGAAATAAGTTAGTTTTCATTTATTTCTCTCCCATTTTTCTATTTCAGGATTTGGTTCTATGACCCAATCATTTAACTATGGCAAACAAAGTGTTCTAGAACCTTAGTTCAAGATGTTGGATAAGCTCAACCAAGGATGAAATGGAGGGCTATCCAACGGAAAGAAAGGTAGTCTTGACCGGTGAGTGGCACTAGTACACTACCGATATATAGAAATAACCAATTATTTCTAAAGATTGAGAGAGGAACCACTTCCCAACGGATTCGCCAAAAAATATCTCTATGGAGAAAATTCATGACACCACGTAGAGTTTAAGAATTTCTTATTTAGATGACCAAATATGTCATTAAGGAATAAGCAAATTATCTCGAAAGATAAACATGTTTTATTATAATAGACTCAATTATTTCAGTAAAAGACTCCTAAGGCTAATGGGTCTTTTGCGGATATTTTCCCAAACTACATGGAAGGTAGAACACGTTTTAATTTAAACTAGGTTCATGGTTCCTTTTAGAGGTAAGCCTCTATAGTTAGTTACATCTTAAGAAGGGTCTCTTCCTAAGAATACTCTTGATTAAAGAAATAAGTTCTTATTTATAAAGGATTTCTAAGATGGTTTTCAAAGGATTGATTTTAGAATATTCAATTGGGAATGGTCCAAGTTAGAGAGAGTTATTTTAGAAGCCAATTAAGATGAAGTAGGAAATCCCTATTGATATTAGGATGCCCAATAGACATTTCAACTATCCTATAATTGGGCTTTAAATTTAGAATTCAATTTAGATTTTGAGTTAAAATTTTCTTAGAAATCTAGGACTTAGATTCCATGACAACACTACAAAATGCTTAAAGTTGAAGACTTATTCTTAAAAGGATGCTTGTAACCTAGTCTATAGGTGCTTCTGACATATGTCAGATGCTCAACCTAGTTCTATCTTTGGGAATTATCGGCCATTCCTTTCACTTGAGGGAACTAACTTATCCCTAACTCTTCTAGACTTATAGCCCACTTAGAAATGGTCGCCTAACACCACCTAAGCGCATTTTAAATTCATGATGCCAATTCTTATGAATGCAAGATGGATTACATTTTAGGAAAGGAATCTATGAACTTAGACTCACTCCCTAGTACTTAGAATTATGTAGGGTATGAAATGCATCTAACTAATGCATATTTTTTAGATTTTTATAAATTTTGACTCATGATTTATTTTAGGCCATAGGTATGCATTTATGCCTAATGTCATTCAGTTAGAAATGGTTATGGGCCAAATCAATATAGAAGTCTAGCTTCAAAAGGTGGTCATCCTCATAGGACAGATGCCCCTTATGTGCAATGGGTGAAGTTGCCTAATTCAAGGAATGGAAATAATATGAATTCATGATTTCAAACCTAGTTGTATCTAATTGATTTTATATTATGCCTTAGGCTTTAGTTTATGAAGTTTTGAGTTGTGTTTATTTTATGTTTAAATTGGTTAAGTTTAATTAAGTAGAAAATTTAGTTTTCTCTTATGAGCCTAATCGTTTAGGCATTCAATCACAGGAAAGAAAAACACATAAAGAAACCTAAAAAAGCTTGTTGATTCTATTACACACCCAAAATAAATCAAGCCAATTTAAAATAAGAAAAGGCCAATGTGACCGGGTACCACTGTACACCCTGAAAGAAAGAAAAATGGGCAGCCGAGCTCTGCCCTCATACAGCCCAGCCTAGAACTACAAGTCTAGATCTATGGTCTTCTTTCTAGGATAATCTCCTTCTTCAGGGACATCCATTAGGATCCAAAGGGGACCACTGCACCATCTTACAGGGTTTGCTCCTGGTAATCCTAGATCCCATAGATCCTAACCTAATTCTAAGCTCAAATTTACTTTTTAAATTCAAAAAGAAATCCTAAGCCTTACAAAATAGATGTTAGGAAATGTAAACAACACACAATAGTTATATTTTACAAACATACAGGCTTAGCATTAGTTTTTTGCCAAGCTCCTTGTCTTATGGACTATGTTAAGGGATTTTTTTAGAACCTACACAAAACAATAATTTTATAATTGTTTTCATTTATTTATAGCATCAATCCCTTTAATACAGTCCCCTATAGAAAATAGAGTTAACTCTAGAAAGAATGCCCTTCCATCCAGTCTTACGGGCAAACAAGCCTAAGCATTGAGTCTAAAGTAATACACCACACAGACATGTGAAGCACAACATATCAAAACACATTATAGGGAACTATAAAAGAATCACATAACAATCTAACCTAAATCTATGGTCTGTGACCTAAATGAGCTAGTGTATGTTGAAGATAGACTTGTGTCGTAGGTCTTTACTAAGCCTCTTTTAGTTCAAGTTTGACTTCTAAGTTTGAATTTGTTAGAATTTTACCTTTGGGTGGTTTCAATTGAAATGATTTAGTATTTTAGTTTCCATTTTTATTTGACTTTATTTGATTAAAGTGATGTTTAGGTTTTCAAGAATGAAGAATAGAATGGATTCCATTTTTGGATGGAACTCACCCTATTCTATATCCTAATTCCTAATAGAATGAAATGCTCATCCCAAGATGAAGATTCATCCTAAAGGTCTAACTAAGATCCTTAAGTATCATAATTAATCTTTCTGATTTCATTTAGTTTGTTTGAATTTGGATTTGATGTTTTCTTTTCTTTTTATTTGATTCTTGTTTTAGTTTTCAATTTGGGTTGATTTAATTATTTCATTTCATTTGATTTAATTTGACTTATATCATTTGATTTACTTTGTATTGGATTATTTGATTTGATTTGTTTTATTAGGTTTTGTTTTAATTAGTTCATTTGGTTTATATTAATCTTTTAGATTAAATCATGTTGATTTCGTTTAGTGTAATTTAGGTTAACCTAAAGCACTTAGGTTAAGATTGTCATTCATTTTATTTGATCCATTGGAAATGTAAGGATTCATTAAGTGTTTACACTAATCCAATTAACTTAAGGTTTAATTACTCTTAATATGATTTATTAATTTCATTAATCCTTAAGTATGAAATTAATTAAGTTCTTTGGCTTAGGATGTTTGGAAAACTACCCTCAAGAGTTTTTGTTGTTTAATTGATATTAGTTGAAGTTAATTCATGATTTAATGAATTAATGAAGTTTCTTATTTATTATTGATTAATATTGATCTAGGAATTTGGAAATTCAACAATTTTCAATCCAAAGATCAATTGGATTTCAAATTTTTTATGTGGGGTTACATGCCAATTTCATGTTTCCAAAGTTTTATCTTGATTAGATACATAATTAGAGTGTAATTAAGATTTTATTATTTCATTAAAACCTGAATTATGCCTAATTTAATAAAATTCATTTAGGGGTTTTATTTTTCATTATTTCCTCTATGAAATATATTTTTAATAAGGGTTCATTTATAATTTTTGGACATATGGTTAATTCAATATGATTTAATCAAGTTCTGGTTAATTATTTGAATTAATTAATTCATTTAATTGCTTAATTAAATCAATTTGAGGTTTATTAAGTTTAACTGAGTTCCCTTAATGTTTTAATGTTTGTTAGGGTTAATTAGGTTAATTTTAAGTTTTTTTATTCTTTTTTATTAATTATTTTATTTTAAATTAATTTATTTAATTAAATTTGAGGTTTAGGGTTTAAATTTTCATTTTCCATAAAATACAGTGAAATAAAATATGGAAAATTTATACAAGGTGTTTCTTAAGCCCAATTTCATTTCTTCAAAATTTTAATACAATTAGATTTGTGGTTTAAGAGTAATTAAGGTTTAATGATTTTTAATTAAACCCAAATTAAGGCTAAAATTCCTAAAATAATTTTGGGATTTTAATTTTTGTAGATTCTCATCAAGTCGAATCCATCAAACTTTCATTTGTATTTCTCTTATGTTTATTTATTTTTGATAATTTTAGAAGTTATGAGTGATTTTAGTAATTTTTTAAATTTAGAAATCCCAAGTTTCCTCTTTAAACTCAAAATAGCATTGGTAACCTGGCATTATCTTTGGTTGGTCCGCATGGATTCTGCGTTAAAAGGGTGGTGAATGCATGATTGATCCGGACTGTCCGGTCAAAGATTGGATTGTCCACAATCAATCCGTGAATCCTAAAGGGTTAAAATCGAGCGGTTCGCCTAGATCATGACCGTCCATTCCTTTTAAAAGGAACGGATGGTCCTGATTGCGTCTCACTCCCCGGATGATTAACCCATGAATCATCACTTAATTAAGCTTAATTTTTG
Source organism: Cymbidium sinense (assembly GCA_021442155.1). Classification (NCBI taxonomy): domain Eukaryota; kingdom Viridiplantae; phylum Streptophyta; class Magnoliopsida; order Asparagales; family Orchidaceae; genus Cymbidium; species Cymbidium sinense. Next base: position 33,929,841 of record CM038217.1, read on the forward strand.
GTGATCGACTACAAATTAAGTGCCAATTTTGATCGCAATTCCATCGTGGAATGAAATCCTATAGATCTATATGGTTTAATCTCACTTGAGATCTGGTTTCTTTCACATAGGGCCAAAATTGAAAGCTTGCAAAGAAAAGGAGGGGGGTGGGCATTAATGGCGAACCTTGGGTATGGTGATCTCGGCTGGTTGATTTGAAATTCTTGAGTGATGAGGGAAGCTTTTAAAGGAATTGAACTATCTCCCCGATTGGTCCTTAGGGCTCCCTTACCTTGATGGTTCTCGGCTTCTGGTGGCATGGGAGTGGGGGAAGGTTTGTTCTCACTTTGTTTTGGATCGTGAAGGTGATGGGAAGGTCAATTCGGCTTGAGGTAAGGTTTACGTGTGAATCCCTTTTTGGTCATGAGCCTCCTCCCTTTTTCTCCTTCTCTTTGATCGGCTAGGCTGATAGGAATGCTTGGAAGCTGTAAACCATGCCTCTAACCTTCTTACACCTATCTAAGGTAAAGAGGTGGAGAGGGATTAGGCTTAGGAAAAGGGAATTTTGCTTGTGGAGCCATTGACTTGCCTTAGCTTACCTTCCTTTGGATTTTTGCAAAAGTCTTCAAAGTGACTTGATTAAGGCTGAAATTTACCACTAATGAAATCTAGCAGTGTTTCATTATCATTCCATGTGAATTGGTTTAGGATGGGTTTTCAAATTTTTGGGGATTAATGCATTTGACTTACTCTTATTTTGATTATATTTATGTTGACTTGGAATAAATCTAACTAAGCCCATTAAGTTAGATTAATTCAAGGAAAGTACACTAGATCATTAAACATAATGACCTAGCTACTTAGTTCAAAAAGGCATTTAATTTTAGGATTAAGTCTCTTAATAAATACCTTTGGAAAGAGAATTAACCTCATCCAAAAATCAGGTCAACAATAGTCCTCCGCCTCCTCCTCTTCTTCCTCCTTTGGCTCCGGTGGGGCTCTTACACAAGGTTGATAATTGGCATCGTAGGAAAAGAAGCCTCCCTAGGACTTGCATAGAAACCATAGTTTTCAAACATGTGCACATGAGAGATATTAAACTCGGCCATGCATGAAAATTGTTGCTACTACTGATCCATATGATGGTCAAATTTGTTTTCTAGTTCCAGCTAGTGTCGACTAGTTTCACTGACTTTTTTCTTTAGGGCTAAGACTTGTCTTCCAATTTCTTAGAGTTGCATATTTAGGCTTTTAAAGGATTTGACCCGAGACTGAGAGGCACGTGAGCTTTCCCCTACCTCGGTCCTAGAACCAAACACCTCATTAACCTTTTTGGTTAGGAGAGCATTTTGTATTAAGACTTTCTCATTAAGATCCTCTGCCATGCTCACCTCAACACATAAAGCATAAATAAGAGATAATGACCAAAGCCTATTGTAGTACTACCCTCAAGTATATTATAGATAGAATTATAAATAATCTTCTCTACATCCATAGTAAAACCTTTTTGAATTGTAAAATTTAAAATAACCATATCCTTAGTTGCCTCATTGATATTCCCTGTGGGCATCAGCATGACAAAAGTAAAGTAATGTTAAGCTTTTGCATCAGTAATGTGGCCAATGGAAGGAAAATTGATAATTTTTCCTCCTGCCTTTTCCACTAGATATTAGAATTTTTGACAGTGAAGAAATTAAGGATTTCATATCATTATAATAAAAAAGAAATTGATTGTAATCTATATTCAACAAACCATATGTGTTAATGGCAGTACTACCAAAACATACAAATTTTTTTTGTACAAAAATTTGATTATTCTGGTGGTCCTTCACGTTGGCAAAGAATCCCTGTACCATGAGGATGACACTAGATTTGTTGTCGTAGCCCAATTTTGCCCAGTATCTCTCCATAATGATGCTCTCCACTTGCCTACCGGATTGTAGAAGCTCCTCTCCATAATCATGTTTACATATGAGGGTGGTACCTCTCTCGACCTCCAAACTAACACATATGTTAGTGTTGCTAACCGCCTCCCTCTTCATGCCTTTATCAATATATTTTACTAACATGACATATGAGAAAATATAAATTAAAAGAAAGAGAGAGAGAGAGAGAGAGAGAGAGAGAGAAACTCAAAGGAAAGGCTCTAAATGGAATATAGAGTGAAAATTTTGGCTGCCCAAGGGGTCTATTTATAAGTCGAATAGCAGGTGGCCGCAAAATCGATGGGCTCTAATCTCCCTTTACGAAATAGCGGCTCAGCCTATGGCACTCACTTACGTCGTGGCCAGTGATGGTCAAAAATTACTACGTCGATTAAAATTAGACATCAATTACCATAAATATTTAAACATAAATTGGCACGTCGTATTGATATAGCACTATGTCGCGAGTCAAAAAGTTTATCCTATATCATCAAAATTGCTGAACATCTATCAGTTATCCTAAAATGAATTTTGACTGGTGCTACGGTGCAACAATATCAACCTGTTAGTGAAATGATCAATATAAATGACATTAATGCCGGTCACCATATAGTCTTAGGTGCCATATTTGTAATCAGGCTATGCTTGAGATATGTATGAACATAATAATGCTAAATCTAATGCCTAAGGATGCTTCATAGGTTAATTCAAAATAGCATCTCTCTTGTTCACAACATATGCATAAAATTTAACTTAAGTGTTTGAGGATGTTGCGAAGATAATCCTCGATTGATATGATTGGGTATAGGTTACCAAAATCTAATCTTTCTCGATGATGGTCATACTAATTATAAAATTCATGGAGGGATATATGTTTAAATTGAATAAAGTTTATCATTCAATATAACTTAAAGAAAATAATCATTCATCAATCCATCATCATTTACTTGAGGATGATAAGCTAAGAAAATCTTTGCTCACAAAGAGCTTATGTCAAATAAATATATTTATGCTCATACTCAAATAATCTCATGCCAATAAAGATGTGGTATGTGTCCTCTGCATGGTTATGATGTCAAATTACACCATAAGAATTGCGGATATATTTAGAACCCTCGGATTGCTTATCATCTATACAAATCTATTATATTTTGGTCGTGATAATAGCCCATATGTTCCTTAATGGCTTTGCTCCTTAAGTTATGAATCATGGATTATATTTAATAGGCAAATAGTCTTATGTTAGCTAAGGTTGACTTCAATTTATCTCCATAAATAAATATCACCCTAGGTCTACAAGAACACATTAGATAACATAACTCATGGTGGCATAAGATTCTTATTATGAATGAATTCTCTAATTAGTAGTTTAGGGACCATGATAGGGATGATATAGAACTATGAGATCTTGATGAGTGTATCATCATTTTCCCCAACATAGGCTTTAAGTTATATAATATATTAACTCATTATTCATTATATACTATGCATTAGATGCTCGTATTTTTTATTATGCGAATATTCTAAGTTATACTATGGTATTCCTAATGGATGTAAACCTAATATCTTTATTCTCTATGTGAATCATACATGTCAGTTATTTATGCCACACACACCTCTAAGATGCCATCACATATCACTAAGATATGTCTATTTTCAACCTTAATCAAGAGTTCCCTCTTGCTATAATAAGAGGGGTAATTAACTATGGAGGCTTGAGTCCATAGAGTAGAACTAGATCTAAACAAACCCAACATAATGCTAGGAAAAATATGGTTGAATATATATCAATCACCTCATGAAAGAACATGCTCCTACCCCATTTCAATAAAGATGGTAGAAGACATCCTACGGTGTTCTTTAACCATCACCTAGGTATTAAATTAAAGAAATAAAAGATTTAGTAATCTCTTAGCTATATGGTTGTATGCTCTAATGACATGCATGCATCTTCCTTCTTTCTCATAAATAGGGTTTCCACTCTTGCATGGTAAGATATAAGGCTTGACATGTGAGTAGTCTCTTATTATGGAGAATACCCCTTCTTGTTGATTTAACCATCACCTTGATTTGCCTGCTGATATGTTCATTCATCCAGTTATTAATATAAGTTATTCTTTGTTGACTGGATAATTCTCACGGTAGGTTTATATTCCGTCTTCATCAAATGATCTAAATCCTGCTATGATGCTTGAAAGGGTTGTAAGTCCTATTTCTTGTTGACTGTCTGGGAAGATAATTCTCTCATGGAGGTTTTTACTTAGTTTGTTTTATCCTTATATGGTGATTTGTTTCAAACTCTCCCTGCATCATCTTCCTCTCTCCCCTTTTCCCCTTTTTTTGGTTATATGGCTTCTACTTCTTCTGAAGTAACTTCTAATCTAACGATTAGGAGATATAATACTTTAATCAAGAACTCTGAAATGGTCGTATTCCCCATGAATGAAGAAGACCTAAATAGATGGTCTCCCCCCAAAATTCATAAAACTATCATTTATCAATTTGGAACTTTTGATTTTAAGGGAAAATCTTCAGTGAAAACTGTAGAACAAAACATTATTGTAGATCAAATGGATAAAACCATTTATGTATTAACATTTGAATATCTGAATAAATATATGCAAGACTTTAAATATATTCATATAGGGATGATACAGATAGCATTCAAACCTTTAACCCAAAGGTCTAAATGCTTCTTTAAGCTAAGAGATGGATGCCTTCATTTATCCTAATGAGTGTTGTTAAGACTAGCCTCTATCACGCCGGTTTATTTCAACATTTCCCAATCAGTTTATCTCTTTCGATATAAACCTTTTTTAAAGCTTAAAATTACATTTACTTTATGGTTATGATTTTTTCTCCCATGTTCTGAAACTATTGCTCTAATTTTCAGAATTCATTTTTGAGTTTTAAATATTCTAAATCTGAGAGTTTAGAAAGCTGTTCAACCAGCCGAATGAACTACTCTGATCGAAACAAATCTGTTAGCATCCCATATTGCTACTAACAGAGTGATTAAATGGAATGAGGTGGTATTTCCAGAATCATGGACCATACCATCTCCGATCGCACCAAGACCATCCATTAATCAAGATGTAGATCAAATAATTGAAACAGCTGATGGTGATGTTGAAGTCAAATTCGACCCTCTCATCACTCCTAGAGTTTCTATCGAAACCTCGAGAAGTCTAGATCGGATGGTTCACAAACTCTCAACCATCGAGGCCCCTTCCTCAATAGAAATCATATTTATCATCCAGTGAGAGAAAATCAATCTCCCACTCCATCTAAAATGAACTTTAGTCTTAATGAGATACACAATAGGTTCTAAGACTAGAGAGATTGTTTTGAAGGAATGCTTCCAACCAAAGTATGATAATTTTCATACTTGGTATAGAAGTTTTACTTCTCTAGAACAACATCTTGAAATAAATGATTTATATTTCAAAAAAATGAGAGAAAGAAATAGTCAAGCCAAAGCAACTATTCTTTTCGTAGCATGGTTTTGCGATTCTTATCTCATCTCAAGTTGCTATTTTAACTACCAAAAAATGGCAAACAGCAAGGAAAATAATTGAAGCATCTTATCCTCCATCGGTTGTAAAATGGTGGATGATAAACCTTTAGAATTAGTGGCTTGAAAAAAAAGTTCTAATCCACAAATTCTAAAGAATTTATTACTAATTAAATAACTTAATTATAGTAAGTATCAAATAATCATGATCATCTTTTTAGCCAGTCTAAAATCTATCGATGCTTAAACAAAAGGTTTCTAGTCGAAACTAGTAAAGCTTCTACTATAAACCCATTTGAAACCTTTTATCCAACCACCTCTCCGCTCTTAAGTTAGGACCCTCTTCTAAAGATATTCAGAATTTGATTCTAAACTTAAGTGAAAATTATGTAGGAGCTCTTGAAGATATCAATGAAACGGATAAAGATTCTAATGAATCCTTCAACGATCGATCAATCAGTAATATTGAAAAGTTCAAAACCTTTTCAAGAAGATCCTCATCCTCCTTTTGATATCCAAAAACTTTCTTATCCCAAGAAAAATTTGGAAAAATATTATTATAAAAAATTGAGTCCTCCTGATTTATTATTTGAGGAAGATACTTATTTCGTAGGAAATTCCTATGATGGAGATTCTTTATATGAATGGAATATTGATGGACTTTCTGAAAAACAAATCATTCATACCCTTCATCGGATGCTTATGTTTGCTACTGCTATTCAATCTAGACATCAAGCAAAACCTCATATTATCGCTCGAGCCATCATTGCAGGATTCTCTGGAACCCTGAAAGGATGGTGGGATAATTTTCTCACTGTTCCTCAAAAGGAAGACCTCCTTAGAGAAATTGACTCAAGTACTAAGGATCTTCCAAAAGAACAGCAAAAACCTAATGAAAATTTTGGTCTATAATCTTATTCAAACAATTATAGATCATTTTGCTGGATCCATTGGAGATCAAGGAGAAAAAACTCGCTCCTTACTTCAAAAATTAAGATGTCCATCCTTAACCCATTTTTGATGGTACAAGGATATATTTCTAGTACGCGTCATGACACTTTATGATGCAAATAGCCTTCACTGGAAGCAAAAATTCATTGAAGGCCTTCCCAATCTATTTGCTGAAAAGGTTAAGGTTTCTCTTCATCTATACGATGGAACCATACCATATGAAACTCTTACATATGGAAACCTTATTTCTGCATGTATTAAAATTGGTTTAGCAATTTGCTCTGATCTTAAATTAAAAGATCAAATGAAAAAAGAACGTCTACTTGAGCGTCACCAGCTTGGCGAATTCATTGAGCAATTCAACTGTGATCCTCAGGTACGTCCTTTATATTCCAAACATAAGGGAAAAACACGAAAGACTATTTTTTCTAAGCATGAAAAAGCATATCATAAAAATATGACATATTCACGCACAAACACAGGCACTCTCGTCCCTCTAGATCGAAAACCAAAGAGACAAGAGAAATTAAATGATACATATGTGGTATGTACAGTCATTACAAAATGATGCATCAAGAAGTTAAATGAACTATTGATGAAGGGTTAAAATAAACACGATGAAAATTTACTTACCTCCTCGATTAAAAAGAATCGGAAGAAGAAGAACATATTTCATCTTCATCCTCATCGATCGATAAATCTAAGCTGCAAGTCTATCAACAAATAGATTATTATAAAAATATAATAAATATGACAACATCGCTCACCCATGAGCAAAAGGACCAACTAATTAAACTTTTAGTACAAGTTAAAGATGATTCAACTCGTGATAAAATTATCGATCTTCTTAATGATAAAAAGAAAGATAAACTAGAAAAATTTAATTACAAGCCTCCTATATACTCCTTATCAGAAGTATTTAAGAAAAATCAGGCAAGTTCATCATCTTCTAATTGAGCTTTAGCAAAGAATTAAAGAAACTAAAATTAGAAGTTCAGCAGATTAAAGTTGAGCAAGAGCAAATGAATGGTCATCTACTGGATCTTGAAATTCATCAAAAGACACCCAATTCATTTGAAAATATAGAAGATTCTAATCAAGAACCAGGTTTCTTACAAAATATTCAAAAGGCAATATACCAGAAATGGTATATTTCCATTAAATTAATTATAAATAAAGAATTTATTTTACCAAATTTAACTGCTCTAGTTGATAGTGGAGCAGATTTAAATTGTATACAAGAAGGAATAATTTCTAAATATTTTGAAAAAAAACGGTTAAAGCGGACGGTGAGTCCTTAGAAATTAAGTATAAATTATCATATGGCCCTCACAAGATGATGTTTGTATTCAAATGCCTTTTATTTTAGTCAAAATTTGACACAACACATTATTTTAGAACTCCTTTCCTTCTTAAAATAATGTCAATCACTAGAATTGATGATCGAATTGATGTTTTCTTTTGGGATAAAGAAATCACATTTATCACCAATCCTAAAGAAATTATCATAAATGAAATAAATAGGCTTAATAATAAGTCTATGCATATAAATTATTTACAAGAAAAAATTGCTAGTTTAACTTTTAAACAACAAATTTCTTCCCCAAAATTAAAAGAAAAATTGAAAATTGCCATCGAAAATTCCAAAAGGAAGTTTGTGGTGACAACCCCTTTTGGAAAGAAAGACTCATGTAGTAGATCTCACATACATTGATAATAATTTTAATGAACGACATTCCCACTAAGCTCATCCTTGCTTGTCAAATACCTTGCTTTATGCAAAGAAGAGATTCGATTTATTAAAAAAAGGAATAATTCAGCAATCCTACTCCTCTTGGAGCTGTACCGCATTCTATGTTATGAATTTGATGGAAAAAGAAAGAGGAAGACCGCGACTTGTAATTAATTATAAGCTGTTAAACAAAGTTTTAAAATGGATCAGATATCCAATTCCTAATAAACGGGATTTATTAAATAGATTTCATAATGCAAAAATATTTTCAAGATTTGATTTAAAATCAGGATATTGGTAGATCCAGATAAAAGAATCGGATCGCTATAAAACAGCATTTACGGTGCCCTTTGGACATTACGAATGGAACGTAATGCCCTTTGGTTTAAAAAATGCACCTTCTGAATTTCAGCATATCATGAATAATATATTTAAAGATTATTTTAAATATATTTTAGTCTATATTAATGATGTTCTGGTATTCTCAAACAATATTGATGAACACTTCAACCATCTAAAAACATTTAAATGGTTAATTTTAAAAAATGGATTAGTCATTTCAGAGCAAAAAATCAAATTATTTCAAACTGAAATAAGATTTTTAGGCCATAATATATCCAATGCTTCTATTATACCAATTAATAGAAGTATTGAATTTGCTAACAAATTTCTTGATATCATTTTAGATAAAAACATACAGCGGTTCTTAGGAGCTCTCAATTATGTAGCTGATTTCTATCAAAATCTTGCCAAAGATGCAGCCTCACTCTTTGACAGATTAAGAAAAAACCCCACACCATGGTCTAATACTCATACCATGGCAGTACTCAAAATTAAAGAAAGGGTTCAAAACCATCCCTATCTTAATCTTGTGGACCTCACATGTTTCAAAATTGTTGAACCGATGCTTATAAGCTGGAGGTATCTTAAAGCAGCGAAAGAATTCTAAAGAAGAATTAGTTCACTTTGTTTCTGGAAAATGGAATCCTACTCAGGAAAAGTATTCCATTATCAAAAAAGAAATGCTTTCTGTGATTAAGTGCATCACAAAATTTCAAGATGATTTACTTAATCAATATTTTCTCCGTTCCTCAGTCAAATACATCGTTGAACAAGATGTCAAAAATTTAGTTTCAAAATAAATTTTTTGCATATCAATCGCACTTCTGTTTTGACAATTCATTAATGGTAATGAAAATTCTCTTCGATTTTCCCATTTGCGACGATCAAGGGTGGATCACCACATGGAAGAATGACCACTCTAAGGAAGTTCTTCTTTCTCAGAGGTCGGTACTAATGAAAAGATCCGGTCAATTCAACGATTGACATGATCGATTTAAAGACATATCTTTATGGTACTTCCTCTTCAACTATAGTTGAAAAGGGTGAACCCTCTAAAAAACCTGCAACACCATCCTTAAAAGATGTCGTTGCACAAGAACCTGTTTATTTCTCTAAAGAAATAAAATAGAATATTATTGAAATTAATCCTCGATTATTCAATAAATAATAATGGCCTTATTTGAATGATATTTGGGAAACAATCCTTTTCCATTTGAATCTACTCTCTCAAGAGAGAGAATTACAAAAGTATTTTATCCTCCACTAATTTACGTACAAAAATTAATTGTAATTATTTATTGCTATATTGCATATGATCTTCTTCCTTAATGACAAATGAAGGCATTCATGGATGTTCATCATGAACAAAGATATCATCAACAAAGAACTTCCAGCATCGTTCTTTTGATGGTGGAATTCAATCAACCTTGAGGATAAACTCAAGCAAATTAAAGCCATTATTAAGCTTATTAAAATTCGATGCCTCAAAATTCATTTTGAGCTATCAAGTAGGTACTACAAAACATCAGAAAGGCGTTATCCTCATGTGAGAGATTCAACATGAATGTCTCAAAAATCTGAAAATCAACTCGCCAAGGTGTTTAATCACCTTCTATATCTACATGGTGAATCTTCTAATGGAATACGTGAAATCTATCAAAACTTAATTATAAAGCGGAATCAAGAAAAAAATATTGCTTAAAAGCCACTTATCTTCATCAAATAAACTACTTTATGACTCTTAAAGTGGGACCCTCAGAAATAATTGCTACTTTCCAAAAAGTAGCCAGCTCATAATATGCTTTGCTTAGCCTCTAAGCAAAGTATCTTTTTATTTTATAATAGTAGCTTTGCTTACACGCAAAGTTTCTATTAAAAAATTATAGCTTTGCTTGCACGCAAAGTTTCTTTTAAAGAATTATATTTTGAGCTTCTAGCTTCTCCACCTCCACTCTAAGAGGTTATGCATGTAATAAATTGTCTTTTTTTGTGCTAAGTTTTCCATTCTCCTCTTCTCTTCTATTCTCCTCTTGTACTCTCCTTAGTTCTTCCTGCTTCCTGCCTACTACCATCGTGTAAGTTATTTTTAAGTTTTAATTAATAAATAAGTCTTTGTTTTATATCCTGGTGTAAGATTGGTATCAGAGCCATGATGGGGTAAATCCCCGGGGAGGGGAAGGATGTTAGAGAATTTTTGTTGCATCTCACCATGCTTTGGATGAACCAGTACTTTGTTCATTCCACCCATGGCTTTTTCCCATCTTATACAAATGGCCACTGCGAGATGCTTGATATTATAAGTCCATTCCTTGTTGGATGCGATAATTCTCAGTTGAGGTTTATATTCTCTTCATTGCAAAAATGGTAAATCCTTTGTGATGCTTGAAAGGGTTGTAAGTCCATTTCTTGTTGAATGCAGGGAATAATTCTCTCATGGAGGTTTATACTTAGTTTATTTTATCTTTATGTGATTTGTTCAAACTATCCACATCTTCTCTCTCCCTTTTTCCCCTTTTGGTTATATGGCTACTTCTTCAGTAACTTCTAATCTAACGATTAGAGAAATAATACTTTAATCAAGAACTCTAAAATGTGAGTTCCCCTTGAATGAAGAAGACCTAAAATGGTTCTCCCAAAATTGATAAAACTATCATTTATCAATTTGGAACTTTGATTTTAAGGAAAATCTTCAATGAAAATAGAACAAATTCTTAGATCAAATGGATAAAACCATTTATCTACTAAGTTGAAGATCTACATAAATATATGCAAGACTTTAAATATATTCATATAGGGATATAGATAGCATTCAAACCTTTTAAAGGTCTAAATGCTTCTATTTTAAATAGAGATGGCGATGCCTTCATTGCTCATATCTAATGAGTGTTGTTGAGACTAGCTCTATGGGCTTTATTTCAACACCTTTCCCAATCTAAGTTTATCTCTTTCTATATAACTTTTTAGCTTTAAAATTACATTTACTTTATGGTTATGATTTTCTCATCTTGCTATTGCTCTAATTTTTAATTCATTTTGAGTTTTAAATACTAAATCCGTTCTGTTCAACCAAATGAACTACTCTAATCAAACAAAATCTGTTAGCATCCCATTACTACTTGAGTGATTAAATGGAATGAGGTGGTATTTCGAAGCATGGACCATACCATCTAAGACCTTCCATTAATCAAGATATCGAGATAATTCTGGTGATGGCGATGAGATTCAACCCTCATTGATCCATTACACTTCCTAGGTTTCTATCCTTCAAACCTCGAGAAGTCTAGATGGGATGGTTCAAAACTCAAATCATCGACTTCTAAAAATAAAATCATATCATCATCCTGAGAAAATCAATCTCCCACTCCATCAAAATGAATTTTAGTCTTAATGAGCTAACAAGGTTCTAAGACTAGAGATTGTTCAGGAATACTTCCAAAGTATGATAACTTTCATACTTGGTATAGAAGTTTTACTTCTCTAGAACAACATCTCGAAATAAATGATTTATATTTCAAAAAAATGAGAGAAAGAAATAGTCAAGCCAAAGCAACTATTTCTTTCATAGCATGGTTTTGCAGTTACTATGCTCAATCTGCTCAAGTTGCTATTTTCTACCAAAAAAAATGTAGCAAGAAAAAAATTGAAGCATCTTATCCTCCATCATTGTAAATGGTGGATGATAAAAACCTTAGAAGCGGCCTTCAAAAAAAAGTTCATCCACAAATTAAAGAATTTATTCGTAATTAAAACTTAATTATAGTAATAGTATACAAATAATCAGATCATCTTTTTTACCTTGTCTAAAATCTGATGCTTAAACAAAAGGTTTCTAGTCCCAACTAGAGCTTTTACTAGTATAACCCATTTGTGAAACCTTTATCCAACCACCTCTCTTAAGTTGACTCTCTTCAAGACATTGAGAATTTGATTCTAAACAATGAAAAGTGTAAGACTCTGAACTTTTCAAGAATTATAAGATCCTCATCCTCCTCCTTTTGATATCCAAAACTTTATCCAAGAAAAATTTGGAAAACATTATTATAAAAACCTACTCGATTTATTAGGAAGATACTCATTTTGTAGAAATTCTTATGATGGAGATTCTTTATATGAATGGAATATTGATGGACTTTAACATCAAATCATTCATACCCATCATGTTGCTTTCAATCTAGACATCAAGCAAAACCTCATATTATTAATCATCGTGATTCTCAGAACCACGAAAATGGTGGGATAATTTTCTCATTGTTCTCAAAAGGAAGACCTCAGCAAATTGACATAAGTACTAAGGATCTTCCAAAAGACAAAAAAACTAATGAAATTTTGGTCTATAATCTAATTCAAATATAGATCATTTTGTTGGATCCATAGGAGATCAAGGAGAAAAACTAGCTCCTTACAAAAAATTAAGATGTCCATCCTTAACCCATTTTGATGGTACAAGGATATATTTTTTTAGCAGTCATGACACTTATGATGCAAATAGCCTTCGGAAGCAAAAATTCATTGAAGGCCTTCCCAATCTATTTCAAAAGGTTAAGGTTTCTCATCTATATATGGAACCATCATATGAAACTCTTACATATGGAAACCTTATTTCGCATGTATTAAAACGGTTTAGTAATTTTCTCGATCTTAAATTAAAAGATCAAATGAAAAAAAATTACTTGAGCGTCACCGCATATCAATTCAACATCCACCGTGCGTCCTTATCTTCTAAACATAAGGGAAAAACATGAAAGACTATTTTTTCTAAGCATGAAAAAGCACGTCATAAAAAATGTGATAAATTCACGCACAAACACAGGCACTCTCGTCCCTCTAGATCTAAAACCAAAGAGACAAGAGAAATAAAATGCTACAGATGTGGCCGTACAGGTCATTACACAAATGTCATGAAGAAGTTAAATGAACTACGATTGGGAAGGGTTAAATAAACCACGATGAAAATTCTACTTACCTCTCGATTAAAAAAAAGAATGGAAGAAGCAGAACATATTTCATCTTCATCCTCATCAGATTTTGATAAATTTAATCATTTGCAAATCCGTCAACAAATATTATAAAAATATAATAAATATGACAGTGTATGCTCACCCATGAGCAAAAGGACCACTAATTAAACTTTTACAAGTTGAAGATGATTCTTCATGATAAAATTATCGATCTTCTTAATGATAAGAATAGATAAACTAGAAAATTTAATTACAAGCCTCCTATACTCCTTATAAGTATTTAAGAAAAATGCAAGTTCATCATCTTCTAATTCTTCTTTCAGAGCTAAAGATAATTAAAGAAACTAAAATTGAAGTTCACAGATTAAAAGGCGAGCAGAGCAAATGAATGCGTCTATGGATCTTGAAATTCATCAAAAGACACCCAATTCATTTTGAAAATATAGAATCTAAGAACCGGGTTTCTTACAAAATATTCAAAAGGCAATATACCAGAAATGGTATATTTCCATTAAGTTAATTATAAATAAAGAATTTATTTTACCAAATTTAACTGCTCTAGTTGATAGTGGAATAGATTTGAATTATATACAAGAAGGAATAATTCCTTCTAAATATTTTGAAAAAACTAGCCGGTTAAAGGCAGCTGACGGTGAATCTTTACAAATTAAGTATAAATTATCATCTATGGCCGTGTGTCAAGATGATGTTTGTATTCAAATGCCTTTTATTTTTATCAAAAATTTGACACAACACATTATTTTGGGAACTCCTTTTCTTCTTAAAATAATGTCATCACTAGAATTGATGATACGGAATTGATGTTTTCTTTGGGATAAAGAAATCACATTCCTTTATCACCAATCCTAAAGAAATTATCATAAATGAAATGAATAGGCTTAATAATAAGTCTATGCATATAAATTATTTACAAGAAGAAATTGCTAGTTTAACTTTAAACAACAAATTTCTTCCCCAAAATTAAAAGAAAATTCAAAATTGCCACCAAATTCCAAAAGGAAGTTTGTGGTGACAACCCAATTGCTTTCGGGAAGAAAGACTCATGTGTAGTGGATCTCCCATACATTGATAATTTCAATGAGAGACATTCCACTAAAGCTCATCCTTGTCAAATGAGCGAGCACTACCTTGCTTTATGCAAAGAAGAGATTGCTGATTTATTAAAGAAAGGAATAATTCGCAATCCTACTCTCTTGGAGTCAGCACACTATGTTATGAATTGAGAAAAGGAAAGAGGAAGCGACTTGTAATTAATTAGCCATAAACAAAGTTTTAAAATGGATCGGATATCAATTCCTAATAAAAGGATTTATTAAATAGATTGCATAATGCAAAAATATTTTCCAAATTTGATTTAAAATCGATATTGGCGGATCCGGATAAAAGAATCGGATCGTATAAAATGCATTTACGGTGCCCTTTGGACATTACAAATGGAGAACCTTTGGTTTAAAAATGCACCTTAATTTGACATATCATGAATAATATATTTAAAGATTATTTTAAATATATTTTAGTCTATATTGATGATCTTGGTTCTCAAACAATATTGATGAACACTTCAACCATAAAAAACATTTAAATGGTTAATTTTAAAAAATGGATTAGTTATTTTAGCCAAAATCAAATTATTTCAAAAATAAGATTTTTAGGCCATGATATATTCAATGCTTCTATTATACCAATTAATAGAAGTATTGAATTTGCTAACAATATTCCTGATATCATTTTAGATAAAAACCACCTACAGCTGTTCTTAGGAGCTCTCAATTATGTAGCTGATTTCTATCAAAATCTTGCCAAAGATGCAGCCCACTCTTTGACAGATTAAAAAAGAATCCCCACCATGGTCTGATACTCATACCATGGCAGTATGCAAAATTAAAGAAAGGGTTCAAAACCTTCCCTGTCTTAATCTTGCGGACCCTACTAGTTTCAAAATTGAAAACATGCCTCGATAAGAGTATGGAGGTATCTTAAAAAAAAGAATTCTAAAGAAGAATTAGCTTTGTTTACGGTAAATGGAATCCTACTTAAGAAAAGTATTCCATTATCAAAAAGAAATGCTTTATGTGATTAAGTGCATCTCAAAATTCAAGATGATTTACTTAATCAATTTTTTTCTCAGATTGATGATTCCTCATCAAATACATCATTGAACAAGATGTCAAAATTTAGTTTCAAAACAAATTTTTGCATCATGGCAATCGACTTTTCGTTTTGACGACATCAATTCATTAAAGGTAATGAAAATTCTCTTCATTTTTTGACGTGAATTCTTGCAGGATGTCGGTGGATCACCCCATGGAAGAATGACCACTCTAGCAGAAGTCCTTCTTTTCATGGAGGTCATGGCGTGGCGCTCTAATGGAAAAGATCATCAATTCAATAATTGGCATGATCGTTAAAACTTATCTTTATGGTACTTCCTCTTCAACTACAGTTGAAAAGGGTGAACCCTCTAAAAAGCCGCACCATCCCTAAAAGATGTCGTTGCACAAGAACCTGATTTTCAAAGAAATAAAATAGAATATTATTGAAATTAATCCTCGATTATTCAATAAATAATCTGGGGCTTATTTGAATGATATTTGGGAAACAATCTTTCCATTTGAATCTACTCTCAAGAGAGAATTATAAAAAAATCTTTATCTGATTAAAGTGTATTGAGATTAATCATCATGTGATCGAGATGAACCATACAATTTTTGTAAATGTGTTATACAAAAGATCTTTCATCAAAGTGAATGGGGTCTAACTCCATTCCAAGAAAAATGTATTTTTATCCTCCACTAATTTACGACAATTAATTGGTATTATGTGCCATGATGAAGGCCTTCTTCCTTCTCAATGATAAGCGAAGGCATTCATGGATGTTCATCATGAACGAACAAGATATCAGAACTTCCGACATGGTTCTTAGATGGTGGAATTCAATCAATGAGAAAAGCTTCGAAAATTAAAGCCATTATTAAAAATTGAATTAAGATCCCTCAAAAACTTCTTATTTTTACGGGTACAAAGCATCGAAGACATTATCTCTGAGAATGAGAGATTCAATAAGGAGCGTCTAAAAAACTATGAAAATCAACTCATGGTGTTTAATCACCCTATCATATCTCATGACTGGCGAATCTTGATGTTATGCGATGGAATCTAAAAAACTTAATTCATAAAAGCGGTCCCACGGAAAATAATTTACTATGTTCCAAAAGTAGCCTCTTATCTTTATCGGTAAGAAACCTACTTTACGACTCATAAAGTGGGACCCACCAATAATGCTACTTTCCAAAAGTAGCCAATATAATATGTTTGCGCCTCTAAACAAAGTATCTTTTATTTATAATAGTAGCTTTGCAAAGTTTCTATTAAAAAATTATAACTTCTAAAAGTTTCTTTTAAAATTATATCTTTTCTAAGCAAAGCTCTCTACTCCACTTCTATATAAGGAGGCTATGCCTATGTAATAAGTGTGCTCAATTTTGTGCTAAGTTTTCCATTCTCCTCTTCTCTTCTATTCTCCTCTTGTACTCTCCTTAGTTCTTCCTGCTTCCTGCCTACTGCCATCGTGTAAGTTATTTTTAAGTTTAATTAATAAATAAGTCTTTGTTATATATCCCAAAATTAAAAGAAAAAATTGAAAATTGCCACCAAAATTGATTCTCTTGGATCTTGAGTTAATCAAAAGGTTCATTCATTTGAAAATATAAGCGATTCTAATTAAGAAGGTTTCTTATAAAATATTCAAAGGGTAATATACCAGAAATGGTATATTTCTATTAAATTAATTATAAATAAAGAATTTATTTTGCCAAATTTAACTACTCTAATTGGTGGTGGGGATTTAAATATACAAGAAGAATAATTCCTTCAAATATTTTGAAAAAACAAAAGGTTAAAGGGCATGGTGAGTCTTTACAAATTAAGTATAAATTATCATCTTGGTTATGATCAAGATGATATTTGTATTCAAATGCCTTTTATTTTAGTCAAAATTTGACACAACACATTATTTTAAGAACTCCTTTTCTTCTTAAAATAATGCTATCACTAGAATTGATGATCAATTCAATGTTTTCTTTGGGATAAAGAAATCACATTCCATTTATCACCAATCTAAAGAAATTATCATAAATTAAATGAATAGGATTAATAATAAGTCTATGCATATAAATTATTTACAAGAAGAAATTGCTAGTTTAACTTAAACAACAAATTTCTTCCCCAAAATTAAAAGAAAAATTCAAAATTCCAAAATTCCAAAGGAAGTTTGTGATGACAACCCATACTTTCGGAAGAAAGACTCATGTAGTGGATCTCCCATACATTGACAATTTCAATGAACGACATTCCACTAAAAGTCCTTGTCAAATGAGCACTACTTGCTTTATGCAAAGATGAGATTGATTTATTAAATAAAGGAATAATTGACAATCTACTTCTTGATACCATTCTATGTTATGAATTTGAAAAGGAAGAGGAAGATCGCGACTTGTAATTAATTACAAGCTAAACAAAGTTTTAAATGGATCGGATATCCAATTCCTAATAAAAGGATTTATTAAATAGATTGCATAATGCAAAAATATTTTCAAAATTTGATTTAAAATCATATTGGCATTGATAAAAGAATCGGATGCTATAAAGCGACATTTACGGTTTCTTTGAACATTACGAATGGAGCGTAATGCCCTTTGGTTTAAAGAATGCACCTTGAATTTTAGAATATCATGAATAATATATTTAAAGATTATTTTAAATATATTTTAGTCTATATTGATGATGATATTTGTTCTCAAAAATATTGATGAACACTTCAACCATCTAAAAAAATATTTAAATGGTTAATTTTAAAAATGGATTAGTTCAAAAATCAAATTATTTTAAACTGAATAAGATTTTGGTCATAATATATCAATGCTTCTATACCAATCAATAGAAGTATTGAATTTCTAACAAATTTTTTGATATTATTTTAGATAAAACCAAATCTAGGAGCTCAATTATATTTCTATCAAAATCTTGCCAAAGATGCCCCACTCTTTGATAAGAATCTCCACCATGGTCACGATACTCATACCATGGCGTCATAAAATTTAAGAAAGGGTTCAAAACCTTCCTGTCTTAATCTTGCGGACCTCAAGTTTCAAAATTGTTAAAACTAATGCCTCGATAAGGCTATGGAGGTATCTTAGTAAAGAAAGAATTAAAGAAGAATTAGTTCTTTTATTTACTAAATGGAATCCTAGAAAAGTATTCCATTATCAAAAGAAATACTTATGATTAAGTGCATCACAAAATTTCAAGATGATTTACTTAATATTTTCTCCTTATTGACTCGGTCAAATACATCATTAAAGATGTCAAAAATTTAGTTCAAATTTTTTACATCATGGCAATCATGACTTGTTTTGACTTGACATGAATTCATTAAAGGTAATGAAAATTCTCTTCTAATTTTTGTCCGGAATTCTTGTAGGATGATCGGTGGATCACCCACATGGAAGAATGACCACTCTAACAGTCCTTCTTCTGCAGGTCGCATGGCCGCTAATGGAAAGATATCAATTCAACGATTGACATGATCGATTTAAAGACATATCTTTATGGTACTTCCTCTTCAACTACGGTTGAAAAGGGTGAACCCTCTAAAAAACCTGCAACACCATCCCTAAAAGATGTCGTTGCACAAGAACTTATTTATTTCTAAAGTAATAAAAGAATATTGAAATTAATCCCTCGATTATTCAATAAATAATGTGGCCTTATTTGAAAGATATCCTTTCCCATTTGAATATACTCTCAAGAGAATTATGAAAAAATCTTAATATTAAAGTGTATTGAGATTAATCATGTTCGTGATCCGAACCATACAATTTTGTATAGCAAATCGTTATACAAAAGATTTCATCAAAGTGAATGGGGTAACTCCATTCCAAGAGAAAAATGTATTATTTATCCTCCACTAATTTCTGTACAAAATTGGCATAATTAAAATTGTTATGTGCAAGCTATGATGAAGGCCTTCTTCCTTCAATACAACGAGGCATTCATGGATGTTCATCATAAACAAAGATATCATCAACAGAACTTATGGTTCTTGATGGTGGAATTATCAAGAGGATAAGCTCAGCAATTAAAGTGATAAAGCTTATTAATTGTCCTCAAAAAAATACATTTTGAATTTTGGAAGATGTCTTCAAAGCATAGAACTTATCCTCATAGAAGATGCAACATAAGGACTCTCAAAATTATGAAAATCAATTTTTTTAATCACCTTATCTATATCTATGCATATAATTTTATCGTCAATGGAATCTAGAAGAAACTTAATAAAGAATAACACAAAAGAAAATAATTGTTACGTTCAAAGTAGCTTATCTTCATGACCTACTTTACGACTCATAAGTGGGATCAAATAATTGCTACTTTCAAAAGTAGCCACTTATAATATGCTTTGCCTCTAGCAAAGTATCTTTTATTTTTAATAGTAGCTTTGCTTACCAGTTTCATTAAAATAACTTTGCTTATTTTCTTTAATTATATCTTCTAAGCAAATTCTTCTCCACTTTATATAAGGAGGCTATGATCATAATAAGTGTGCTATTTTATCTAAGTTTTCCATTCTCCTCTTCTCTACTTATTCTCTCTTGTATCAGTTCTTCATGCTTCCACTTTCTTGCCATCATGTAAGTTATTTTTTAAGTTTTAATAATAATAGTCTTTGTTTTATATCCGGTGTGATCGAGCCATGATGTAAATCCGAGGGAAGGATGTTAGATTTTTGTTACATATCATCATGCTTTGATAAACTTTGTTCATTCCTCCCATGGCTCATCCCATCTTAAATATGGCCATTCCATTTGTATGCTTGATAGTTATAAGTCCTTTGTTGACTGCGATAATGTAGAGGTTATATTCGTCTTCATAAAATGGTCATAAATCCCTATTGCGTGAGGCTTGAATGGGTTGTAAGTCCTATTTCTTGTTGTATGCAGGAAGATAATTCTCTAATGGAGGTTTATACTTAGTTTGTTTTATCTTTATTTGGTGATTTGTTCCAAACTATCCCTGCATCATCTTCCTCTCTCCCTTTTTCCCCTTTTTTGGTTATAAGGCTTCTACTTCTTCGAGTAAATTCTAATCTATTGAAATAATACTTTAATCAAGAACTCAAATGAGTTTTCTTTGAATGAAGAAGATCTAAATAGATGGTCTCTCCCAAAATTGATAAAACTATCATTTATCAATTTGGAACTTTTGATTTTAAGGGAAAATCTTAAATTGCGTAGAACAAACCATTACTGTAGATCAAATGGATAAAACCATTTATCTACTAACGTTTGAAGATTTGCATAAATATATGCAAGACTTTAAATATATTCATATAGGGATGATACAGATAGCATTCAAACCTTTAACCCTTAAAGGTCTAAATGCTTCAATTTTAGCAAGCCTAAGAGATGGCAGATGCCTTCACTGGGCTCAATCCCTAATGAGTGTTGTTGAGACTAGCCTCATGCAGCGTTTATTTCAACACTTTTCCCAATCTAAGTTTATCTCCTTCTGATATAAACCTTTTGAAGCTTTAAAATTACATTCTGACTTTATGGTTATGATTTCTCATTACGAAACTATTGCTCTAATTTTGAATTCATTTTGAGTTTTAAATACTCTAAATCTAGAGTTGAAAGTTGTTCAACCCGAATGAACTATCGATCAAATCTGTTAGCATCCCATATTGCTACTAACAGAGTGATTAAATGGAATGAGGTGGTATTTTCAGAATCATGGACCATACCATCTGCGGTCGCACCAAGACCTTCCATTAATCAAGATGTAGATCAGATAATTCAAATAGCTGATGGCGATGTTGAAGTCAGATTCAACCCTCGTCGATCCATCACACTTCCTAGGATTTCTATCCCTTCTAAAACCTCAGAGAAGTCTAGATCGGATGGTTCACAAACTCCTGAACCATCGGTCGAGGCCCTTCCCCTCAATAGAAATCATATTTATCATCCAGTGAGAGAAAATCAATCTCCCACTCCATCTAAAATGAACTTTAGTCTTAATGAGCTACACAATAGGTTCTAAGACTAGAGAGATTGTTCTGAAGGAATACTTCCAACCAAAGTATGATAATTTTTGTACTTGGTATAGAAGTTTTACTTCTCTAGAACAACGTCTCGAAATAAATGATTTATATTTCAAAAAAATGAGAGAAAATAAATAAGCCAAAGCAACTATTCCTTTGTAGCATGGTTTTAATTACTATGCTCAATCACCTCAAGTTGCTATTTTAACTACCAAAATGGCAAGCAGCAAGGAAAAATAATTGAAACATCTTATCCTCCATCAGTTGTAAAAATGGTGGATGATAAACCTTTAGAATTAGCGACCTTCGAAAAAATAAGTTTGATCCACAAATTCTAAAAGAATTTATTACTGTAATTAAACAACTTAATTATAATAATAGTATACTTCAAATAATCACTGATCATCTTTTTAGCCTAGAGTCTAAAATCGATCAGATGCTTAAACAAAAGGTTTCTAGTCCCGAAACTAGTAAAGCTTCTACTAGTATAAGCCCATTTGTGAAACCTTTTATCCAACCACCTCCTAAACTGGCTCTTAAGTTAGGACCCTCTTCTGAAGACATTCAGAATTTGATTCTAAACTTAAGTGAAAAGTATGTAGGAGCTCTTGAAGATATCAGTGAATTGGATGAAGATTCTAATGAATCCTCAAAAGCGTCTTGATCAATCAAGTAATATTGAAAAAGTTCAAAACCTTTTTCAATTACAAGATCCTCATCCTCCTTTTGATATCCAAAAACTTTTCTTCCCAAGAAAAATTTGGAAAAATATTATTATAAAAACCTACTCCTCGATTTATTATTTGAGGAAGATACTCATTTCATAGGAAATTCTATGATGGAGATTCTTTATATGAATGGAATATTGATGGACTTTGAACATCAAATCATTCATACCCTTCATCATATGTTTTGCTTTCTCTATTATCAGACAGCAAAACCTGTATAGAGCCATCATTTGATTTTCAGAACTCGAAAGGATGGTGGGATAAACTACTCCTCCTTAAAGAAGACCTCCTTAGCGAAATTGACTTAAGTACTAAGGATCTTCCAAAAGAACAGTAAAAACCTAATGAAAATTCGGTCTATCAATTTTGGGGAGAGACCATCTATTAAGGTCTTCTTCATTCAAGAGAAACTCTGTCATTTCAGAGTTCTTGATTAAAGTATTATTTCTCCTAATCGTTAGATTAGAATTTATCAAGAAGTAGAAGCCATATAACCAAAAGGGAAAAGGGAGAGAGGAAGATGATGCAGGATAGTTTGGAACAAATCACCACATGATAAAATAAACAAAGTATAAACCTCCATTAGATTATCTTCCAGTCAAGAAATAGGACTTACAACCCTTTCAAGACTCACAGATTACTGATTTTGCGATAAAGGCAGAATATAACCTCTACGAGAATTATCCCGCATCAACCTAACGGACTTATAACTATCAAGCACTATGCTGGAATGGCCATGTCATGAAACAGATAAAAAACCATGGGAGGAATGAACAAAGTACTGGTTTATTCAAAGCATGGTGATATGTAACAAAAAATCTCTAACATCCTTCTCCTCCCCAGGGATTTACCCCATCATGGCTCTGATACCAGACTTACACCAGGATATAAAACAAAGACTTATTTGTTAATTAAAACTTAAAAATAACTTACACGATGGCGGTGAAGCGAAGATCTAAGTGAGTCTGAGAGGAGAATAGAAGAGAAGAGGAGAATGGAAAACTTAGCACAAAATTGAGCACACTTATTACATAGGCATAGCCTCCTTATATAGAAGTGGAGGCAGGGAGAAGCTTTGCTTAGAAGCTAAGCAAAGATATAATTCTTTAAAAGAAACTTTGCGTGCAAGCAAAGCTATAATTTTTTAATAGAAACTTTGCGTGTAAGCAAAGCTACTATTATAAAATAAAAAGATACTTTGCTTAGAGGCTAAGCAAAGCATATTATGAGCTGGCTACTTTTGAAAAGTAGCAATTATTTCAGTTGGTGGGTCCCACTTTATGAGTCGTAAAGTAGGTTTCTTGCTGATGAAGATAAGCGGCTACTTTTGGAACGTAGCAATTATTTCTTCTGGTGGGTCTGCTTTATGAATTAAGTTTCTTTGGTAGATTCCACGGCCGCGTCGAAGATTATCATGGATATAGATTGAGTGATCAAACACCTTGGCGAGTTGATTTTCATAAATTTTTTGAGGCGTTCCTTATGTTGAATCTGGTCTCAGGATAACTTCTTGATGCTTTAGTACCTCGTCTACTGATAGCTCAAAATCATAGTTTTTTAAGGGATCGGTAATTCAGAATAAGCTTTAATAATGGCTTTAATTTGCTTGAGCTTATCCTCAAGGTTGATTGAATTCCACCATCGGAAGAACCATGCTGGAAGTTCTTTGTTGATGATATCTTTGTTCATGATGAACATCCATGAATGCCTTCATTTGTCATTGAGAAGGAAGAAGGCCTTCATCATAGCTTGCACATAGCACCAATAATTTACGCAATTTTACATGTAAATTAGTGGAGGATAAAATACATTTTTCTTGGAATGGAGTTAGACATTCACTTTGATGAAAAATCTTTTGTATAACACATTTTCTATATAAAATTGTATGGTTCGTCTGATCACGAACATGATTAATCTCAATACACTTTAATTGTATTAAGATTTTTTTCATAATTCTCTCTTGAGAGAGTAGATTCAAATGGAAAAGGATTGTTTCCCAAATATCATTCAAATAAGGCCCACGGATTATTTATTGAATAATCAAAGGGATTAATTTCAATAATATTATGTTTTATTTCTTTAGAGAAATAAATAGGTTCTTGTGCAACGACATCTTTTAGGATGGTGTTGCAGGTTTTTTAGAGGGTTCACCCTTTTCAACCATAGTTGAAGAGGAAGTACCATAAAGATATGTCTTTAAACCGATCATGTCAATCATTGAATTGATCGGATCTTTTTCATTAGAGCGGCCGCGACCTCCACAGAAAGAAGGACTTCCTCGATTAGGAGTGGTCATTCTTCCATGATCCATACATTGTCCCTGCAAGAATTCAGTTAGAAAATCGAGAGAATTTTCATTACCTTTAATGAATTCAATGTAAATCGAAACGTGATTTGCCATGAAAAATTTATTTTGAAACTAAATTTTTGACATCTTGTTCAATGATGTATTTGGCGAGCAGTCAATCTGAAGGAGAAAATGTTGATTAAGTAAATCATCTTGAAATTTTGATGCACTTAATCATGAAAGCATTTCTTTTTTGATAATGGAATACTTTTCGGTAGGATTCCATTTACGTAAAGACTAATTCTTCTTTAGAATTCTTTTGCTACTTTAAGATACCTCCATAGCACTTATCAGAGGTATCGGTTTCAACAATTTTGAAACTTGTGGGATCCGCAAGATTAAGACAGGAAAGGTTTTGAACCCTTTCTTTAATTTTTCGTACTGTCATTGTATGAGTATCAGACCATGGTGGAGGATTCTTTCTTAATCTGTCAAAGAGTGGGGCTGCATCTTTGACAAGATTTTGATAGAAATCAGTTACATAATTGAGAGCTCCTAAGAAGCGTTGTAGCTGGTTTTTATCTAAAATAATATCTGAAATTTTTTTAGGAAATTTAATATTTCTATTAATTGGTATAATAGAAGCATTGGATATATTATGGCCTAAAAATCTTATTTCAGTTTGAAATAATTTGATTTTTGGCTCTGAAATGACTAATCCATTTTTTAAAATTAACCATTTAAATATTTTTAGATGGTTGAAGTGTTCATCAATATTATTTGAGAATACCAGAACATCATCAATATAGACTAAAATATATTTAAAATAATCTTTAAATATATTATTCATGATATGCTGAAATTCAGAAGGTGCATTTTTTAAACCAAAGGGCATTACGTTCCATTTAATGTCCAATGTCAAAATAAATATTATTTTATAGCGATCCGATTCTTTTATCTGGATGCAATATCATTTTAAATCAAATTTGAAAATATTATGCAATCTATTTAATAAATCTCTTTTTAGGTGGATATATGATCCATTTTAAAACTTTGTTTATTTAACTTGTAATTAATTACAAGTCGGTCTTCCTCTTTCTTTTTTCAATTCATAACATAGAATGTGTACGCTCGAGAGAGTAGGATTGCGAATTATTCCTTTCTTTAATAAATCAAATCTCTTCTTTGCATAAAAGCGTAGTGCTCGTTCATTTGACAAGGGCGAGCTTTGGTGAATGTCCGTTCATTGAAATTATCAATGTATGGGAGATCTACTACATGAGTCTTTCGAAAGCGGTGTTGTCACCACAAACTTTTGGAATTGGTAATTTTTAATTTTTCTTTTAATTTTGGGAAGAAATTTGATGTTTAAAAGTTAAACTAGCAATTTCTTCTTGTAAATAATTTATATGCATAGACTTATTATTAAGCTTATTTATTTCATTTATGATAATTTCTTTAGGATTGGTGATAAAGCAGAATGTGATTTCTTTATCCCAGAGAAAAGAATTTAATTATCATCAATTAGTGATTGGCATTATTTTAAGAAGGAAAGGAGTTCAAAATAATGTGTTGTGTCAAATTTTAACTAAAATAAAAGGCATTTGAATACAAACATCATCTTGACCAGAGATAATAATTTATACTTAATTTGTAAGGACTCATTAGTACGCTTTGGCTAATTTTTTCAAAATATTTAGAATTATTCCTTGTATACAATTTAAATCACTCCACTATCAATAGAACATTAAATTTGGTAAAATAAATTTTTATTTATAATTAATTTAATGGAAATATACCATTTCTGGTATATTGCCTTTTGAATATTTTATAAGAAACCTGGTTCTTGATTAGAATCGGTTTCTATATTTTCAAATGAATTGGGTGTCTTTTGATGAATTTCAAGATCCAGTAGACGAACATTCATTTGTTCTTTTCGACTTTAATCTCTTGAACTTAATTTTAGTTTCTTTAATTGGTCTTTAGCTCGCTAAAGAAGCGAATTAGAAGATGATGAACTTGCCTCGATTTTTCTTAAATACTTATGATAAGAAGGGTATATAGGAGGCTTGTAATTAAATTTTTTTTAGTTTATCTTTCTTATCATTAAGAAGATGCGATAATTTTATCGCGAGTTGAATCTTCTTCAACTTGTCTTGGTTTAATTAGTTGGTCCTTTTGCTCATGGGTGAGCATATCTGAATTTGTATTTATTATATTTTTATAATAATCTATCATTGGCAGGATTTGCAATAGTTAGATTTATCAGTTTCGAGAATCGATGAGGATGAAGATGAAATATGTTTACTTCTTGATTCTTTTAGTCGAGGAGGTAAGTAGAATTTTCATCGGGTTTGTTTAACCCCGTCAATCGAAGTTCATTTAACTTCTTCTTGGCGGTGCATCTATTTAGCGTAATGACGCATGCGGCCACATAGCATTTTATTTCTCTTGTCTCTTTGGTTTTAGATCGAAGGGAAGTCTTTGTTTGTCGTGAATTTGTCACATTTTTATGGCGTGCTTTTTTATGCTTAGAAAAAAGTCTGTGTTTTCCCTTATGTTTAGAAGATAAGGGCGTCGAGGATCAGGTTGAATTGTTCGCGAAATTGAGGTGGCCTTCAGTAGGCGTTTTCTTTTCATTTGATCTTTTAATTTAAGATCGAGCAAATTAAAATTTTAATACATGCGAAATAAGGTTTTATGTAGAGTTTATGGTATGGTTTATCATTATGAAGAAGCTTAATCAAATTTCAGATTTTATACTTTAAATTAGTGGAGGATAAAAATACATTTTTTTTCTTGGAATGGAGTTAAATTGAGGGACGACTATGCCTATTTTTTTAAAAAAAAAAAATTTCATGCCTAAACGCCTAATTAAGATTAATATTTTGCTTATTTTAAAAATTTTGCCCTGTAATTATTACCTGTTATAAGTTTTCCAACACCTCTTTATTTCGCTACATATCACAGGCGTCTAACGGGCCTATTTTTCCCCTTTCATCTCATTAATTAGTATTGGAACGAAGATCGACAAGATTCAAAATATTGATATTAGGAGTCTTTATCATATTTTAAAAGTATATGTAGCGTATTTATTGTCATACAATATAAGTTGAGTTGTGGTCTCGGCTTTCTCTCGAACCTTTGGTTGGCCATAATCATTTATATTATTGCATTTTTAACTCGTAAATAGAGTGGCCAAGCGCTTGTGATGCAAAAGAGGCATAGTCCCGAAAATTTTATCGTTTTTGTTCTTATGCTGTTTTTAGAAAATGTGTTCATTAAATATATTTTTAGTTTTTTTTATTTTTTATTTTCAAAAATAAATAATATTATTTTTAAAAATACTCAAAATTATTTATTGGTGTTTTGAATATTTAAAACATAATCATTATCATTAAATATATTTTAATTTCAATAATATAATATTTTTAGGAGCTTTAATTTGTTTGAACTAATTTGAATAAAACAAATCATAAACAATTTAGTAAGCTAAATCACACCTGTCGTCCCCTTCCATCCATGAATAGTGATGCATGCATTGCATCTCTAAATTCTCATTATAAGAAGCCATTTTATGATCTCCAAAGGCTTCTATTTCACATGTTGTTTGAAGTATTGCAAAGAGTTTGTGAACATTTCATTGCAGGGGCAACCTATATATAGTTGTGATAGTCTATAGATTGTTCATAATCACTAAGAATATTGAAATGTTAGTTTGTCTGATTGATTGGCTGTGGATTACATGTATACTTACATGGAAGTATAAGGGCTAACATAATTTGCATATTTATAGTGAGTATAAGAGTGAATAAAAAAATTTGTGATATTCATTCAGTGATGCAAATGACTAAAGGGCTGTTTATTTTGAATACTTATGAGTATAAAGTAAATGTAAGAAATTTAAGTTTTTGTGTGTTTGACATGATGTAAAGTAAAATTTTGAAGTAATGTAATATATTTAGAATACTTTGAAAGAGTGAAATTTGGTATATTTGAAATTACAAATTTGCAATTTTAAAATCATTTAAGTATAAAGTGGTGTATTTTCTTAGAGCAAGCCAACTCCATTGAAGATTAGCTGCCATATCGTTAAATCTCGAGAAAATCTTTTACATTATATTTATTATCTGCGGAAAAAAACTCATATATTTATAGAATTTTTAACTAAACAGAATAATCTAAATACACTGTATTTTTTTATATTGTATTTTATTTTCAGATAACCAAACAACCTCTAAATGAATATTTGGAAATTTTATTTTTTAAAAATAAATAATAGTGATATTTTTAATGTGATATTAAAGATTTAAGTATAATATTTATAAATTTTAAATTTTATGTATTATATATCTAAATATATAAAAATTGTGTGGCATCTATTTAAACTATTTAATTTTTATTTACTGCCATATTTGATTTGTATCAGCGTCTATCTTTTATAATAAATAATAGATTAGATACAATATGATACGACCGCTTGGATGAAGGCTGGTAGGAATTGAGCCATTTAAAGGTTTCGAATTCGTGTATGTTTATCACCCAAAACTTCAAATTGGAATTCGGAGGTCACCATCCCTCCCTTTTCCCGCCGAAGTCCCGTCTTGAAATGGAGAAGACCGATTGGAACAGCGACCGCCTACCGGAGCAGTGACACTTCGACGTCACGAGCTCTTTCCTTCGTCGGCGCCGCTTCTGCATAGGTCTGTCGTCCACCAAATGGCTGAGTCGGACCACTTCTTTTCCGCCTTAGAAATCCTTTCCGCCACCGCCGTCGCTGCCACCGACGGCGATCGAGATAAACCCCAGGTTCCGCCCTACGCGGACGATTCCATTCTTATGTGCTCTCTCCCTGAAACGCCCGGCTCCTCCGGCTCCAGTTCCGTACAAATGGGACAAACCCTACATCCACCGAGCTGCATCAGCCCTCGCTCTCTACCCGCGAAGAAGAAGAGATGCTCAGTGTTGAGGAGGAGGTCGAAGGGTGCGAAGATCAGATCTTCGGATTCCGATGAAGAAAAGCGCGATGATTCGTTGGGTAAAGAACGCCTCGAGGACCTCGAGGATGAAAGCGTAAACTCTGCGCCTGATACTCCTGTTGGCCCTGATGATTGTAAGGACGTCGGTGGTTCGACTGAAAGTATGGTGTCTTCGGAGCAGCTGCGGTTTGTTTTACTTGATATCGTGAGGAAGATGTGCTCTAAGCCGAATGGAAGGTTTGCGGACACGGATATATTGGAGATTGCTGCCATGAAGGGAATCTATTTCCCTCCGCCAAGCTGGTGGAAGCCAGAAGGCTATGGAAAGGTTCGTAGATTTTTGGAAAATTTTACTCTCTTTTTTCCTGTTTGTTGCAATTAGCGTTCTTGGAGTGATTTCTGATGAGCTTTTGTTATTTGCTCTTATTTTGTTTGCAGAAACCTTAACTTATGGAAATGGAGTAGGCTATGCAGAGAAGCATACAAGGCCTTCATTTTTTGTGCTTCAGGAAAGTAGCTTGTCTCTCGTTTTGGTTATCATGGCACGGAAGAATAGACACTATTTCTGTATGAGATCTAATACTGGCGATGCAATTTTGTTTTGTATTTACGAAAAAATGTAGTGTTTTGTGGTTGATGATGTTTCAGCTGGCTAATATAAGTTACATCTTCAGGTTAAAATTTTATCAGTGTTGCTTTATAATTAATAGTTCTATTATTTTGTGATCTGAACAGAGAATTACTAGCAGCCTGATGCATTTGTTGAAAGATCTTTGGATCCATTCAGCGTTTGGTTTATATTGCTTGCCACTTTTGTCATTACTAAGAATTATGTCAAGAATTGCATCTGTCTGTAATGTTTCAATGATAGGTTCTGTGCGCTGAAGATAGGTTGTGCTGTTTATTCCTAATGATTCCCACTTTATTGGCTTATTTTCTTTTTCCTATCTAGCTAACTTATAGTCAACTTTTCCATTACAACATAGCAGTCAAACGTCAGAAAAAAAGTTCCACCATTGTGTTCCTCTGGCTTTCATCCTAAGTTAGCTACAGCTGCCAATCCAGCATAGGCTGGCTAATGTTGTGTTTCTTCTTTTCTCTTGCATGCCATTCCGATAAGTTTTGGGTCAAGAGGATATTATGCTCAACCACTGAGTGTTGTCTATTAGAAGTTTTCTTGATAAAGGGTGTTATTTGAGTGACATATTATATTGAAAATGCTTTCATATGTTATGTTGTGAAACATTTTTTTCATCAGTGTATCCAATCATAACAAATTTGGGCAATTTTTTGACTAGTAAAATATTTATATCATTTACTAATATATTTTTTTCACTTCTTTATGTTTATCCTTGAAAGATTTTAGATGCACTAATATGGCTCAACCCAACTCTGAATCTTTTTCTTACATGAGATAGTTGACATAAATCTAGTTTTTTTCAAAGGGTTGCTCTCTTATAATCTTATATTTATATATATTTATATTTATTATCATATAAACAAAGAAAGTATGTCCAGTGATTACAGTTTCTCCTTGTATGCATAATTTAATATTAAAACCTTTCTTCATTTTGTTTATTGATTTATTTCTTTTGAGCTGATTCTAAATCAAATCAATTTTTGATTTTGAGTCTACTTTGAAGTATTGGAATCTCTGATTCATGTTTTGCTTGAATATATAGTTAATTAATCTTTTCTCATTAAGTTTATAAAATAATGTTTGTAAATACTTCAATCTCACCTTTTAATTTTATGATGTGTTATCAAAGGAATACCTTTATTGAATAGCATAAAAATGCCACCAAGATAGTTAAATTTTCAAGTTTCTCAATTCATCATCTTTTTCATCCCAATTATTTGTAGTGTTTATTTATTATTCATTTATGTTGAATGTTGTTCAATATTTTAAACCTATTATTTATCATTCATTGGTTACTAATTTTGCCTCCCAATATCCTAACTCAAATTTTATATATTCATGAAGGCACATTTTCTATCCTCCGTTGTACATATTCAAATCACATAAGTTTATTTTCAATTTCTTTAATCTTTAATAATTGTCATTTAACCACATAGTTTTGTCATGCATCCATCTTTATATTCTCTTTTATGCCACACTAAATTTAGATA
Source organism: Cymbidium sinense (assembly GCA_021442155.1). Taxonomy (NCBI): domain Eukaryota; kingdom Viridiplantae; phylum Streptophyta; class Magnoliopsida; order Asparagales; family Orchidaceae; genus Cymbidium; species Cymbidium sinense. The sequence goes on from CM038217.1 coordinate 33,961,485, forward strand.
TTGGTGACTTTCTTATAGCTCACCATTTAAATCCATACAACATTGTTGATTTAATTATGATTTTATAAAATTTATCATTAAACATCCATTATTTTCTCTTAAAACATGAACTGCAAGAAGTACTTCTCAATTCTAAACATCCAACTTTAACTCTAGAAGTTGTATTCTTATCAGTATTTTCATTTTTTTTTTGTGCAATAGATTCAATATACTTAAATTTATCACACTTAGATATCATCTTATCTTCTAACTATATTAAGTGATAATTACTAAAATCAAGCTACCAAAATAATATATCAAATACTCAATTTTGTTCTACTAATTTTAAATCTTTTACTTTTTAAATACTTTCTCCACTATTTTAACTTTTTCATTTATTTATGTGGATGCCTCACCAGTTAGAAGTATATCATATGTAAAATCATATACTAATGTTGTTGACCTTCATGCATGTGTCATAAGTCAAGTTGAGCTCACAAGGTGAATTCAACGAGCTTTAGCGCACAAATCAGAGCTAAAATACACTCGACAACATCAAAATCGGAAATGATCTTGATCGATCAGCGGACTTCACCATGCGTTATAACGTCAATTGATCAAAATGTGCATATTGCACAATTCGGTCAAGATCGAAGAGAAGGTCGTTGACACACATATCGAGGTGGGAAGCGCACGATGCTAGCGACTCTGTTTGTAAAATTAATCACGTCGTTAGCGTCAAAATCTTAAACCAATTAAATGAGATTGTTCGCGCTCAATTGGATTAGCATGCGTGAGTATCGAGCAATCGGATACAACAGCACACATATTGGAGTTGAAATACACTCGAAGGCGTCGAAAATCAATCAAAATGATCTCCGATCGACCAACGGACTCTGCGATCGCGTTCAGAACGTCGAAATTGATCAGAATATACATATTGCATAATTCGACGGTCGATCGAGAAGTCGTCAGCGCCTTAGCATGCTCGGCGGAAAGTCGGCGTTGCCCAAATAACCTCCGTTTGTGAAATTGATCGCATCGTTAGCGTAGAAACGTCGAAACTTATGAAATGAGAATTCAGCATTGATGAGTCTCACGAATATCGGTATCGAAAACGGCGTATAAATTTGAGCGAAATTACCGAGTTGACATCGATTTGAACAAGCGACCTCCGATTGTAACCGAGTTCAATATTATGGACTCTCTGAGATTTCTTTCTGATAAACATTTTAAAGTTGATATTCCAATAATCAAATCATATGTATATATATATATATATATATATATATATTCTTTTATATGTGCCCGAGCATCCACGCGCGCTGTGCTGCAGCGTTCCCTGCGCCCATGCTCGCTAAAGCTTGTGTTATAAATGCCGTTACCGCCTTTCTTGGCGTGGCAAGGAAATCTATACTTGCTTGTGAGTGTATATGTACTTGTACACGCTTTTCTTTAGAATGTATTTATTTTAGTGCCTTAAAGTCTTATATATGGCATGATGGTATGGCATTCATGTCGTGGTTTATACCCTGCGTCTTTTTTTAGCGTGGTGGGTTGGCATATACCGGTAACCCTTTATCTGAGGGACGTCATCTTGTCAAAATCTTTGCCAAATTTTACACTACAGGGACTACCTGACGATGAAAGTCATGCCACTGATATAAGATTATTATTTTAATTAATATTGAGTGTATAAGTTGGTACGCTTTCTTCTGGTTGGAATTATGTTTCAAGTATCTTAGAGCTCCATACATTTTTTTTTTTGGCATTGTGGGATGGCCTTAGCATGGTTTATCTGCCATACGTCTTTTTTGGCGTGGTGGGTAAGCTTCTACAAGTAGCCTCTATCGGGACGATGTCAGGATATTGTCGAAATATTGCCAAATTTTTTACACTGACAAGAGGCATAAATAGCTTAATAAAAATTCAACTACAAATCTAAAATTAATGTTTTAACTTAATATTGCAAGTATATAAGTACATTACACGCCTTTCTTGGCATGACAAAGAAATCTGTGTTACATGTAGGTGCTTCAGAGACTCATACATGTCTTTCTTGGTATGGTGAGATGATGCATTCGGTCGTGGTGTTTACATCATCCATACATGTCTTTCTTGGCATGGTGGGCAGGCCCAACCCCTATTGTAGCTCCTTATGTGGGGATGATGTTGGGAGGCTGTTGAAATGCTGTCAAAATTTGATATAAAATTATAAACTTGCAATTAAACCTAATCAAAACAAGCAACATTATTCAAATCTCTGAAATTAAATCAATTTTAAATTAAATAATCCGCATGAGCCACAGTCTTTAAATACTTATATAGTGTTTGAGGATCTTGGGTTGATTAAGTAGCATTATTTGATTTTAACCAAAAACCAAACCAAACCAAAGTTTTTGAGTAATTTGGTTGGTTTTGAACAATAATTTGAATTTTGGTTTTAATTAATGAAAACTTTGGTTTTGGTTTTGGATCGGTTTGTTAATTAAATTTTGGATGAAACCAAATAAACCAAAATAATTATATGTAATATGATATTATTAATTTATGTATAATAAAACATCTATTATACATTTTTATTTATTTTGAATACTTAGTAGATGCTTTTTTGGAGGATTATTATCTAATTTTTCAAAATATTTTGGTCTCATAATATGGTAATATGGTTCCATCAATTTCTAAGTTCAAAACATCGTTCAGGTAAGTAAAAATTACTTTTAAATATTTTTTAATGCATGAAGTAGTTAATTGTATTTTGATTATATTTATATTATTTTGCTTATGGCTTGTCTTAAGCATTAGCAGTCTTTGATGTTAAATAAGGGTTCTACATTATGGACGAATCACGGCAAAGAAGTTAGTTATGAAATTAGAATTAGGTTAGGATCTTGGAATATAGTACTCTTACAGGTAAATTAATGAAATTAATAAATATTATGATTCATAGAAAGATAAATATTTTATGTGTTCAAACTAAATGGGTTGGGAGAAGGCGAGATTGATAGTTTAGGTTTTAAACTTTGGTATTAGATAAAAGTTGAACTAGAAATGGTGTAGGTATGATTATAGATAAAGTTTGAAGGATAATGTTATAAATATTAAAATGTGGAGATAGAATTATACTTTAAAGATTATGGTTGATCTTAAGATTATCAATGTTATAAGTGTACATGCTTCAGTAGGTTTAGAAAAAAAAGAAAATTTTGGAATGAATTAGAGGATTAATACAAAATACTTCTTGAAGAAAAAGTATTTATTGGAGGAGATTTAAATGGACGTGTTGGTAGAGTGGTAGAAGATTTTAAAAGTATTCATGGTAGTTATGGATTTGGAGTGATTAATGAAGAAGGTAGGACTATATTAGATTTTCTTTAGCTTATGATTTTATAGTTCTAACACTTTATTTAAGAAAAGATGAACATATTATTACTTATAAAATGGATTTAGTAAAACAGATTGATTATTTTCGATAAGAAAAATAGATCGTTTAGATTGTAAAGATTGTAAGATCATTCCAAGTGAAAATCTAAGTATCCATCGATTGTTAGTTTTAGATTTTAAGATGAAAGGTTATAAGAGAAAAATAAATAAATTATTGTCCAGAATTAGATGAGGTCATTTAAAGAACATAAATAAAAATATTTTTTAAGAGAGTTAGAATTTGGGATGTTCGTAGGAAAATAGCATTATGTGGAAAAAAAAATAGCAAGTGAAATTAAGTTCTTAAAAAATGTGCTTGGAGAATCAAAGAAAAAAACTTTTTAATAAGAATAGTTGGTGGTGGGTGAGTGTAGGAAAGATAAAAAATAAGAGTATTGTTATAAAACTTGGTTTAGATGTAAAACTTGGAGGTGAAATATATAAAGTCTTGTAGAGATTCTAAGAAAGCGATATGATCTGAAATTTAGTTTTAGTGATATATATAATAGATTAGATCCAAGAAGGTGAATGTATGTATAAGCTACAAAGAGATAGGAGAAGTAAAGACAATAGTTTAAGTGAGGTGTAAGGATGAAATAATAATATTTTTTAGAAAAGATATTGAAAATGGTGGATGAGATATTTTGATAAACTTTTCAATGAAGGATCGAAAATCGATTGATTTTAGCAATCTTAATCCTAAACAAAATAGATAATTTTATTTTTTTCATCGTCTTAATAAATGAGTTAGTGAAGCTTTAAAAGAAAATGAAATGTGGGCGATAGGATCGGATAATATTCCAATAGAAGTGTGGAAATGTTTAGGAGATCGAGAATTTCTTACAAATCTTTTAATGTCATTTTAAAGACTAAAAGATGTCGGATGAGTGGAGAAAGAGTTTGTTGGTTTCATATTTAAGAATAAAGGTGATACAAGAGTGTCAAATTATAGAGGATTTAAGTTAATGTTATGCCATACATTAAAAATTACGGAGAGAGTAATTGGACATAAGATATACATGGTTTCTCACAATCGCTTTGGTTTCATGTCGTGATCTACTATGGATACTATACATTTTGGAAGGTTTGATGGAATGAGAAAAAGGGAGGATCTACATGATATTTATTGGATTTAGAAAGCTTATGATAAGCGTTTCAAGAGATGTTCAAGAGTTCTGTAACGTAAAAGAAGTTAATATTGGTTATATTCAAGTCGATACGATATGTATGAGTCGTTACTTGTGTCCAAACACAAAGGAGACACAAAATATTTTTCTATTTCAATTGGATTACATCAAGGATCGCCTTTTAAGCCTTTATCTTTTACTTTTAGTTATGGATGTTCTTACCAGTATTTACAAGAAGATGTACCTGGTGTATGCTTTTGTCGATTTCTTCTCTGATAAGACTGAGAGGAGTCCAATGTAAACTTGAATTATGGAGGTCAACTTTTCAAAAGTTTTTGTCTAAGTAGATCTAAAACCTAATATATGGAGTGTAATTTTACTTGTAGAGAATTGTAGAAGAAACATTGTGCTCATTAATAAGAGTGAGCGCTTTGATATTTAGGCTCTATTGTTTAAAATGATGGTGAAATAGATGGAGATGTTATAGAATTCAAGTTGGATGGTTGAAGTGGAGGAAACATCCGCCTATTATGTGATAGAAGTTTCAATTTAAACTTAAGGAAAAATTTTATAAGATGGTGGTAAGACCAATGACATTATGCAATAACATAAAGACAGAAGACTAAGTTATGTTACAAGATGAGGATGCTTGTGGATGAGCTTTACCTTGAGATAGAATGCAAAATGAGTATATTCAGAAAAGTTGAGTAGCTCCTGGTTAGATAAGATTCGAGGAGAGTCGCCTTGTTTTGGCCATATAAAGCCACGTCCGAAGGATGAGAGAGGATGCAGATTTGTTTTATGTTAAGAAGGTAGAGGTAGACCTACACTGCTAAGATGTATAAAAAATGATCTTAAGATACTTGATTTAAATGAGAATTTACACAATATACACAATGGATTAAGGATTCATAAAATTGACCCCCTTAAGGGGATTGGTTGTTATTGTTGTATAGTTTGTTCATTATATAATAAAAAATTAAGCAATTAATTTTTAAATGTAGCCAACTTTGGTTTATCTAAAGCCGAACCAAAATAACCGAACCAAATTATTATTCGGTTTGTTTAGTTTTGCATTTTATTTGGTCGATTTGATTCAATATTTTTAGGAATCCAAAACCAATCGGTTGTAAAATTTATCATCAATCCATCCAGATCCATCGAAATCAACTAAGCGCACCCCAGGTTGATTCCGTTGGGTTTAGTTCAGTAACAAAATCTAAAAATCTAATAATAATATTATAAGAATATCAATTTATTAAAACATCTGAGAAGTTAATTACATGCGTGTATATCGATCTTATTAAATTAATGAGAATTAAGGATCGAAATAGCGAAGCAATACATGATGATGGTTGTGTTGAATGAAGATTTCAGCGGGAGGAATCTGTCAAAATATATTTAATTTCAAATTAAATATAAATTAAACATGTCTAAATGAAAAATCGATGAATTATCAAACTCAAAATGCATAAATGAAATTTTATCTTTAAGAACTTGAAGCTAAAATTCAATTCACCTTCCTTCGATTGTTTCTTTGAAGGTGAAAACTCTATCAAGGGCAAAGTCAAATCAAGTACACTATGTTTACTCTCGAATAATCTCATGTTAACAAAGATGTGAATTACATGTCCTCCATTGTGCTTGCGGATGGGCTCACATGATGATTCACGATCGAGTCCTCACCGGTAGGTGGTTGTCGTTAAATGATTCCACTATCCGCGGTGGTCAGCGATTGCAGCTCCCCAATAACTCTGCCTTTTGAGTCCTGAATCATAGGGTATACTTGATAGGACAAAAAACTCTCTGTTAGCTAAGGTGGACTTAACTATGTCTGGCCTAAGTCTGAGGATTTTTTGAGCGACCATGTATTGACAGAATCCTTACGTTGGGTTGAATTACCTCTTCTAAGTAAACTAGGGATCGACACGGGGATAAACCATGGGATCTATATGTCGTCGTTGTTTCCAAAGCTTTAAGTTGAAATGATAAATTTCATAAATTTATAATTTTTCTCATGTTATTCTTATGCTACACATTTAGCGATCTAGCGACTAGCATTGTCGAGTTCACTCTCGGTATTGGGAGATAGTGCTTATAGGTCTTTGCGTAGGAAACCAGGCAGGATCTAAAGTTCTCACAAAATGAGGGTGAAATCTCTGGGTAGTGTCTTATTTTCTATTCCATCTTCCTTCTGAAAATTTGATCGACGTTAAATCATACTCTCTTCATTGAGTGGTCGGTGCGAATTTTCGTAGCCTACAAATGCATTTTGCTTTGAGTATCTTTTTAGGGATCATTATAAAATATAAAAAGATATAAACTCATTGTTCATACTTTTTATAGATAAAACTATGATATTTGAAATCTCTTATGTCATCACAAGACTTCTAACACTAATCGATAGTCCGTGATATGACTTTTAATAATGCTAACATATCTTTGATGTCTTTCTAAAAGCATCTTAAATTACTTCATGGTACTTAATCATGTCTCCCATGATCAATAAAAATTATATTAGCAACCTTTTTTGTTTTTTTTAAAACTTTTTCATTACTATCCACTATTTGTTTTATTCATTATATGATTTATAAGTCTTGCTTCTTTATAGTTAGCACGATCTCGAACATCACATTTGTTATTGAATATTGATATCAATGCTTATTCTCCAAGCATTTGACATCCTCTTATTCTTCAATATTTTAATAACAAATTTGTTAACCAAATCTCTATAATGTCCCTCCACAACTTTTCAATTCTCAATCAGTACCTCATTTGAACATAAAGCCTTACTTTTATTCTTTTGTTAGAGCTAATTTTACTTCTTTTTTTGTCAATATATACTATAGTTTATTTTATTGTCAATATGACCTTCCACAATAATTTATTTTTATCCACCATTGTAACCAAGTGTTCTTGTTTTCTTGAAGAATGCAAATTATAGACTATTGCAAAATTAAATATAGCTTCTTCTTGTACTTATACCCCTTATTCTTGGAACATGAGATTTTTGGATTATCCTCGTGTTGAACAGTTGAAAGAAAAATATATTGATATATAAATGCCAACTAATTATGCTATTCATGGTCTTGGCATACGTCTATCATTGTTGAGCAATTTTCAAAGATAGTACACTTTCATGACAACTCCAAGCGATTGCTTGGCTCTTGACACCTAGTGCTTGATGGTATTGAGATTATTCCACTTGAAGGGGAGTGTGAAAAGGACTCACATGACAAGAAAATTGTTAAAACATATGAGATCTTAGGTTTTGAATTAGGAGTGTGAAAAGGACTCACATGACAAATAAAAGTAATCACTTTTTATTTTTATTTTTTAATTTTGAATTTCATGTTGACTGCTCTGAAGTGTTGCTTTGTTGCATTAGTATTGTTAAATTGTGCTTTATATAAAGAATGTTTAGCAACATTATCAATGTGATATAGGATCCATTGTGTTTGGTTTATGATGTTTATTTTTTTTTTTTTTGGTTAAAGATGAGAAGTACATTATGAATACATTTGCTTATAAAAGTATCAATAATAGTAAGCAAATTTAATTGGATTTATCTCATAGCCCTAAATATGGGCTAGGTTGTTTCTGCCCAATAAAATTCTATTTTTTTTTGCACTATTTTATTGATAACCGTTGCCCCATCCCCTCTTTACATCATAAATCAAACATCTGAGCTAAAGTATTGCATTCCTGCAGCTTAGTCCCGAAGTCAGCTACAGATGCTAATTCAGCTTAGTTTATCAAATGTCACAACTCTCCATCATGCAAGTTTTGTGTCAAGGATTGTGCAATCATAGTACATTTGGCCAATTTTGTAAAATCCAATTATTTTAATCCATTTGCCGTTAGCTATTTTGAACTCTTGAAAGGTATTGGATTCGTTAAGCAGAGTTCATAAAATACTTGATAATTGAAATTCACTCAGGTTTCTGAGATGCAGGCTTCTTCATTTTTGTTCTTCAAGGAGCTAATTCTTCTCTCATTTTTTTTCTGTTGTTTTTTTTTTTTTTTTTTGCTAATGGATACACTTATTGTTTCTTAATAGTTGCGTATGATTAATGTAAACTACATTTTACTCTCAAGACAGTTTTGCTGTGACAACACTCTTGTTATAATTTTGTTATTTATTTGTTGTTAATTACAAATATGCCAAGTGTATCTTCCTCTAAGATGCCATTAACAGGAAGAAGGAATCAAAGTTTTAAGGGATTCAACCTCTTTTTTCGTTTTTTTTTCTTTTTTTTTTTGTCGCTGTTTTTGCCTAATGATATTTTAATAAATGGTTTTATTTTACTGACATATTGCATTCAAAATACTTGGATTTATTATGTTTTAGAACATTTTTTGCCGTTAATGCCAAGGTGTGCCCTTCATTAGTAGAAAATTATCATTTTTGTTGACTTCTGTTTAAAAAAATAAAATAAAATAAAATAACAATAAAAAAATTTTATTCCACACATTGCTGCTCATGAGGTTAAATAAATTTTTTCATATTTTTTTAATTTTTTGGATATATTTTTTGGCATTCAAGGATCAGCAAAAAAAAAAAATCAAAATTATTATTTTTAATTAATGAGATAATAGAATTTTCGAATACTCTATTAATAGTGACACGGCAGTTGTGCAATATCAAATGCCCAAAAAAAACATTTTATTCTATCTAATTTAGGGAATCTAATTTAGCATTTTAAAAATAAAGGCTCATATGATTGCTTGAAATTAAAATTTATATTTAAATAATAATAAAATTAATATATTCTATTTGATTGAATGTAACTTAAAAATTAATATCATGTTAAAAAATAGTTATAAATATTATTTTAAAACTTCTCCAAACATCTTCAAATTTCCTCAGATAAAATAATTCTAATTTCACACAAAAAGAAAATGAATAAATAAAATCAACAATTTGTAAAACATAATATATATCTTCAAGTTGGAGAATATATTTGTAGTTTTATAATTTAGAATGCTCAGCTTGGAGAAAAGTCATAAAAAAAAATAATCCAATTTTATCACAAAATTAAATTGAAAAAAAAGAAATTTAGAATAAAACTTATTGAAAATAAATAATAAAAAAAATTATAAGAATAACACCCATTAAGGATAAACAATGAACAAAATATATTCAAACAATTTAGAAAACATACAAAATATGTACCAATAAAATAGTAGATACAATATTTTTTAATTTCTTCATTAGAAATTCTAAGAAAAATTGCCCAAAAAAAATCAACAAAGATGATTGGTGAATAAGCCATTTATTATCCATAAAACCAATAATAAATAATTAGAATAAATTAATCAAGACCATAATGACAATGACTTTTTTTTTTTTTTTTGAAGAATCAATAAATATAAAGAAAACTAGCAACTAATCCATTATTTCACTTCCATGCGCCATGTGACATTATTTAAAAGACTAATGAGCGAAAAAGACTGCAGCAATTCAGGTCCCAACTACGGCAAAAACTGGGAGCTCATGGATAAGAAACAACTGGAATCTGTAGGAAGTTGATAAAAATCACATCAAAGATACTTTGACCATAAATATACACTTAGAATCATGATTTTTTAAAAAAAAAATTATGTACATACCACACAATTCTTATGTATTTACATATCTAATACCTAAAATTAGATATTTATTTATCTAATACTTTCCTATACTTAAAAAATATATTTCACTTTTAAAAAGGCTAAAAATAATTATTTTAAAAAGATCTACATGTAGATCAAAATTTTAAATTAAGGAATTATGTGGTTAATCTAGAATAATAAAACATCACTTCACAAACATATATTAAGAGTCTATTTAAAGCAACTATATAAAAAAAAAGCTAGTTATATAATCAATTTTTTGAAAAAATTGTTGTGTTATAAATTTTTTTTTTTAAAAAAAAACAAAAAATAACTTTTAAACATCTAACTTCTAATTTTTAAAATAATTTTTTCACCATAAAATTTTTTGAAAAATAACTAAAATATTGATAGCCAAATAAAATTTAATTTAACGATTTTGAAAAAACAAAAAATCAAAAGCTTCAATCTTAAATATGGGATCTCAAGGAACTTTTGTTTTTGTTTTTGGCTTGAAAGTATATAGGACTTCTAAAGTTTAAATTCAATGAAAGAAATCAAGAGATGGAATCTATAGATGAATCAAAGAGAATATAAGAAAGAAAGAAAGATGAGAGCATATTTCTCAAAAGAAATGGTGGAAGAAAAGAAGGATTGAGTTTTGAAACCATTGTGTGTTTCAATAAAGCAAAAGTGAATAGTTTCAAAAGAATCAAAAACAATAACATAGATTTCCTGGTGCTTTAAACAAATGGTTCAGATTAAAAGTACAAAAAAAATGAAATTGCATGGGTAATAATGGTTTATTGAAAACATTTCACCTTTATAAGCTAATGAGAAAAATCAAAGAACAGACCTTGAGAAATGAGCAATACAACGAAGATTCAGCTATCATATTAAACAATCAACAGGAGAAGAGCAGCAGAGTTCAAGTACCTTTACACCAATTCAGAGCATGGAATTGTAGCACCCATCTTCATAATGGAAGTTCTCACAGAAGAAATAAACAAAAGGGCTACATAAGCATATATATAGAATTATGCTCATTTATGTTGATTCAGCTGTTGACTGCTAAAACTGGAAGCTGGAAAGTTGCAGAGGCTCTCTTCCTCAGCAGCAACACAGCTCTCAGCCCGAGAGCTGTTGGAAGATGTTTTTTCATTCCAGGGATGACGATGGAGAAGCTCCGCTTCTGGGAACGAAGAGCTGCAACGCACATCGAGAAGCAAGTCTTGATCAGAGCTGTCATCTGTGAATTGTAGCTCTGTGCTTGGATCTGGAGGCCATGCGAAGAGGCTTATTGGACTGAAGCAAGCCCCTTCATTGTCGCCGAAGACGTCAGCATCAAGCACTTCCTTTGACCCTACTTCACTGGGATTCAGCACTGATGATTTCGTTGAAGGAGGTTTGGTGTTGCTGGATCTGTACACTATTTTTGGGCTCCTCATGATTCGCTTGGAATCTTAAGTGAACAGGAAAAAATTTTGTATTAGGATATTCTGATTCAAATTTATTAAGATAGAAAATGATATTTGTTCAAAATAAGAAGATGTTTGGTAGAAACTACAGGATGGAAATTGTCTTATAAAAAAAGGTCTCCAGTGCTATCTTCTATTTCTGTTTAAATGCCTTACAGTATATATCAAATTTCTTCTTATTATGAACAAGTATCTTCTACTTTGATACATTTTTGTATCAGGAAGTTCTGAATGTGATTTTTTTTCCCTATAACAAGCATGCTTTATAAGAATGTTTTAAATGGCTTAAATCAAAGCATTTTACTAAATCAATCCATTAATAAAGAAAGGCAAAGATAAATCAGGTTCGTATTCTTTTCTACGGCGATGAAAAACAAAATTTGTTTCAAGCTGAAATTCCAACCCCTCTATTATAATTACTTTCAGGCACAGCTATCACTGAAAAGAACAGATTAATCACAGATGGATATCTTGCACTTCAATCAAATCATTCCCTACTAATCACAATAGACAATCATTTGAGCCAACATTGCCAAATCATAAAAGGAACATCATCATCACCATTACCAAAAACCTTATCCCAACAATTTGGGATCATCATCATCTCCATTTATGACTTATGGTGCAGAATGTTGGGCCAATAAGCGAAGCGTTAAGTGTTACGAGCGAGGATGCTTAGGGATGAGTGGCTTTACTCACGAGAGATAGAATGCAAAAAGTATGTTGGAAAAGATGGGTAGCTCAGTGGTAGATAAGATTGGAGAATTGCTTTGATGGTTTGGTAAAGCGTCGACGATGATTAGGAGAGTAGATGATTTCTTTATGTTAAGAAAATGAGGTAGAAAAAGACTTGGTTAAGATGTATAAAAATGATTTATAAATTTATTAAATAGGTTTACAATAAGGATTCATGCGAAGATTGATTAAAAATTGTTGTTGTTGTTGTTGTTGTTGTTGATTCTTGCTAGATGCCAAACCATCAAAGGCTGTCTCATGCATATGAGTTCCCATAATAGCTGCTTTGAGGTACTGTATGATTGTGAAGACCATATGTGCACATACAGATTAAGTTAATGAAAAAAAAAGTTCATGAAATCTACCGGCTCCTAATTCGTAAGTTTAAAATGTAAAGATCCTGAATATTTTAGATGAATCTTCTTTCACAATAGTTTGCCGATAATAAAATCGAAGGATAACTGAGAGATTATCTAATCCATTTAGTTTAGACAAGCAATCTAATCATCAAAAATTCCTCCAAATGACTACATACTAATTTTCATCATACATTAATTTTGATTTGTTGCACATATCTATCATAATTGAAAAATTAGAATAATAAAAAACATATGAATAACTAAGCTACTAAATTTTACTTTTGTTTAGTTGATGGCAATTACATATGTTTTACCTAATCCCTTGTGATATTTACACTAGACAAGAGTTTGGCTTACGTGTTGACAATCTAGGCATTCATGTTATCAAGGTGTGAGTGCTTCTTTTTTTCCTCCCTCTTCTTTCTAGAGCTACACAAAGGGATTTAGTTTGGTGGATGTCTGAATTCTTGAAAATTAACTTGTACATTATTCCAATAATTCAGTGCTTCAGAGAACAGTGGAACCAAATGAATTCATGGTTGCTTCCAAAACTATAATTGTGCCAAAAAAAGTTAAGAAATTGATACATTTTTTTGTTTAAAAAATCAAGTTCATGTTGTACATGCACCTTGAACAAGCTTATTAAGATGAGAAAAATACAACTTCGCTAGCATCATCTCATGTCATGAGAATAAGCATAACAAGATTGATGTGACAAAATTAGAAAAAAAAACTCCTCTATTTATAAATTAATTAGGATAGTGCTTCATGATGTATAAGGAAAAACTAATAATAATAAGTTAATAGACAATTATGTAATAAGAGAAGAGTATATACGAAGTGGTTGAAGAATAATTAGGTGGTTTGAGCATGTGACAGATCATAGAAAGCAAGCAAATAAAATTACTATGGAAAGAATAACAAGGAAAATGGCTATCCAAAGGTTAAATGAATATAAATAGTTAAGAAAGTAATTACACAAATCAAATTTAGCACCATAAATATCATGCAACAAGATTGAATATAAAATAAGGATTCACAAATCTGATTTCAAATTGTAAGGATAAGGCCACTGATGATGATCGTGATGATGATGATGATATGATGATGGTGATGATGGTGATCTCAATGTAAACATTTTGGGTTGCTAATAGCTCAATCAGACGAAGTTATTAAATACCCAAACATCTGTATTCCTACTTAGGCAGGAAACCAATATTCACAAGACAATGTAACTTCCTAACATTTTCAAGACATTTGACCTTATTTTGATTGAACAACAGTGCATAAAGATAATTTTTTTAGTCACCAATGAAAAAAAAAAGATCTCAAATTATAAAGGGATTCCTAACAAAATTTTTCTTCTTTTACATAATAAAACTTCCATGAAAATCCAGAGTAATGGATGGAGAAATGATCTAGAGTTAATATGAGTGAAAGTGGATAGCAGGTAGCAACTTTCCAAATCACTCCATGCTGAATAGCAAATGTGAGAGAAGTGAGAAGTAAACCAACCTTGCATGTACTCGTTTTGGATTTGACGAGTCCTCTTGATGGGGGCTAAGTTGTAATGCAGAAGTTTTGCGCTGTTTTCTCCTCCATTTGCTCTAGAGTCCTGCTTGTGTTTTATATCCTATTGCAAATGGAATGTTAAATCGTTTGAATGAATGATAATGATTTGAGCTGCTAAATTGAAGTGTAAACTGACATAAGAAAAAGCAGCTATCGTTAAAAAATTTCTTCTCAGCTTTTGGAACCAAAAATTTTTTCAACTAAGAATTTGATACCTTCAGCTTTCCGTAGTGATCCACCCATCTAGACTTCAAAGAATTAAGCAACCTAAGCTTCAAAGTCCTGCATTCTTCAACACTCATTTGACAAAAGGAAAGATCAAAAACTCCGTCTTGGAGAAGTTGCTGGAAGTAGGATAAGTTTTCGATGAACAGGGGACTGGAAAACAAGCTTCTAAGGCTGCAAATGTAAAGAGGAGCAATTGATGTAGTTGCTGAGGTGCATATAATTCTAACTTGAGAAAAAAAACAAACCTTTCAAAAGATTTAGCAGTATCAATAGAAGGAAGATATTTCATCAGTCGCTGCTGTTCATCATTTGTCAAATGTTTCATGAAAACCTCAAGACTAACAACATCCTATTAAGATAGATGGCAAATAAAATTTATAAGAGAAATGAAAGCAAGAAAACAAACAGAAAAAAAAAACCATGCTTAATAAGTTACTCAGACGTCTTGAAGTACGAAAAGGTTATTTTGCACTATAGAAATGAAGCTTACTTTAAGGTCAACAGACATCAGAGGTGAATCTCTATCTTCTAACATGTTGAGGTTCTGTGGTGAAACACCGTCCCTGCAAACATATTTATTTGAGTTTAAGTATGACTAGCCTCGAAAAAGTGGACTTTCAAACACTAATAACCATCACCAATAACATGCTTAAGATATATATTTTACAATATTTCCAGCAGCAAGAATGCAGCTAATTTAAGATGGAGTAAGAGAAAGATGAATAAACAAAAGTGAACCTTTTAGCATGTTCTTGTGACATATGAACTGTGTTCTTAATTTTATCAATGCCAGCATCCGAAAAATGACTTCTTTTACTTTCACTATTTACAGGAAAGGATTCAGATCTTGAATTTGGCTCACTAATTAACTTATTTTCAACTGGAAGTGAGCTTGCTTCTGATTCCTCCTCTATAGCTTTATAACTTGGATATCTAAGAAGAACGCCTCCATGTCCAATCTCAACTGAACCCATAGGCAAATCACCTTCATAAAGTAAATCCTCTTCCGAGGATCCAGATAGGTTAGATGACTGCTGCTCATGCCAGATGGAGTATAGGTCCTTAGTAAGCTTCTCAACAGGAGAAGGTTTTGGGTGGATAACACTCCTCTTCTTTGATGGTACTGGCACTAGTGAAGAATCCCAGGCATTCGACTGTGCTGAACCTGAAAATGAAAAACAAAATTAAAAAAAATTGAGAAGGGCATTCTAAGTTATGATGCAAAAGGATTACAAGAAGAAGGATAAACTCATAAAAATTTGTGAAAATTTAACATAATTAACCTAAAAAAGACAAAAAAATCCAACGCTTGACAGTTGATAGTAATATAATCATGAATGAACAAAATATATATATATATATATATGGAAAAGTAGGTCACATATTGAATCATATCAAATAATTCAACCTCATCACAGGTAAAGATTAATATATTTTTATGAATGATGCGTACCAGACATCAGAATCAGCTCTACAAATAGTGCTTATTAATGTGTATAAAGTAATCATTAGCTATGTATCTTTACATTGATAATTGATAAAGTTATGATCATCATCATTATCATTATTCTAACTATTTGGAATATGCTTTATGACTCAACAATTTTCTTTTGCTCCTACTGAATGCCGCCATAAACGTTAAACATAATCTTCACAAATTATTTTTGTTAACTTCAATATATGCTATCTTAGACCTACCCCATCTCCTTCTTAGTCCTCTAACATTAATTATTTCAATCTAATGCAAGGAATTCATGATAAATGTTTTGTCTGAATTGCTAATACTTTTAACTTCACAAGCTTGATAACAGAAATGAAAATAGGATACATAGGATAGTTAAGTATGTTATTCTATAGCTACAAAACGTGGAGAATCTCAAACTCAACTGCACCATACTCATTACGTAGGCAAGGAAAAGAAAGCGACATACAAAATTAAACAGAAAGGCCAACTAAATTTTTTTGTAGTCCTTCAACAACATGTAATTAACTCATTATTGCAGAGATGACCTGCAATATGTTATAGAAGTATTAAAAATATTAATAATTCCGTCCTCGAAAGCTTCCTGAAAGAATTTAATCACAGAATGAAAATAAGAAGAATAGCAAACTTATACTCAGACTCACTTCAATCATTGTATGATGTGTTTTTCAATCAAAATCTAGCAGCTACAATGGCTAAGTAAAGAAGGCTCCACGTTAGAAGTTAGCTGCAGGACCGACTGGGACATTGGCATTAGCAATATGTGATTCAGTCCCTCTTGCCCATCTTACCCAGATAGATCCTCCAATTGTTTTTGATAATGAATAAAGGGGGAAGGTAATTCAAAACAAAACATAGTAAAAAGAATTGTCATCTCATTTGAGTCTTGACTGGTTGCTTCTTTAATCATTCCCATGAACTCTTGATTTGCAATTTGTGCTACAAACAGTGAATGATTGCAAGTCTTCAAGTGAACAGATGCTTATTTTCTACCAGTGGGTAAATAAATTGCCTTTGAAGAATTGAAAGAATATAAATATGACAAACACAGCACAAAAAAAAAAAAAAACATCTGACTGGAATAATATATGAAGAATGGTCATAAAGATGCATCAATTATTCATAGTACAGAAGAAATATTAAACCTGCCCAATCGCATGCATCAGCAACACCAAAATTTGCACAGCTTTCTGAACATGAAATTGCTGATCCAGAGCTAGATCGATTGCTAGCATTCCCCTCCAAGGTTCTAACATAGTTTTGATCTAATTCAGAAAATCGCATTTCACGTTCATTTTCCACTATACCACTCATCTGCTTTCTTTTTAGCAATTTATGTTGTTTAGTCTTCAAAGAAATACTTCTCATTTTAGCAACCTTAGGTTCTTCCCATTCACTTGGTTCGCGGGCATGCAAAGGGGTGTAGTTTGCCAAAGAACCCTTTGTTCTCCATCTTGAGCCACATGCATTACATAACACCGGCTTTTCCGGGGGTCCATTTCGCCAAAGAGGAGTGCCTGTTGCATCAATTCTCTTTAGAAATAGACCATAACTACAGTGGTCATTAAATTGATACTACAATCTGAAAAGCAAAAGAAAATAATGTTAAATGTTCTCAAAGTAATCTTTCAATGACAAGTTCCTTGTATCCAATCTGAAGAGGCAAAAGATCCAAAAGCCTCAATATAAAAAGCCCGAAGATGCCATTCTATGTTAAAATTCATAAAGGATTTTGAACTTAATAGCATATATAATGCATAAAAATTTTGGACTGTTCCATAAGATGATGATCATTTGGCTGCACTATTATTGAAACTGAAAATCTAAAACAAGCATAGTGCATGGTTTATCGCAAAAGGATCTTATCATGCAATCAGATTCTACACATGTCAGGCCAATGGAAAATCAATAATGTTATTATCACCCATAAACCTTGTTCATATAAAACTAACCAACCTTGCTATTTCATACATCCAAGATAATAATTTTGTTCTATGAGGAGTACTCACACAAAGAAATTCTAATTATACTTATGTAAAGGCATCAACATCATCGAGTATGAGACCTAAGGAATTCTCACTTTATCAAGACAAGCATTGGAGAAAGATGAAAGATTTAAGTTTTGGAATAAATAGAGGTGGAGGAAGATGCACAAAGTTACACTCTAAAAGGGTTCTGATGATGAACACCAAAATGTAAGCATTCTCTCCCCCTCTCTCCCCCATCCTTCCCACCTCTCTCTCTCTCTCTCTCTCTCTCTCTCTCTCTACTAGCATGAGAAAACATTACAAGCCGTGTTCTAAACAAAGACAATAATTTAACACTAAAGGAAGAAGTTAAATGGTAAAGAGTTTGCCTGCTCTTTGAGCGTTAATTTAACTCAACAAGGAACTGCTGTAGCTAATTAGAACTTTTAAATATTCCAGTTAATGAATTCGCTGAGCTCTTTAACATATAGAACACATAAGCCAGTAACCTCAGCCATGAAAAAAAGGGACCAAGAGATATCTAAATTTTTATATGAATTTACAAGGATTGAAGGGGTAAATTCAAAGAACAGGTTTACAAATCTCAAGCTTGTATTATCATCTCCAATTCAATCAGCAAACAGAGAGAAATGGCCCTAAAACAACAAAGGAAAGCAAAACCAAGGTCAACAATTCAAAGAAAGCACCATGTGCTTTTTCCAATCCCTAACCCGGCTCCTAAATTCTCGTTCAATTTTAGAAACATGCAAAGAATCGAAAAAAAAAAAAAACAAATAAAAAAAGAATAACAACGAAAATACAAGTCAAAAGCAAATTCAGCTGACGGTTACATCGCTTCTGAAACTCCTAAACTTTCCCAAACGGGTGATTGAAACCCGAAGCTAAAATCTTCTAAATTATAACAACAAGAGCGCAAACAAAGACCTGCGACCATGAGTACCCAAAAAAAAAAATGGAATAAATAAAAATATTCATCAGAGACATGAACAAAAGCTCACTTGTAACTCCACAATGACGGCAAGGTCCATGTTTTCCCATGCCAACAACTTTGTTTCTTCCCCCTCGTATTAATTCAGGGAGAAATTGACAACGAAGCAGAATAAGAACCTGTGTGTTTCTTCTAAAAATATCGAAAAAAAATTCAAACCAGTTTCACTATATATTTTTAGCAAAGTTTTCTCATAGCCCTTTTTTAGAAAAAAAAAAAAAATCAATAGGGTTTCAGAGTTCTTCTCTTCCAAAACAGAAAATTAGATTTTCCTGTAAGCAGAACCCAAAAAACAAATATAAGCCCTTGGTCTCTCTATCCACAGAATGAAGAGTAAAGGAGGAGCGAAGAAGAAAGATAAAAGGACAGAAGAAACAGTGTCAATAGTGTGGAAGAAGAAGGAATGGAGAAATGACAAACAAAAAAATGACAGATTTAGATGGTTTTTCTTCAGATGGGAATATGTTCAATCCAATGGAAGAAGTAGACCATTGCAGGAATCAAAATAAGGTGGGGGAAAAAAGAGAGGAGGTTAATTAGTGGGTAGAGCTTTTTTTTTCTTTCTTTCTTTTAAACTTGTTGAGTCTCCTCAACTCGGTCAGTTTATATATATATATATATAATTTCTGTGAAATGCTGTAAAAATTTAATCAGGATAAAATAAGCCGAAGTTCATTTATATATTTAAATAAACAAATTTACGTAGGATATATACATTTATATATATTTATATTTACCAAACGACTCAAGATTTTCTATTTTTTCAAAATTTGTCAATTCTGGTAAATTTTACAACAGGATAAATCAGTAATTAAAAAAATGTTCAATTAGCTTTAATTGTGTTTAGAGGCTTCTCACTTCTCAGGGTGCGTTTAACCTGGACTCCATAAATAGCTTGAAAAAGCTTATGAAACAGTGAGAATTATTAAAAGCATATCCCCCCGACTTTTCTTTTCTTATTATATTTTACATTTCAAATTTATCTTATTTGATATACCTTTACATCCAAGACTCTTATAATATTATATTATATATCGACTCAATTAATATATATTTATTATATATTAATTTAATTTTATATATATATAAAAGAATATATAATATTTTACACAATACATAATATTTATATATTAATTGAGTGTCACGTGATATTATATTAATGTCAAATATAAATACATACTGAACTCTGCATTTGATAATAATTTTTTATAGAAATATTAGCTTTTGTTTATAAAACTTATAAGTAAAAAATAATTATTAAACAAAAAGGAAATTCAATGTTATTTTTAAATTGTATGAAAATTCATGATATTAATCTTAATTAATGGTTTATGGTTTGGAAGGCCTTTAGAAATGGCGTGATTTATTGTGAGGAGGAAAGAATAAGAGTGGGTTAAATGACTTAAATCAGTGAATTGTACGTAATATAAAATAATTTAATTGTATGCTTATGAGAATAAGAATTGGTTATAGAGAATCACGCAAATGTGATGAGCCACCGTTTTACTTAATTGTGATGAAAAAAAGCTAAATTTAATTAACCCTAAAATTAAATTAAATTTGGTAAATAAAATCTGAAGACTTTTCGCAAGAAAAAATTATAATTTATTTGGAGCAGTTATAATTTTTTTTAATAAAGTTGATTGTAAAAATATTGTGTAGTTTTATAAATATTTTATTTTTATAAAAATTAAATAATAGATATTATTTGAGATAGCTTTCTAGCTGCTTTGATTTTTCAAAAAGCAGTCAGAAATCAAAGCAGCTTTATTTGTCTACCAATTTTTTAGCTGTTTTTCAAAAAATTTTGTGGAGAAAAAGATGTTTTAAGAAGTAGAGTGGTGACGTTAAAAGCTTTTTTGAAAAGAAAAAAATATTTGTAATATATCCAACAATTTTTTTTAAAAATTTTTTTCTCTAAACCAACTTTATAACTAGTTTTTCAAAAAGCTGCATCTATCCCAAACAATCCTAACAACTTTCTCACATTCTCGACACCTAGCAGCTCTAGTTTTTAAAAATAAATTTTAATCAATTTTTTTTAAAATTAGTCAAAAAAATTAATAGTCAAACTAAGTTGAAGTTATTTTCTGAAAAATAAAATAACCAACAAAATTATTCTAAATACATCCTTAATATGCCAATTTTAAATTGTCAAAAAAAAAAATCATATTAGAAAATTATAAGCTAATTGGCAAAATTGTGGAATGACGAGTATAATAAGGGTACAATTTGGCACAATTTTGGATTGAAAGTTGACCAAATAATTATGAATAGTATATTGACCAAAGATTCTATTGAGGTGAATAAATTTTAAAGTTTAGTAATTACTATAAGGTAATTATTAAAGGATATTATAAATGTAGAAAATATTTATTTTGGATTTAGAGTGTGGCTAAAAGAAATGAGAAATATAATCATAAAGTTAATAATTATGATGACTTAAATAAGAAAATAATTTTCATTGAAGAGTTATGAATACTCATCTTTATTGATGTCCTATTCTTTATTAAAAGCACTTTTAAAGATATATATTTTAAAAGCATTATGATCATGTGAATACATTTAATCAAAATTTCGTAATTCTAAATAAATAATTTTTATCTATTTAATCATTTATTTATAAATGTGAACATTTTGGTTGCTGTAGAAATAATTCATTCAAAATAATAATTAAATTTATTAAATTATAACTTTCGTTAGAGGTAATAATAAAAATCAGCATTAAACTCCACAAATATTTAAATATATTAATTTCACTTTCAATAAAAAAAGAAATTAAAATGAACTACTATATTCGAAAATGTATTTCTTATCTCCAAGTAATTAAAGGGCGGTTTGAAATCAATTTTATTTTTAATTTAATTTAATTTAATTTATATTTTGATTTGAAATTATTTTAAAAAACACTCAAAATATTTTAAAATTAATTTGAGTATTTTTCTTAAAATAATATGATTTATCTTCAAAAATAAACAATAAAAATAATTAAATTAATATATATATTAAAATAATAATAATTAAAAATTAAATTAATTTCAAATAGATTTCAAATTAATCCTATTATTTGTCAGCTTAGAAAAATGGAAGGTAGAGATCGATCCCAATAAAGTATTACTTAGAATAAGAGAAAACAGTTTTAATGACAAATAAATTAGTATTAAATAAATTATCACGACAAAAATCGTGGATTTCTTCCATGATTAAATTAAATATTAAAAATAAAAAAATCAAGGCAATTTTTTTAAATTAAGTATCATTATAAGCTTAATTAGGTAATTAAGTATTATTAAAAAAAATTAAGAATATGTATACCAATTATTAGTATGCCTACGCCGACTCGACGGCGTATTGAAGAGTCAAAGTCACAATTAATCGGACCGACTTGATACGTCGCCCAATTAGTCGGGTTTCAACTAACCGCCGCCTAATTAATTGGGCGACTGGCCCCAAACACTATTAGGGTCGATCGGTCGAGGTCATCGGTTTGTTAGATTTCACTATTTCTCCGCAATCTTGAGCTCAAGCGCGGAACATCCTTGTACGACCGCCGTTCTCGCAACATCGGAGCTTCCCGGCACCCGTCGACGTATCTCCAACCCTTGATTGTGTCCCGGGTATTCGAAATAAACTTGTTTTTCTTGCCGACAGCCGCATTTACGGCGTTTGACACTTTCCTCTCTCATATATCAGGGTTTGGAAGCCAACATTAGCTTCTGGCGGCTCCATTTTGTTCGGGGAAGTTTCCTATGGCGGATTCGACTTGTTTTTGCGCATATCCCCTTCATTATTTGTAAAGTCACGATAAATCCCTATTTCTATCAATTTATAAAGTAATAGAGTATGTATGGTAGGAATTTGAGTAATATTTTTAGACTTTTGTTTGTGATTTGAGTTATATGTTTGCATAGGCGTTGCGATTTAGGTGTTAAGTAGCTAAATAGTTTGTTTGGCAAGAATGAACAGAGAATTTGTTTCGCTGATTCTTTTCTATGGAGTAACCAAGTATCGATGATTCAAATTAAGTTACGGGAGGTTGAAATCGTCCAATTTAAGGCCACGACCTTACTAATTGAGGTAAGAATTATGAGAATCTTGCACATTGATTGATCCGTAGCGCCATCACTCTAACGTTATGTAGTGGGTGGCGGATTTATAGCATCTATAATATCTGAAGATGACGTTTGCGAAGTTACACTTGACGAAGTTTCCCGTCAGATGTTGGTGTTGTATGTCGACGTGGAAGATGTTAATATTGCATCCACATCAGCTGATCCGGTAGTAAGGTCAGTAGATATACCGCTAATGCATACATAGAATTTCATTACACAAGCACCTCCGGGGATACAACGCAGCTTTGATGAGTTGATTCTCAGGTAGTATATGGTCAACATTTATCTGATTATACTTGTAATAATTAATATGATAATTTGTTGCTCAACTTATAAGTTATGTGGCGATGATGTCTTTATCGCTCGATGTGCCTCGAGTGTCGTAAAGATGAGTATCGATATGAGTAGGCTCGTAGTGAGTCCGAGGATATTAGTGATGATGATTGTTTAGTCGGGTTAGAAGTTGTTGCGAGAATATACCATAATCTAAAAAATCACTCATTTCGCAATATTGACGGAGAGTCATATGTAGTCATTCACAAACAGTATGATGTGTCAAACTAAGGGAGTAGGACAACGATGTTTACTTTGACGGCCCATTCGACGAAACTACCCTAATAGATAAAATTGAAATTCCAAATGACCTTGTTGAAGGTATATGTTTCGCAAGTAAACGCAGTCTGCAATTTACTGTTGTTGGGTGGTGCATAGTAAATAATGTTCAATTCCAAACAGTTACCTCTAACCAGAAGAACTACACGGTTGTATGTGTATAGCACGATAGTCCTACAAGACCCTGTAAGTGGCATTTGTATTATAGCAGCAATAGACACTTAGGGGGTGCTTGGAGAATATCAAGAGTTGATGAAAATCATAGATGTGTCAATGCAGTAAGTGCATCCGGTCATCGACAGTGTAGTTCAAAATTCATAGCATACTTCATCATACATGTGATCAGGCACCAGATTGATCTAAAGCCTAGAAAGATTATAGGTAGAATGGAGTCGAAATTTAATGATAAAGTTTCGTATATGAAAGCTTAGGATGCAAGGCGTAAGGCAATAAAAAAGCAATATTCATTGGGAAGAGTCTTATGACTCTCTTTTATATGGAATCGGTAGTACTTTACCTAAGATGCTACAATTCAATCCACCACTATGTAGCATTTTCAGAGACTTTTTTGGGCCTTTAGACCTTCAATAATAGGATGAAGTAGCTGCCGACCAGTGTTGAGCTTAGACGGTACTTTTTTGATGGGCAAGTATCGTGGTACATTATTAACAGACGTAGAAATCGACGGTAATAATAGTTTATTTCCTCTAGCTTTTGCTATTGTGGAGTCCGAGAATGTTGATTCGTGGTTGTGGTTCTTGCTGTGCTTGCATGATGTGTTGCCCATCGTGTCTGCTAGACGTGATTTGTGCATAATATCTGATAAACATGCTGGTCTATTACATGGATGCAAAGAGATTTTTCCATTGGCAGCTCACAGGCATTGTTTGTGTCATTTGCGTGAAAATTTTAAAAAAGTCGTACGCTAGTTGGGGATTGGTGATGTTGAGTTTCTATGCCAAAAAATATATATGGCAGGTAATACTGATGATATTCGTCAACCGTTAATGTTAGATATTAAAAATGTTAAAGAAGAAACGTACAATTGGTTTGTAGAGCGTGACCCTGTTAAATGGTCTCTTGTGCACGATGGTGGTATGCGTTATGGGACAATGACGATGAATGCATCTGAG
The DNA here is from genome assembly GCA_021442155.1 of Cymbidium sinense. NCBI lineage: Eukaryota > Viridiplantae > Streptophyta > Magnoliopsida > Asparagales > Orchidaceae > Cymbidium > Cymbidium sinense. Next base: position 33,986,297 of record CM038217.1, read on the forward strand.
TGTTTTAATGGTGTCCTAAAATGGGCACGTGGTTTATTGATTTAGGCTTTAATCACTGCTATCTATTACAACTTAGTAGCCTTGTTCATGAAGCGGTTATCCACTACTACTCAACAAGAGGAAGTCAGCTTGTATATTTATACTCAAAGGATGTCCACACTAAAAGATCAAAGGGAGAGGCTAGGTATTTTCTGAACTTGTAAATATCGCCTACGAGATGCAGTTTTGACAGTCCAGATCATTGAGTTGATTTGCTAGATAATGGCCTCATCATTGTAATTGTGGTAGAACGATCATATATCATTGTCCATGCCCACATGTGATTCTTTGCATTGGAATTTTGATTAAACCATCTCAAGTGTGTCACAAGATTTATACTCTATATATAAACTGACATACATAAATGAATTTCATACTCTATCAGATCGTTCTAATTGGCCATCTCTCAGTATAGAGCATGGATTAGTCGCATTGCAGCCACCTAACTTTTGTAGAAGGTCAGGCCGACCTCGTACGAATAAATTCAAAAATACAATGGATGAAAATGTAGGTAGCAGTAGCAGAACTTGTAGCATATACAAAATAGCTGGTCACTACAGGTCATCGTGCCCTCATAATATTAACAATCGACAGTACAATTTCCCTTTTACTTATAGGCCGTTAAATTTTACACATAAGATAATGCTTATCTTTCTCTTTCCGGTTATACTGCTCTACTTAGATTTTATAATATTAACACTATTATATTTGTGCATCTTTTTCTGACAGGTATGATGGCAGAGGAGCACCACCCACCAGCTAGACGTCGGCGACATAGCCATGGGGGAGGCCACCCCACCATTGGAGCCTACACCGCCGAGGTTCATCCTAGCATCTCTGCGTGCATCGCGCCGCTCACCCCGATCCGTAAGTAATTTTATTTTTATTTCACGCATTATGCGCTTACCTTTATTTTTGGTGACATTATTATTTTTTTGAAACATACTTGAGTCGCATCACACTTGCTTATGCCGAAGGAGTGGCCCATCACGCGTGATGATTCATCAGGTTAGCGGTGACTTAGTCTACGGTTCATCCGCTAGATCATCATTCGACCGCGATTGAGAGATGGTCTCCAGACAATAATACCTTTCACCTGATAGGTGAGATGATGACGCTTCCAAGACATGGTAATGATCCACGGGACTACGGGTTGATGGGCCTATCATAGCCATTGTGCGAGGAAGAGATGGCACACGCCCGATTGCCGCGATGATTTGGGGACGAAACCCTTACACGCGTGATGTATCGTGATCCATCACCGCCAGATCGTCGACATTCGGATGGGTCGCACACGCAACATGCATGCAGGTGGCTGCAGAATTTCTATAGGGGAGTCATACACCGCCTCAGACGGAGGAATTCTTCACTTGGCGCTTTATATTTTATTTCGACACCGCTTGCCGATACTTTTGGTTGAGGTCCACGGATATTTACCACTCGGATGACCTTGATTCCTTTAGCATGATGTTTATGGGTGGAGCTTCTATTCATCTATAGGAGGACGAGTCGATAGGCCCAACAGGCCAACATGACTAGTTGCCACCTCCTTGGATTTGGGCTTGGGAGCATATTCATGTGGGCACCACCTACATGTTCCATATCGCTAAGCTTGCATCTCTCATTGGTGTTGTTAATTGCACTTTCAAATTATGCAGCTTATATATATGTTTAAACTATTTTTATGTGAAGATGGAATGAGAAGTAAGTTCGCCAGTAGCCAATGACGAATGTTACAGTGTACATAAAATGAGCTACATGGCTTGCGGCAAACACAGGTTGGATCTAGAGATAACACTTTAGTTCAAATATCAATGCGATTATATTTTTAACATAATTTTTTATATATGTGCAGTGATCGAGCCGTGCAGGTGATCACAAACATCTATCGATATACGCCAGGTGCTCGACATATGGTTAAGACGAGTCTCTATCGCCAGAAGAGGATTGAGTGGCATTTATCGATAGAGCTACGCTTTGGCCTTATTCCAGTAGATGTAGTTGACCTAGTTTCAAAAGGGTCGATGGTCGGGGTAAAGCGAATGTCGACTGGGTTGATTACCACCAGTCACACATTGCTGCTTGGGAGAGGCAGAGGGATTGCCTCGTTGAGGGCCTAGATGAGGATGTGGACAGGAAGACAACACCCGACATGTCTTTGGGTTCGATCGCGGGCTTCTTTATTTCCGCCCGACATCCTCACCACTTACTACGAGCACGTGGAGTATTTATGTAAGTCTTGATATAAGTATTCATTTGAATTTAATATTTATGTAAGTCTTAATTTTACATACTATTTTTCGTGGGTGAGCATATCGCTGACTCGACATCTTTCACCATACTTACAGATGATCACCATAGGGATGTGTTGATAGACGAAATGATATGCGAGACTGACGAGCGTGCATATTGGTGACACATATTACTGACGGCTTTCTGAGGGTGTCGCGACACCATGACTAGAGTGCGCAATCTACTCACGACCCCATTTCTACATATCAACTTATATAGAGTCAATACCTATCTTCCAATCACAGTGATGATACGCACACCGCCAGGATCTTGCGCAGAGGGCCACCATCACCGCGTGATCGTCCATCCACACCGACACACTGGGAGTGATGCGATTTCACGCAGACGCCCGAGGCGTTAGATGTTTAGGACATTATGCTTTTGTGTCTGTACTACATTTTATTTATCTGTTTCATTACAAACTTGCGAGTCATGTACACGTTAAATTTGGTTATGTCATAATAAACTTCTTATTTATGTCCATTTCAAAATGAATTTGTTAACTTCATATGATTGTCATCCATTAAACTATTACCAACTTGATGCGGTCACGAACCATTTCAAGTTTAAACTGCACTTTTTTTTTTATTTTAAAGTGGTTTATTACTCTCTACTTTTTAGAAGAACAAAAATTGAAGGATTAAGATTTGTTTGATGAGTACGAAACTCTATGTATACGTGAAAATCCTGATTCTCTTCATAGCCCTAAACCGTGACGCTATTACTCATCTCACATAAATCACACCTAAAAAAAAAATTAACCTGATGCGAGTGTAATTGGTGCTGATGACTGATAACGTAAGATACCACGCCACGAGTCGACGTAGTCAGCTACTAATTGGATGACTATACCTATTCTTAAATTTTTTTTAATAATACTTAATTATCTAATTAAACTTTTAATAATACTTAGTTTAAAAAAATTGCCAAAAATCAAAGGGGCCTTTCCTGGACTATTTCATCGGATCCTAATGGTCATACATAAATAATGTATATATTAATAATATATGTAATTTGGTGTTTGTCGTGCGCTATAATTTGTTGAATGTGATGTTTATATATATAATTATTACGATTTTATAGAACTGATGTTTTCTTTTTAATAATTCTCAGTAGGCTAATTTTATAAATTTTAAATTTTAAATTTATTTTAAAGTGAGTGTTACATACCAAAAAAAAAAAAAAAAAATGATATTTATATTATATTAACGTTGAAGTAAATCAACTATATTTAGATTAAATCTGATCTTATAAAAAAAATTGTTCAAAATATTTAAATCAAAATTTTATTTATTGCATGCACAGGACATTTTATTAAACTATAAGATATTTATATTAGAATATGAGATAATTTTTTAATTTGTAAAAAAAAAAGTTATTATTTAACAAAATATTTAATTTTTTTTATTTTTTATAAATTATTTAATTATTTTGACTAAATATGTTGTATCTTTTAATCTTTATCGAACTTTTATACGAGGAATTCCATTGCATTTTGCTTAAGCTTTCCGCCTTAGTCATATTAATTGTAGAAAAATAAAAAAAATAAAAAAATTGTGGGTAGGGTATCTTTGACCAAAATTTATTCACAATTAAATTTATTTAAGATAAAAATATTACATAAAAATATATAAAAAGTATATCTTATTTATCATAAAATAATTTGAACATCTTTAACAAAGTCTTTATCAAATATTCTGAATCGATGACATAGTGCAAAACTAATAAAAAAACATTTCACAATAAAATAAAATAACTCATTTAATTTATTTTAGGGCAAAAACTGAATTTGTATGTAATTTTATAATACAAAATAAATATCAAATAAATAGTTAATTTTTTTATATAATAAAGTTCTGTTTTGATTATTTATTTTACATTTTTTAAATAAAAAAACATAGAAGTTCATTACGCAAAGTTTTTATTTATTTTTTTATAGTTTTTTAGTCGTCTTCGAGAAAATTTAATAATAATTGAGTCCATTACTTGCCCGCGTTTTGGTTGCCAGCGTTAATTTTTTTTCTTGGCTAAATAAGGTTGGCTTTATATTTATTTTCTTTCGCTAATCTCCAAAAATATTAAATGAGCTATTAATCTAATTTTTAATAAAATATTTCAGTTCAAATTTAAATAATGTTATCACTATTTTTTTAAAAAAAAATTTCCGTAGTTATTCTATATTAAAAATTATCTTATATTAGTGCTTTAGTTATATGTATTGTTTCTTTGAAGAGACTGATTAATAAAAATTAAATAAGTTCTTACAAATATATGATTAAAAATAAAAAATAAAAACATCGTATTTTGCATCTTAAGCACTAAAAACATAATAATACAAATAAAAAGTTATAACTAAGAGCCTAATCCTAAACTTGTCAAGTTTAAGAGAGTTATAGTTCTATTAGTGTCGGCTCGTTTATATTTGCTCATATTCAAAATTTACTTTTGTTTGAATTAGTCTTGTAAAAAATTTATTTGTATTTGATTTGTTCGAATTAGCATATATTCGACTTTATTTATCGAACAAAATTAATCAAAATGAGCAATAAAATATTTGGAGCATATTTTGAACCTGCATCATTTAAATAGGGGAATTCCATGCATTCATATAATTTTTATATATTTGTATGTAACATCTAAATTTTAATATTTATATACACAATATCTAAAAATTTATTATCACATAAAAAATATGACTATAACTAACTTTTAAAAAAAATTAAATATACTTTTCCATGCATAGAAAGATATGTTATTCATATAAATACTAAGGGTTTGTTTGGGACAGTTGCAGCTATTTCAGTGATGGAGATGTTGTAAAAGAATCTAATGTTAGAAAGCTACGGTAGGGCCACCAAATTTTTTTATTTTCAAGAAGTCAAACCATACCTTTCTAGCCACCACAAAGCCATGTAAGGTTGGAAAATATTGTTTTATAGCTGCAGATTCTTCAAAATCCAGGCCGACCACAGTGCCTCAAATGACGCTATTGTATAGTGCGGCACTGCACCACATCGCCGCTGCTATGCCAAACGAATCCTAAAACTTAGATATTATATATACAAATATATAACTAATTCAAAGCTAACATACGAAAAATTCTAAGAAATTTTTTTTCACTAACTTAGATAATTAGGCTTAGATCAAAACAAGCCAAGCCGATCTGACCATGCCTTCTACATACCTTGCGTTAGGGCTACGTCTCCTAGTTGGCCATAATAGGCTGTGTTGAATTTGACAAAATGCCAACTTCAAAATTTTGAACGTTGACTGTAGCTCGAATCACTCGGCTTTACCCCTTATTCTTTTTTTCCTTCGTCTCCTTTGAAAAACCTTAAAGAACTTGAATGAGTCTTCCCTTCAAGCTCCAAAATAATCCAAATCTACATGAATTTTAGTTGCACGAATCAATATAAAAAAATTATTGAATGATATTTTGTAAACATTATGAAAGCTGTGATTTGTATATTATAAGTGGGAAGTAATTTTGATTTATGTGCTAACCTTCTTGTTAAAAATTTCGAAATGAAATGATAATGAAATTCATTTATCAAAACAATGGTTTGGATTTTGTATAGATAGCCCAAATTTGACGATTGAGTTCTTTTCGGAGAACTATGGAATTCAACAAAAATTATGCTGCAACAGCTGGTATTTCTAATTATTCGTATATGCCACCATGAAGGCAAAAAATGAAATAAATTTTATTAGAAGAGTAAATTATTAATTAAAATAATTTTAAAAAATATTTACATTTAATATGAAAATTTGCATGTGTATAGAATTGGTTATTGATAGCCAAGTGCATGGCCTCATCCTTTAACTTGCTCGAGAAATTATTACGTGCGGAGTTCAGACGTGGCTCTATATTTACGTCCGACTTTACAGACCACTGATGAATGCATAATATGCACACATACCATGCATGATTAGTGACGTATTATTAGTGGATGTAGCATCCGCACTGTAGATAATAATTTCTCCGCTCGCTCTCTCCCTCTCATCTTATATCAAACTAGTATTACATTATTTTTGATATTTTTTATAAATGATATAAATTTATCTTAATTATTTCACTTATAATCATGAAAACCAAAGAATATATATTAGGGAGAATAATAAAAAAATTCAAAAAAATTATATATAGTTATCCTTGTCATTACAATTAGATCCAAAGTCTATATGCTGCTTTCATTTGCTTAATCAGTTTCATATTACAGTCAATTAAATCTATAAAATAGGACAAATCACTCCTTAAATTATGGCTATATCTCTCTCCAGCTGGGAGAAGTAACGCTTGACTAAGACAACCATGCTTGTTAATGAAGGCATTGCTTCTCTTCTTAGAATTTCTTCTAAATAGACCAAAGAATAAGTTAATGCCACCCATATGGTTTAGGTAAATCTAATGTGATAAATTAATTAAGAAGCATGATCATGAGCGGTCCTATTACTTTATTAGTTGACAAAAAGTTGTGGCTCAAATTTATAACCAATTGAGTGATGACAAAAGTCTCTTGACATATAGGTTTTGAGCATAACTTCACATCATCAAGCTATATGTTAAAAAAATAAATAAGATCAATGTACATAGATAAATATATATTATTATTTTAAATGCTATTTTAATTTACATTGATTATAAGTTGGTAAAATGATAATAGTGTGGTAATAATGCCTTTGATGATCTCTAAGGCTTTGATATATTTCTATTCATGATTATTATCTTTATATTGAGCTATTTTTTATTGTTATTTTGTTTTTCATCTTGATCCTGAGATATAAAATAAAAAGTGGTAAAATGTAAACAGAGTCATCAAATTAGGGTAGATTTCAGCCAATGAGGTCATGTGATGTTGGTACCATTAGTTTAGACTACTCATGCAAGTGTGTTAACAAATGATTTGATAAAATCTGATTTGAATTTGGTACAAGAATTTTAGATTTAGGTCAATTCATTTATTTGTGGCTCTAAAATTTATTTAAAGAGAGGGTAAAAGTACTAGGCTTTGTGGGCTCCTAAGTAATGCTTTATTTACCATATTACTCTTTTCATTGGATACTCCGTCCACGAGCATCCATCATCCAAGTGATTTCTTGCTTAATTTCTTCTTCATGCTTATTTCCCTACAATTTAGAGAATTCTCCAATAAAGTCGCTATTGTATGTACTCAATTTCAAACTTGTTGAGCTAATGAAACATTTCACCAAAACATTTAATAGTTCTAAGTTTTACAATAACTAGAGAAGAGGCATGTTGATTGCTACTTTCATCTTGTGAGATTTAAAATAAGCCTTTAATCTTCTCATGATAGATAAGAATGCAAAGGGTAAGCTTATCCAATATAAGATAACTAACCTCAAAACAATGAAGAATATTACTAAAATAATACACTAGTTTTACTTGATGCCTTCTTTAGCTAGGATGAAGCTAGTAGTAGTAGAATCTATCTTTAGGTTAAAGAATTATCTTTTCTTGATCTTAAACAATTTGTAAGCGAAATTGTAGTAAAGTATGCCTTAAGCTATTTGAAATATTTCTTACTTAGTCATTGTAATTAAATTAGTTTGACTTTTAGAGATTTTCTAAGATATTAATATTTATCCCTTATTGATAGCTAAATTTGTGCAAGCATGGTAAACTTGCTCATCAGCTTCCAACTTCTTATGTAGTCCTTAAGGAGTTCATCTCCAAAATGATCTTAATTTTGTAAGAATATATTTTAATCGCATTCATTAATACAATAAAACTCAGCAATTTAATTTATTAAATTGCAATTTTTTTACCTTCAAACTAAAGAATACATGATGATTAGGTTGGTGAGATGGCCATCTTTATTCTAACTTTAACCATAATGTCATTTGCTTAGACATCTATATTTCTTTTATGTTGCATCCTAACTATCTTATCTATCTATCTTCGCTAAGAAGCATTGTCATTTTTTAATATAAAATACAACCATGTAACAAAAAATTCTTCATCAAATAAAATTTTTTTTAATCTTTTAGGTATTTATTCATTTGATGAGATCTCAAGAGAACTAAATATAAAGAATCATACCATATTGTTGACTATGACTTCAATATTTCACTATCATAAGAATTTTTTGGATATGCATTATTGGCTTTTTTTGAATTCTATACATATGCTCTACTTTTCATTTGAACTTTTTATCATTACTACAATTGAAATTCATTTATGATATGAAACTTTTTTGAATGAATCTCACCCTAAGGAAATTCTTTATTTCTTATTTTAATAAATTTTTATTTCATTTGATTGAAATATAATATAATTCTCTATTTCTTTTTTTTTTTAACACCAAAAATATTTTTTATTTCAATTTTAATAAAATAAATCTCACACTTTATCTTTTTTTTCTACTTGTTGATTGTAATATTTTTAATTATCTTCAACTTATGGATAATGACGTTGATGTACACCCTTGACATCTCAAATAGCTTCTAGACAAACAATTTAAGTTATAATATAAAAGTAATAAAGGTTAGGAACAAAAAGTAATTTGATAGAGATATATGATGTAAAATTTCTCTTGATTGGTTCTCCATCAATTGTTAGTGTTAATAGAGTTTACTTGTCAATTCAAAGTTATAAGTGAGGCTCACTTGCATCAAAGCTTTGTGAGAGAGGAGTTGAAAGCATTGATTTAGTTAAGTGACATATGTCTAATGTAATTCTACTGAGAGGATTTATAATACTCTTTTAAGGTTTATAAATGGTGGGACAAAGTAGAGTCAAGCTCCTCTAGAGAGGACGAGAGAAAAAATTCGACTAGAGAGAGAAAAGGAGAGAGTGCTTTTTAAATTATGTTATAGATGGTTTTTAGAAGAAGAAGAAGAAGAAGAAGAAGAGAGGAGAAGATGGTAAGTAGAGCTCTATTCCATGGTTGTCGAGTTTATTTGTATCACTACTTATGATGGGCAATAGTTTATAGTATTATCCTAAGAGAGAAATAGAAGATAGATGTACTAATTTTTTTATGTTTCAATTGAATGACCACCAACAACCTTGATAAACTGGATAACCCTGCATACTTATGATGATTATTTAATCATTATTGCAGGGAAATTTTTTATAAAACATCATTTGTTAACATGGTGCACTCTAAGGATCATGTTAGAACTATTAAATGTATTGGTGAAATGTTTCATTAGCTCAACAAGTTTGAAATTGAGTACATACAATATCGACTTCATTGGAGAATTCTCTAATTCGTAGGGAAATAAGCATGAAGAAGAAATTAAGCAAGAAATCACTTGGATGATGGATGCTCGTGGACGTAGTATCCAATGAAAAGAGTAACATGGTAAATAAAGCATTACTTAGGAGCCCACAAAGCCTAATACTTTTACCCTCTGTTTAAATAAATTTTAGAGCCACAAATAAATGAATTGACCTAAATCTAAAATTCTTGTACCAAATTCAAATCAGATTTTATCATATCATTTGTTAACACACTTGCATGAGTAGATCTAAACTAATGGTACCAACAACACATGACCTCATTGGCTGAAATCTACCCTAATTTGATGACTCACTAACATGATGCTTAGAGTGCACCATGCAAGACTCAAATTGAGCATCCTGGGTGTCAACAGTTTCTTCACATGATACACTTCTTCTTTCAAAATTGTAATTGACTTCCTACTGATCATGCCAAACATTTAAATAATGTAAACTTTTTTTTTTTAGAAAAGAGAAATATATATATACACACACACTTCTCCGAAAATTCACCACCTATCTCTAGATTAAGAGTGTATGATTTAATGTCGGTCAAATTTTTAAAAGGCAGATGGAATAGTAGATAAGACACTACCCAGAGATTTTGCCCTTATTTTGTGAGGGCTTTAGATCTGGTTCTAAGTTTCCTATAAGCGCAAGCACCTATAGTTAATTATCCCTCCCAACGCTAAGAGAGAACTTTCGATTAAGGCTAGTCGTTAGATCGCTAAATGTATAGCATATAGTAGCAGCATGTGGAGTTTTGAAATTTAGGTTTATGAAATTTTTCATCCTTTAACTTGAAGCTGATGATTGGGGGAACGTGACATGCCCGATCAAGATCCGATGGTTCCATCATCCTAGGCTGTCGTGGTCCCTAGTCTGCTTAGTTAGAAGAGGTAATCAAACCAACATGACCGAATGATCCTTGTCAACAACCATGGGTTACGACGTCCAAAAAAATCTTGTAGACTTAGGGTGGTGTTTGTCTAAGGAGACAAGCTTAAATCAACCTTACCTAACAAATGACTTTTTGCCCTATCAAGTGCGCCCTATGGTTCACATCTCAAAGGGCAGGCCATTGGGGAACATGTAGGCTACAATCGTGACCGTAATATAATGGTGTCATTTAGTGACAACCACCCGATCATAGGACTCTGGTCGTAACCGCATCATATGTGGAGCATACTGGCAAATTCACATAGTCAGAGGACACGGGTCGCATCTTTACTAGCATGATATTATTTGAGAGTGAACATAATAGAACATTTGATTTGACTTTAACTCATTTGTGAGCTAGAGTTTTTTAAATTTCCTACCTCCAACAAACGGTTGCAGAAAGTGGATTGATTGAATTTTGCTTTAAGTTTTAGATATTAGATTTCATTTAATCATTTTGAGTTTGATAATTCATTAGATTTTTTTTCACTTAGATTGATATTTGATTTATGCTAATTCAATTTAAAATTTTAAACATATGTTGATGGTAGTATACCCTTCGGTTGAAATCTCTATTCAACATAGTCATCATAGGGAAAAATGTACTATTTTGCTATTCTAGATCCTGTCGACTTTATTAATTTAATAATAGAAGATCATATATACTGTTATATGACAGAATTGACTTCTCAAATTTCTTATTGAGTTGAAATTCTTATAATATTATTATTGATTTTTAGGTTTTGTTAACCCGGACCCGGTCCTAAGACTCAACCGAGAATCAACTCGCACAACATCCTCAGACACTAAGTTTATGCATTCAGGATAGCGCATTGGGGCCCATGCGGGTTATTTAATTCAATATTGATTTAAGTTAATGGGATTTGAATAGTGTTATTTATTTTGATTGAGTTTCATTGCAAGTTTAGGATTTTAGATAAAATTTTGACAGCATTTCGGCAACCACCTTGGCGTCATCCCATTATATGGGGCTACAACGGGGGTTAGGCATGCCCACCATGCCAAGAAAGGTATGTATGAGTAGTGTAAACACCACGGCCGAATGCGTCGTCCCACCATACCAAGAAAGATATGTATGTGTCTCTGAAGCACCTGCATTTAACATAGATTTCCTTGTCACGCCAAAACAGGTGTGTACATGCACTTATATACCTGCAATGTCAATTTAAACATCAATTTTAGATGGGAGGTTGACTTTATATCAGGATGCTTAGGTCTCATGTCGATGTAAAAATCTGGCAGTATTTTGACAGCATCTCGACGTCGTCCCCGCATAGGGGGCTACTTTGAGTATGCTCGACCGGTCCACCATGCCGAGAAAGGCATGTATAGGTGGTGTAAATACCGCGACCAAATGCACTATCCCACCATGCCATGAAATGCATGTATGAGGCTCTGAGATACCTACATATAACACGGGTTTTCCCGCCATATCAAAAAAGGCGTGTACGGATACTTATGTACGTGCAAGTAAATACAACTTTCCCTGTCACGTTAAAAAAGATGTATACGGATACTTCAGATTTTAGCATCCATTACAATTTCATCTTTACATATACATGAAGGCAAAATGATATGACATAAGTGCAATCACTTTAGCACACCTGCTACTATCTCGTCAACTTTTTGCCACTTGAGATTATCAAACAACCAATGGCCGCATGAATTTCATACGTTACACTCCACTTCATCACTTCATACCAAACATCAAAGTATTGTTATGCGAGAGAGCTAAAAAATAAAAATTATTTCCAGTGCTACAGTGTCGTGTTACAGTGCACTGCTACAGTATTTGTGCTATAGTGTTTCTGCTACAGTAGACGGGATGCATGAGTTTGGAAGATGGATTCATGGGAGGATTTCGGCTCGGTTCGTGCGACTTCGGCTGGGGGATCGCTCGCGGGAGAGGGATCGAATGGGAGAAGGCTCGCAGGAGACGTGCGGTGCTCGGGTGCGGGAACGGGCGAAGGGGACGGGAGGAAGGCTCGCGGCTCGTTCGACCGAGAGAGAAGGGAGTATCGGGAGAGAGGGGAGTTAGGGTCGGTTGGACTTAGGTTAGGGTTAGATATTATTAGGCATATATAGATCCCTTTTTCTTATTTAAATGTTTAATGAACTTTAATTCGATTTTTTGTGTTGACATAATCATATAGTTAATATATATTAATCTTAGGTTATTCTGATATTCTGGACGCAACGGTGCAGTCCATTTTGTGATCGGACATCGTTTGGTTCAAATTGGCGTCGAATCAGGTCAATTTTAGTTCAAAAATACGCATTATCGCTTTAAATGGCTCGATATTTGCGCAGACTTGTCCGAATTGAGTGCAGATAGTCTCATTTGAAAGGTTTCGATATTTCAACGCTAACGACATGATCAATTTTATGAACAGATGTTGTTTGGGCATCATTGTAGCTTCTTGACCTCAATATATGTGTAGACGCATCGATAATATTTCTTCTTGATCGGTCGACCGTTGAATTGTGCAATATGTATATTCTGATCAAATTTGACTTTCTGAACGAGATGACGAAGTCCGTTCATCAATCGGAGATCATTTTAACTGATTTTGGAGATATCTAGTGCGTTTTAGCCTCGATTTACGAGCTGTTGCATCCAAAGTCGATCGACTTTGTCTTGTGAGCTCGACTCAACTTATGACACATGCATGAAGGTCAACAAGTTTGTGTATTAAAGAGAACTATATTTGAGTTTCTCTACGAGTACGTCGAGAAAATAAAAATCACAACAAAAAGAAGACATTATTTAATGTGGTTTGATAGAATGACATATATCTACTTTAGAAAGTTAAAAAATCATTCACCATCTTAAGAGATCAAAATATAGTAGTGGTTTAGTCTTAGAAAGTATTGTTGCGTGCTAGAAAACCACCGCTGTAGAGTAAAGTTTTACTTGGGAAATCCAAAGACACACTGTATATTTAAAGAGTGAACAATAAAACTTAATTTTACGTGGAAAATCTCAAAAGAGGAAAACCACGGGCCTAGCCCAAGAAAAGCTTCCACTATGTATATGTTCAGTACAAGATCTTCCCACACGGATTACGAAGATATGAGAAAGGGACAACAATTGCTAGTAACAGACAATGTTGACGACGATGTTGACGACGATGTTGACGATGATGTTGACGATAATGTTGACGACGATGTTGACGATGATGTTAACGAATAGTGGTCGGTGATGATGACCGGCAACAATGGTCGACGACGGTGAGGATCAACGGTGGCGGCTGATGGCGACGGCGGTGGTTGACAACCGTCGAGTGGTGGTACGATTGTGCTTGGAGGATTTTTAGAGCTCTCTCCTCTCTCTTGCTTGCCTCCCTTCTCCTTCACTTGGCTTCCACTCATATGAGAAATGAGGGGCTATTTATAGATGAAGGAGTGAAGTCTCTGTAAATACATGCAAAACTGTACTACCCACTCATCTGACTCAAAATGATCCCCTTGATCATATGATGTATTTTATTCATTTGAATGCTCAAATGAAGTCAGAATTGTAAGATTTTTGGCTTGTTGGAACCGGCTCGTCAAGACGCTCGATTTGACTATAAACACTTTATATTTGAGAGCTATTTAGAAATTTAACTGATATCCCAAAGTTTCCAAAGATATTTTAAGAGCTTGATCTCACCGCCAACTGGATACTTGCTTTTAACATCAAGATTCGTGCTTCGACTAATAGTATTTTAAGTGTCATATCAATTGCCCCTATTTTTGGATGACATTATCTCAATCATTCAAAAATATATGTCAAATACTTGAAAATAGCAAATTTTTCAATGAAATTTGAGGGTCCATTAACTGCGCATTTTGAGATAGATCTTCATGAGCACAATATTATAACTAAGTCGATAACCGCATGTAGTATGTATGCGGTGCGAGATTTCGAGGTTACGGACCCATCCGGGTGCGAACGGAGCTCGTGGCCAAGCTCATGGCAGCGCGACGCCACATGTATTGGGCGCTACGGGCGCGGGTCGGGATGTCTGGCCGAGTCGCGAAGGCTCGACGTCGAATCCGGATCGCGAAGTCGCTACGGTTCTGGGATCACGGCGGTCGCGTAAGATCGGGTTTCTGACGGCGAGCGGTCATGGGTTTGGCGAGTTGCTGACGAAATAACCAGTCGGCGGGTCATGACGCCAAACGCTGGTCGGCGTTGGTGCCCGCCACGCTCGAGGCAGTCGCCATGCCCGTAATGCGGCGATGAAGTGCAGTCGGAAGACAAGACCGTAGATCATGCGCGTCTGGCGAAGCGGGTTACCGCGCTGGCGGTTGCGGGTTGCAAGGCGCTGGCGGCGGGCGGGTCTGGCGCACCCACGCCCGAATAACGGTTTTGACGCTTTCAGCGTTTGCGGTTTTGGGCGATTTACTTTTGCCCTAAGGGTCTATAAAAACCTCCTAGGGTTAACGGAGAAGGCACCTTCTTTTCTTCTTGAAAGAAGGTTGTTCGGAGGCGATCAAGACCCGTAGTTCATACTGCTCCGCTTTTCCTCGAAAGAGGTGTTAACTAACCTCGCCGGACCGACCGGATCGGCGATCAAGACCCGTCATACCAGGCTCCGCCCTCGAAAGAGGTGTTAACGACCTGCCGACCGACCGGATCGGAGGCGATCAAGACCCGTTCATTGGCAAGGCTCCGCTTTTCTGAAAGAGGTGTTAACTAACCTCGCGAACCGAGGATCGGAGGCGATCAAGACTGCTCATACGCAAGGCTCCGCTTTCCCTCGAAAGAGGTGTTAACTAACCTCGCCGGACCGACCGGATCGGCGATCAAGACCGTAGTTCATACGGCAAGGCTCAGTTTTCCTGAAAGAGGTGTTAACCACCTCGGACCGACCCGAGGCGATCAAGAGACCCACGATAATTACGCCGCCGTTGTTTCTTTTTTCTTCAAAGAGGCGAACCGCCTCGGACCGTTTGGTTTGAGGCCGACGGGGTAGTCGGCAAAAGAAGAATCGGCGACAGCCGATGACCGGAGTCTGGAAGACGGAATGACCGCCATGGTGACCGAAGGTATAAGGACAGCGACAGAATGCGGGTGGTGACCTGACCGCTGTTGCGGCCGACGGGTGGTCGATGGCAACCGCACAGTCGACGGCGACGACGCCAGTGGCAACGCAGGGTGGACGACCGGCGACGGCGGTGGTGACCTAAGATTGTCGCGATGGTCGAACCGCGACCGAAATAGTGGTGACCGGAGATGGTACAATAGTGCCGCTACGTGACGCAATCAGGATTGGCACCGTGGTCCGGCCGATAAGAATCGCGAATCGACGCCTCAGCAGGATGACGGCGCTGCGGTGGTGACCGGCGAAGATTGCCGACGATGGTAGGCGGCGGTGACCGGCAACGATAGTGGTGACCGACGGAGATGACCTACAGTCTACGACCGCGGATTGGCGGCCAACGGTGGTTAACCGGCGACGTAGCACAGCGATCGAGTCAGAAGAGAATGACCAATGGCGATGGTGATGACCGCGAAGGATGGCGGCAGGACCACGACGGGTAGTCGACGCGGACCACCGGTGGTCGGCGCCCACGGGTGGTCGCAAATGCAACCGCTACCAGTCGACGGCAATGACGCCTGGTGATTCATGGATGACCGGCGATGGTGGTGACCGCAGGTTGCCAAAGATGACGAGAATTGCGATGGTCTACGAAGGGCAGAATGGTAGCTGGCGAAGCATAGTATTGGCGCCCGGTGGGGTAAGCGAATCACGGCGCTGTTTACATGGCAATTAGCGTCAGAATGCGGGATGACCACAAGATGGTAATTTTGACCTATCCGAGGTTATTGTCGAGTGTGACTGACATTAACCTGTATGGAAGAGGTTGAATTGAACGAGATTTTGACCTATCCGAGGTTGTTTGTTAGTGTGACTTCGACGTTAACAGTATGAAAAGGTTGAATTGAATCCGGATTTTGACCTATTCGAGGTTGTCGTGGTGTTACCCGGCGGCGTAACTGTGGAAGAGGTTGAATTGAACTGAGGATTTTTGACCTATCCGGTGGTTGTTTGCGAGTGTGATTCGATGACGTAACTGTATGGAAGAGGTTGAAATCCGCCGAGAATTTTTGACCGAGGTTGTTTGTCGAGTGACTCGATGATGTTAACTATGGAAGAGGTTGAATTGAATCCCGAGGATTTTGACTATCCGAGGTTGTTTGTCGGGTGTTACCGGCGGCGCTAACTCGTGTGGAAGAGGTTGAATAATCCGCCGGTGATTTTGACTTATCCGGGTGGTTTGTCGAGTGTGACTCGGCGACGCTAACTGCATGGAAGAGGTTGAATTGAATCAAGGATTTTGACCTATCCGAGGTTGTTTGTCGAGTGTAATTCATGACGCTAACTCGTATGGAAGAGGTTGAATTGAACTGCTGAGGATTTTGACCTATCCGAGGTTGTTTATCGTGTTACCGATGATGTTAACTCGTGGAAGAGGTTGAATTGAATCCGCCGAGGATTTTGATCTATTCGAGGTTGTCTTTACATGACGCAACTGTATGGAAGAGGTCGAATTGAATTTGCTAAGGATTTTTGACCTATCCGAGGTTGTTTGTCAGGGTGTTACCCGATGACGTTAACCTGTATGGAAGAGGTCGTGGGAAGTCCACCAAGGACCTAGGTTGTTTGTCAGAGTCTTTGCTCGATGACGTTAACCTGTGTGAAAGAGGTCGTCGGAAGTCCACCAAGGACCTTTTGACCCATCCTAGGTTGTTTGTCAGAGTCTTTGCTCGATGACGTTAACCTGTATGGAAGAGGTTGAATTGAATCCGCTGAGGATTTTGACCCATCCGAGGTTGTTTGTTAGGGTGTTACCCAATGACGTTAACCTGTATGGAAGAGGTCGTGGGAAGTCCACCAAGGAACTTTTGACCTATCCTAGGTTGTTTGTCAGAGCCTTTGCTCGATGATGTTAACCTGCGTGGAAGAGGTCGTAGAAGTCCAGGACCTTTTGACCCATCTTGGTTGTTTGTTTGCTTGCTCGATGACGTTAACCCGTATGGAAGAGGTCGTAGGAAGTCCACCAAGGACCTTTTGACCCATCCTAGGTTGTTTGTCAAAGTCTTTGCTCGATGACGTTAACCTGTATGGAAGAGGTCGATTAAAATATCCATTTGGGTATAACCAAAGTTGCTCCTTAACCTTGGCCTTGTTTTTCCATGAGTACGATTGAAAAATCATAGTTGCAAAGCTATATCTCTTCTAAATGTTGAAATATCCTCCAACTTTAACTTGTTTCTTGGGATGATAATCAATTAGATGCTTAACATGGGCCATCTTCGAGATTAAGAGTCGGGAACAAAGTTTGATGAATATTCATTCTTCGCCTCTTTAAAAGCTTGAAATGCTCCACCTCGATGGTGATTTTGATCTTGTTGGGAAACTTGGTTGCTACAAGATGAAATAATGGGAATCAAGATCCCACGACGCCAAACTGCTGAAAACCAGCAGAGAGTAAAAGTTTTCACTAGCTTCGTTTGGAAATCCAAAGACACACGTATTTAAAGAGTGAACAATAAAACTGAATTTTTACGGAAAACCTGAAAAGAGGGAAAAATCACGGCCTAGCCCAAGAAAAGCTTCCACTATCTGTTTGAGTACAAGATCTTCCCGATACGAGATTACAGATATGAGAAAGGGACAACACCGCTAGTAACATGTTGATGACGATGTTGATGACGATGTTGACAAATATTGACGACAATGACGAGATGTTGACGATGATGTCAACGATAGGTCGCGATGATGACCGCAAATGGTCGACGAGAGGATCGGTATGGCCGATGGCGGCCGGCGGTGGTTGACAACCGTCGAGTGGTGGCATGATTGTGCTTGGAGGATCTTTAGAGCTCTCTCCTCTCTCTTGCCTCCCTTCTCCTTCATTCGGCTTCCCCTCAGGAATGAGGGCTATTTATAGATTGAAGGAGTGGCGTCTCTAAATACATGCAAAACCGCACCACTCACATCGGACGGCTCAAAATGATCCCATTGATCATATGATGTATTTTGTTCATTTGAATGCTCAAATGAAGTCAAATTGTAAGATATTTTGGCTTTGGAACCGCTCCGAGCTCTATTTGACTATAAACACTTCATATTTGAGAGCTATTTAGGGATTTAACTGATATCCCAAAGTTTTCAAAGATATTTTAAGAGCTTGATCTCGACCAGTTTCAACTTCGGATCAGCTTGCTTTTAACATCAAGATTCGTGCTTCGACTAATAGTATTTTAAGTGTCATATCAAGTATAAAAGCTATGACTATATGAGAGGGAGATGCTTAGTTGTGTGGTGTTATTTTATATTAGATTGGAAGATATCAATGAGCATATTATGATAATGCTTAGTCTCAAATAACAAGAGAGATCTTTCTTAATAGATTTCTTAAAAGCTTTATCATGTAATCCAAAATATCTTAATATTGATAACTTAGTACACATGTACACAATTGAGATTACTTCTGAGTCAAAAACACATTTTGAGGTTTTACAAAATTTTGAAAGCCAATGAAAAATAAGGTATTTTTATTCTTGATTTTCTGATTAAAAGTCACACAATGTTGATAAATAAATAAATAAATTTCTAAAAAAGAGAATAATGATTTCACTTACAACAACCTCTTATCATCATTCTAAGTATTATAGCTTTGTGAATTCTTATATGTCAACATTACACAAAATTTAACAACTCACATGTCCATAATACAATGGCCAAAACATAACAAATGGGCTAATTACAAAAGTTCCAAAGTATATCATGGCACAATGACCTGACACCACAACTCTTCAACAAAAAAAAAATAATAAATAAATAAATAAAAAAAAACTAATATGAAAAATATAATTAGAATGTCCTCATACACAAAATCAAAAATAAATGCACTCATAATATTCAAAGTGTATTTGAAATGAAACATAGGGCAAGGCACCTTAGCCTAGTAATTGAGAGCTTTGACTTTCAACCAATAGTTCTTAGGTTCAAGTCCATGCACGTGTTGTGTGTGCAAATTTACAATTAAATTCGCTCAAATGTCTTAAAAAAATTGAAATATAGTACATATAAAATAATATACAGTACACGAACTAATGATGCATTAATCTGTTATTAGGATATTTGTACAAAAGTAACAAAACTACACTTTACTTAATTTAATTATATAAAATCAAGATCGATTATTTTTATACACAATATCAATTAAATCGTCGCCATTGTTCGTAAAATTTTAGTTTATGATTGAAAATAATATTTTATTTTATTTTTGTTGAGAAAGAATTAAAATGTTATTGTACTAGAGTTAACTTTTTTCTCTTCAATCCAACCTCTCATATAATGTAAATAATTTACCTATTTTTTCTAGTATAAATTTTTTTTTATATTATGAGTGTGCTTAACAATTGAAAAATAATAATAATAATAATAATTTGAGTGAGGGTATTTCGATCAAATTCTCATAAAAAAGGTCTTCAAATTTTGATAAAAGTCAATTTTTTTATGAAATCATAATATGATTGTTTGTATGTATATATGTGTGTGTGTATATATATATATATATATATAATATTATGTTTTATCATATGTTTCATGATTGCTATTTTCATTATCTTTAATTTATTTGAAAATTAAAACCATATAGTTTTATATATTTAAATATAATATCTATATTATAAAAACAAATTTTAAGCATATTAGGACTAAAATAAAATGAGGCTGTTCTCTGTTTTTTTTTTTTTCAATAGTTTCCTCTAATACTCGGGCAACAAAGAAAGCTTTCATTAGAGAGAGAGAGAGAGAGGGAGGGAAGAGAAAGAGTGGGGGTGGGTATAAAAGCGTGAAGGGAAGAAGAAATCTCACCGTTGTTTATAATAGTTGAGCACTCAAGCTTGCAGGCAACATGTTCGACGAAATTTCGATGAGGGAGCTCTGGTTGGCTGCTCCCCAAATCAGCGTGAAAGCCGGTTCGACCTGAATCAAAACAACTATGCCACGTGGATGAACTACACTGGTCAGCTTTCACACGCGCGGTAAGAGAATCAGTACCATTGTGTTTTATCAACTCATTCATTAATAAGATTATACACACATATATATATATATATATATATATATATATATATATCAGCAGTTTTTTTTAGAGTGTTTTTATCATTATTTTTTCATAATTTTATAAAATTTAAATCATAATTTGCTGATCATCATCTTAGTCAAATCAGGTTAAAAAATACAATTTTTTTATTGCAGATTTTTCAAGATAGCTCGAATACGGTTGTCAAACGACATTGCGATGCAGTGCAACACTGCCGCCCCAAACACATCATAAGTATCAAATTTTAATCTCATTTGCAATATTCAAATCTCTTCTCCCATGTAATTTATATTCTTTTAGTATTTTTATTTAAAACTTATTATTATTATTATTATTATTTTTCGCTTAACTAGATATATCAAGGCTCCTCCATATTGGTTTTGATCTTATGAATTACTATGAAAAAATTGTATCAGAATATTTTGATATATTTGATATGAGGATGAGACTAATTTATTACATATATCTTTAATTTGCGGTTGTAATAAAATTATATATATATATATATATATATATATATATATATATATATATATATATATATATATATATATATATATATATATATATATATATATATATATATATATATATATATATATATAATAAGTTTAAATATTAGGCATTCATAGTACATATGCCTAATAATTTAATTGTGATTATTGTTTATTAATGAGTTAAACTATATTATCTTCTTCACCTTGCTTTTACTATAATAACCAAATTCTGAGAAGAAAAATTCATATCTTCCTACCAAGTCCTTTTCATAGTTCATACTTACATATATTTTTACGCCCCTGAAAATAACATCTACCTGGAAAATTTTTTGACTTATCGTCCTTGATTGTAGATCTAAATCTTTTTTATCTTGAAATATTTTGTTGTTGGAATGCATCATTCAAATTCTCTACATCTTATGAGAAATACATGGGAGAGGCCGGGGCGGAATCAGCATCAGTTTCAAGATGAACAAATTTATATGTTATGATAAAAATAAATAATAAAAATAATTTTTAGAGAAAGATAAATGATTAATTTGACTAACTCATATAAAAAAATTATAAAATTCATGAGAGACAATTACCCCCTGAATTGAGACTTTTCCTACTTTTATGCCTAAATCCTCCCAATAGAGAGAGAGAGAGAGAGAGAGAGAGCCTTCAGTTTATCTCAATTCTTTTCACTTAGTTTTGTGTAATATAGTACTTTAAGGTTGTTCTCAATTCCACAGTGAAATAATGTGGAAGGTTACAATGGCATGACATGAGGTTGTATAGAATTCAGGCTTTATTTCGCTCAGTTATTTTTTAACTGTTTTTGATAAGATAAATTATCAGAAATAGGTGGGTGCTGGTTAGGCGATAAGGATTGAAGTTGCTTTTCTCGTCATTTATCTCAAAAAATACTTTTTAGATAATATAATAAATATTTTGACACATAAATTTTATGAAATTCGTACTTGAAAAAAAAAAAATTTGATGAACAAAAGATGCGTGAAATAAATCTTATTTCTATTTGATATGACTCTGAAAACTCTACTAGCAAGTAATCTTGATGTTAAAAGTGTTCGATCCAAGTAAATGGTGATCAAGACTTAAAATATTCTAAACTTTAGGATATCGTTAAATCTAAATAGCTTTCAAACACGGAGTATTTATAATCAAATCGAAGGCCTTGACGAATCAAACAAGCCTAAGATCTCATAATTGACATCATTTGAGCATTCAAATACACAAAATACATCATATGATCAAGGATTTATCATGAGCCGTCATGGAGAGGAGGTCGATTTTGTAATGATACAGACGCCACTCTCCACCTATAAATATCTCATTTCTTATAGAGGAGGGCCCAAGATAGAGAGGAGAGCTAAAGATCCTCCAGATCGCCACTGATGGTGGTCAACCACTATCGCCGTAATGCCGGGCCGCCGCTCACCGCTTGATCCTTGTCGTCGATCTATCGGCCATCATGATGACTTCTACCGGATTGTCGCATTTCTACCGATTGTTCTCGTGATTGCTAATAATTGTTTCGATTTCCACCGCGATTACTCGCGACAAATCATCGTCTACTACAAGAATCGCTACAACTTGATCGTATTGTCACATACGCGTTTCTTTTCTATATCTCTGTAATCCAGATCGGAAGATCTCAGACTAAAGATAATATAGAAAGCTTTTATAAGCAGCTGTGGTTTAACTTTTCGAGGTTTTTCAATTAAAAATTCCGAGTTTTCTTATTTACTTTAAATTGTGGCTTTGATTTCAGAACAAATGAATAAAAATTTTATTCTATCAATGGTTTTCTAGCACGCAACACTATTTATGAAAGGAAGGCTTTATTTGATGTTATTATGTTTTATTATTATTTTCTTCATAAATATGCATAAAATATTATAAAAAATATGTAGTTTATTATTAAAGAAAATTGTATAGACGAACATTTAGAATAACATTTCTCATCACTAAGGGTGTATTTAGTACATCTATTTATCTGGTTTACTTTTTAGAAATTAATAATAGTTATATTTGATTATCAATTTTCTAATTATTTTTAAGAAAATTTTGAAGTAATAAAACTAATTTTAAAAATAAGAGCTGTTAAAGTATGATGATTATTAAAAAAATTATTATTTGATTTTATTTTTTAAATATTTATAACACATATAACATTTTAAAAAAATTATAGTTTTTTTCATAACAATTTTATAATTATTTTTATTAAAAGTTGTAATTATCCTAAATAGATATTGAACTTTTATTAAATTAAAATTTTGATATATTGAATAAAAAAATATAATTCAAAATTATCATTAAATAAAATGTTGAACTAAGCCCCTAAAGATCTATGAGAGTCAACTTTTTCACTAATTTATTTTTTAATTGCTGTTACGCAGTTGTTTGATTGTTATTATTTTTTATTTTTGATAAATTTAATTTTTAATAATTAGACCTGATATATATATATATATATAATTACTATCAAAATTTTAAATAAAAAAATTAATAATACTAATATCATCTTTTAAATATATTAATTTTTTTTACAATAATTTTTTAAATTATTTTTACAATCAGCTATAATCCGCTCTAAGTCACAATCAAATTTGCTGGCCATTGCTGGCCATTATTTAGTGGTCAGAGAAAAACTATCAACTCCTACCAATTAAGGAGATATGAATCTCATCGATTCAGTGGGCATTTGCAGAAGGTTGAGTCAGCCTCAACTAATTTACTGTCTAAAACTAATGACAGAAATTATGAAAATAATTAAAGCAATTTATGCAAATGAATTTCTTATTTCTTAAGCCAGATAGAAAATTAAACTTCCTTAGTGCCTAAGCATTATTCATGATCAATAACGGCGCATCAGAGCCGTCCATTCATTCAAACTATTGGAATGATAAGTAAATCGAAAAGATAATTAATGAGATAATACATACATTATAGCAATTTATATTCGGCCTTTCAAAATTAGAATCATGACTCTTTGATTTTTGGATGGGTTCAATTTTAGTCCCACATGGATTAGAGAAACAAGAGAAGTTTATATAGTATAATTCGCACCATGGACCTAGAGGTTAATATAATAGACTGTTGGTTTCACTTGAACAAATTAATTGTTTCTTATTTAAGCTGCGGGTGGCTAGTTTGATAGAGTAGATATAATTGGGTGCACTATATGTCTTAAATGCTTATTTTAAAGCCTAATTAGGTTTATGATAAGCAATTAGAAAGTAATTAAATCTCATTTTTAGGATTAGGTTCAAGGGTTTATTTAAAATATAAAAACAATAATAACTAAATGGACTCCTATTTTGAAAAGTCAATTATAAAAAGGGAAGTGAGTTCAATTATGAGAACATCGAATTATTATTAATTTTAATTTTTTTAGTGAATTTATAAAATAAAAATAAAAAGAAATCACTTAAACTCACTTCAAAAAATATATAAAAAAGATATTAACTTTTATTTTCTATATTCACTCTTTCTCCCTTTCTTCCACTATTAAAAGCACTGGATAATTTATCAATTTTAATCAAATTTCTAGTTTCATAAAAATAAGATAAAAATAATAATAATAATTAAATATCTCTCTATTTTTCTCTCATTATACTATATTTTATCCTTGAAAAGCATTTTTATGTAGGGAAACGTGCTTACAAATTCATGGCCAACATTATACGCTGACCAACAAATAAGAATGACGAATCATTAAATGCAAGTTGGTCTAATTATAAGTTGATGGATGTTACCACATAGTAGGCGTAAGAAGCATGGTTCTCATGATAATTACATAAAATATACTTGATATGACACTAAAAATTTTATTAGTCGAAATACGAATCTTGATGTCAAAAGTAATCTGATCAAGTCAACTAGCCAAATCAAGACTTAAAATATCATTAAAATTTTTGGATATCAATTAAATCCCTAAATAGTTCCTAAATATTGAATGAATGATCAAATCGCGTTTGATGAGTGGATCCAAGTTCAATCTTTGATTTGTTTCATTGAGCATTCAAATACTTAAAATACATCAGATGATCAAGGGAATCATTTTGAGCCATCCGATGGAGTGATTTGGATTTGCATGTATTTACAGAAACATCATCCATCTAATCTATAAATAACTCCTCATTCTTCACATGAGGGGAGCTTAATCTAAAGAGAAGAGATAGCTCTAAAGCTTAAAAATCCTCCAAGCATAATCGTACCACTGAATATCTCACCGCCGTCAACCAATATCCCACCACCGTTTTACATCAACCACCGCTCAAGGGAATCATTTTGAGCCATCCAGTGGAGTGGTTTGATTTCATGTATTTATAGAAACATCATCCATCTAATCATAAATAACTTACATTCTTCAATGAGGGGAGCTAAAGACAAAGAGATAACTCTGAAAATCCTCCAAAGATAATCGTACAACTGACGGTTGTTGACTAGCCGTGCCACTACCTACCACCAGTGATTTGTTATCAACCAGCTGCCGGTTATCACTGCTGACCGCTGTTGACCGAATATCGCTTGTAATTTGACTATCGCGATGGCCAGTGCCATACCATCGATCATACTTATCACCATCGCAATCTCACTATCAGAGTTGCCGCCACATCTGTGGATCACTACCATCGACCGCCTTCGACAGACATCGCGCTTAAATTATCACTAAACTTATTTAATCATGCCAGATATTGTTATCTAGGATTCATTATCGCGCCTTCTTATATACAATTCTGTAATCCCATTATTGGAAAAACTTAAACTTTGTCTCAAACATACATATGACGATTTTATCGCTAGACTGATTTTTCCCCTCTGAGATTTTTTACGTAAAAATCTTGGAGTTTTCTTTTTATTCTATCGCAACTGGTTTTCTAGCTTGCAACAATACTTATAAACTATTTTTATTCAATTTACTTTAATTATTTTAATTATATATATATATATATATATATATATATATATATATATATATATATATATATATATATATATATGCGCTGGCCGAAAAATAAATGAAACAAAGTGCGTCGTTGAAATTTTAAATGATCTGAATTAATGAGTCTTTTTATTGTTAAGTTTAAATTTTTTTGTATTTAAAACATCAAAAAAATATTTAAATATTTAATTTGAGTTGCAAATTTAATCGAATTAATTTTACGAGCATCAAATTACACTAAAAGATTGGATGGAATAACTATTACATATAATTAATAATTTAAAATAATGTTGTTGATCTCAACATAAGTTTAATATAAATTTAATTATACTTAAAGTAAAAAAAATACATCATAATATAAGTTTTTTTTTTTTTTTGAGTTTTTGTTATAATTTTTAAATATTAAAATGATGAGCTGGCATATGAGTAGGCCGAAAACCCCCCTCTTCATTTTTGGCCTATATGAATTAAAGGCGACACCATTGCAAATCTGCAATTCAATTTATGGTCACTCCTTCAATAGAGAAGTATTTGTTTCTTTTTAAATTATTTAAAACTAAGCTCCTATATGCTAAAACATGTTCCATAAGTCTCCTTTTTTTAATTTATTCATGTGAAATACTTATAATTATTTGATTGAAAACTCTAAATAAAATGAGTATTTTTTATTATGTTAAGTAATATAAAATAAAATAATGTAATAGACAGTAGCAATGAAATCCAAATGTAACGATATAACCTTGATATCCGATAGTTTAGACATTAATCACGACAAGTAACAAGTTAGTGGCCAACGACAAGGGTAGCCGGGTGGGAGGTTGGGATTGGTAGATGGCAATAGTAGCGATGGGTAATGATTGATTTCACTTTACATCCAACATTATATTTAAAATTAACTTAAATTTGTTAATTTTCAAATACAATATATTTGAACTAAAGAGCCTCTTCTAAATCCACTATAAAAAAATAATATATTTTAAATGCAATCGATCAAATATCATAAAATTTAAACTCTTAAGATTTAGGGTGCGTTTGACACAGTGGTGGCAATGCGGTGCAGTGCCACATTGCACCACAGTGTTGTTTGGCGCATTACTTTTTGCTTGAGTTTTAAGAATCAGAAGAAAGTCGTGTTTTCTAACAAGCTATAGGTAGAAAACCGATTTTTTTTTTAAATAAAAAAAATTAGTAGACTCCACTATAGCTTTCTAAATAGCAGTGTCTTCTGCACGCCTCTACTACTATTTTTTAAGATAATTGCAACTATCTCAAACAATTCATTTTCATCTTATCCAAGATGCAATTGAAGAAACATCCTCTAAAGTACCTTTAGGGTGGGAGATAACAAATTTAATATGCTATTCAACCATCAAAACATCACTTTCACTTTCCATAAAATGAAATTTTAATAGTAACTAAAAGTATGCATTATTTATTCTATGAAAAAAAATCATTTTCTCTTTGTTTAGCTAATTTTAATTTGTTTTTCTATCATACTATTAAAATCAAGATATGTAATTGAATTTGTATTTAAAATCTATGCAACCAAAATTTTTAAGTTTTAGTAGAAAATTAATTTTTGATTTTATAATGAAAAGATACAATTCTTAATGCAGCAAAAATAAAAGTACAAGAGTAAAGAGAAAAGAATACACATTTATGGTTCGCTAAACCCCAAACCGCCTATATGTCCACACCCTAGCCACCCCTCTAGGAATCCACTAAATGCAAAAATAGCTTACAAATAGTATTCTATAACGCGAGTACAACCCCTATAATAATATGTACTCCCAAAGGGGCGAGTACAACCCAATTTAAATTTTACAGCACAAAAAAATACAAAATAATAAATTTTGATAAAATAAATCTCTCACAAATATACCAAGCTATCCAATTCAAAAAAATGATCTCACAACTTACAAATGATCACTTAAAAAATTTTGGCAAGATAAAATGCTCACTTAATATTGATAAGAAATAATAAATATCTTAAAGTGATTTTATGTTATTACAATTTGTAGACTAATATAAAAATTATTTCAAAATAAATTCACAATATTCTTTTGCATAATAAAATAAATTTTAGCAAAGAATAATTTGTATTATTTTAACTAAAAATATTATTTCAATTAAAGCTAATGATTACAAATACTTAAATAAAATGAGTATATGATAGATATAAGTAGTAGTAAGCTTTAATTAAAAAGAGAGATCTAGCAAATATAAAAAATAATTTCAGCATAATAATTTAATTTAAAATGCTTAAAATATACTTCTAAAATAGATCTAAGAATAAATGATCTTTCAAAATGAGATTAATGAAGAAATATTTCAAGAAACCAAAAGAAATTTGTAGAAAGTAAAGATTTCAACAAGTTGAAATAGATCCTACAAACTATCACAAGAGTTTTTCACAAAAAAAATGATTGAGAAACTTTGATGTGAAAAACAACATCTAAAGACTAATCTACTAAAGATTATAAATTAGAAAGAATAAATTGATGGTGAAAATAACATGAACAACTAAAAGGATTAAGATCAAGAAAACAAACTCAAGTAATTTGAGAAAGCTTGCTTAGTTGAAGATGTTGAAGCTTCCAAACCAAATGATTTGATCTTGTAATATTTAGAACACTTGGAAGGAAAATCTAAATTTTCTCTTAGATTCTTTGGAGGGATTTTGAATTTTGAATGTAGAATGCTTTCATGAAGAGAATGATGGTATTTATAGGCAAGATCATTTTGAATTATTTCAAAAAAAATATATTATTCTAACCTCATGCTATCATGTGATAATTTAATATTCATTAAAAATATAATTTATATTAAATAAATATTAAATTAAAGCAGCCAAAATTTGGCTATTATAAAGTTCAGGGGGGCAATTGCCCCTCCTCAACTTTACTTGGGTCCCCATATATATATATATATATATATATATATATATATATATATATATATATATATATATATATATATATATAGCTATAAGCTCTCATCATGTTAAAAATAAAATAAAATAAAATAAATATATTTAAAAATGGCAAATATGAAAATTATTTTTAAATCTATATTATTTTTGAATGAGCATAGAGTAATAAGAGACTTGCATTAACATGATTAAAGGAGATTATGTTGACCACCTTCGATTATTTTAGAATCTAGATAATAACTTTTAAGATATTTATGTTAATAGAAACTTATGATTCTACTTTAATATTCAAATCCAATGAGAAGCTTCTTAATTGAAACTTCTGCAATATCTAAGGCTGAAAAACTTGGACAAACATAAATAGAAGAAGAAAAAAGTTGTGATAGAAAGAAGAAAGAATATCTCAAGATATTTCACTACCCAAAATGATAAGATTCTAATTTTTCCTATTCACTATAAACTTGATTAATTTACTACTTCATTCGTGCAAGGAAGTTCACTACTTTCCCCCAACTAGGAAGAAGTTCAACTCATAATAAAGCAATTGACACCAAACTTTTTAGCCTATCATAGTCTCTTATTATGCTATGCATGCTAAATCACTTACTAAAGTTCACACCAACATTCCAAACAAAGCCAACTTAAAAGGTTAATTGGGGATGCTTACATGATCTAAATGCAAGGATTTCAATGATGAGAACATTTTACGGGTTTAGCAAATTGTTTTCCTTAGCAAAATACATAAAGTGTATTTTTATTTTTTACTTTTGCTTATGATTCTTACACAACCAATATTATTAGAAGACCAAGCGATATTAATTTGTGATTGATTTAGATAGATTAAGCTCTCTGAGAGATAGATAGAGTATCAAATGAATCAAAATGCTTGATAAATTGCTAGCGATTTTGCTCAATTGAAGTTTGTTTATGATCGTTTGATTAACTAATTAATTAAGCATAAATAATTGTATAAATACTCAACTGATAAATGATAAAATTTGAATGGTGTTTTATTTTTCTAATACTTAGTATATCATTTTTCATCTTAGTTCATCAACAAGCCAACATTTTTTTATCAATCATACAATTATTATTACTATTTTGTTATTTACATTCATGTACTTTATATAAAATTTATACATGTTAATTCTAATAATAAAAACATGTCTTATACTTTATATAAAACCCCGCCCTCACCACAAAAATCACCATGCTCCCCCCAATTATAGGTGATTGGAACATTCGGGGATTTAATAGTGTGGAGAAAGTCCTTGCTTGCAAAGATCTTATTCACATTTTCTTTTCTTTTTTTCTTCTTTGTATACTTGAGTGTAAAATAAATATTTTACATCTCAATTATCCCTTTTTTAGTTCTCTCCAAGCTTTTGCTAAAGAGGGTAGTAGAAACATCTTTGAATATAATCAGTCAAGTAGAATTTGGCTCAAATGGAATAAAAAAGCTGCTTCATTTCGGTCTCTGTCGAGCAGCAATCAAGTCATCTATAGTTTTGCCAAATGTGGTCAAAAATTTCTTTTTTTTTCCTAACGATTGACTATGCTAACAATGTTAATTTAGCAAAGCTCATCTTTGGGTTGCTATTAAAGACATCTATTCTAATATAAATATCCCATGGATTGTTATAGAATATTTCAATTATTGCATATTACATTTTGAGAAAGCAAGTAGCAATCCCATTCATAACACCAAATCTTTGGATTTCAATAACATGGTGTCTGATGTTGGGCTAGCTAATTTAGCCTCGTGGGTTTCTCTTACTCCTGGTTTAATCAATGAATTGATAACCTTCTTGTTGACCTCCACATATGTGTCATAAGTCGGGTCAAGTACACAAGTCAAATTCGACGGACTGAAATGACGCAAATCGAGCTCAAAACGACGTCGAAAATGGTCGAAATGACCTCCGATCGACGAATGGACTTTGCTGCCGCATTCAGAACGTCGAAATTGATTAGAATTTAAATATTGCATAATCTAATGATCAACTGATCAAGCTCGAACGCCTACACGATATCAAAGTGAGACGCCACAAAGCAAACAACCTCGCTTCGCTAAATTGATCATATTAGTTTCAAAATATCAAAATCTATCAAGTAAGATTATCAGATACCCGACACGCTCGCGAATGTCGGCGGTCGAAAGTGGTATGCATATTTTGAGCTAAAATTAACTCAATTTACGACTCAACTAAACGGCCTATCAAAACGTATCGCGCATATATATTTTTGAAACATCGAATCTTAAATTGATATATATATATATATATAATTTAATCGTGCCGGTGTAAAATCTGCATTAAAGTCGATTAAATAATAAAAAAAATATATTTAAAAGTCCTAAATTAACATAAATCCCCTCATCTCACTCGGCTCAACTCGACCGGCTCTAATTCATGCGTGACCCGACCCGCTCGGCCTCCCCTCTTCACGCGATTGAGCCGCATGGTGCATTTCTCCTCTCGGCTGAAGGAAACTCACGCACGCGAGCTCCCTCGTTCAAACGGCAACCGCTCATCCCTCTCCCAACCGTTCCCTCCTTTCTTCTTCTCAACCGCAAGGGAAAAGGGCAAGATGACCAAAAACGGCTTGCTTCTTCTCATTCGTACGCACAGAGGTACCTCTCTTTCTGCTCCGATTCCTCCTCCTCTAAACCGAAAAAGAAAAAGGCAAGGCTTCTTCTTCTCCTTCCACCTTTTTTCTTCTTCCTCTTCCTTCTTCTTCTTCCTGCTCCATTTCATCTCTTCCCACATTTGCAAAATCAGGAATTTAAGATAAAGATTTTAAGTTCTCATTTCTTCTGTTGATGGAATTTAAGTTAATCCTGCTCAGGTCATGCTACTGCTCCATTTCATCTCTTCCCACATTTGCAAAATCAGGAATTTAAGATAAAACGATGGAGAAATGGGATTTCTATTTCTGTATGATTTTAAGTTCTCATTTCTTCTGTTGATGGAATTTAAGCTAATCCTGCTCAGGTCATGTTGCTGCTCCATTTCATCTCTTCCCACATTTGCAAAATCAGGAATTTAAGATAAAATGATGGAGAAATGGGATTTTTGTTTCTGTATGATTTTAAGTTCTCATTTCTTCTGTTGATGGAATTTAAGCTAATCCTTCTCAGGTCATGCTACTGCTCCATTTCATCTCTTCCCACATTTGCAAAATTAGGAATTTAAGATAAAACGATGGAGAAATGGGATTTTTGTTTCTGTATTATTTTAAGTTCCCATTTCTTCTGTTGATGGAATTTAAGCTAATCCTGCTCAAGTCATGTGATATAAACCCAAATACAAAAACACATCTCAGAAGTACTAGACAAAGAAAAACCCCACATTGGCTCAAAGATTTTATACACTATTAAGCATTACTGAACAACAAAGAAGAAGACTTTATGAAATATGAAGTCTTATTACAATAAAATCAAGAAAAACACCTTATACATCCAGCAGTACAATCCATAAACAATTTACAATAGAGAAAATACTCAATATTGCCGATCGACCTTTTACAACAACAATATAACGAAAACAAAAAAGTAGTGAGATACCGCCGTAATGAGAATCTATAACAAAGATATAAACTAAAAAAATCAAAAGAAGTACGATCTTGCGGATCGAGGATTATAACAACATAGATCGAGATATCAAGAAAAGAACCACTACCATAATAAAATAACTACTTGTAAAAACAAACCAATCAAATCTTAAGAAAAGATCTTAAAAATATGAAGAGAGAAGAGTTCAGAGAGAGAAATGTATAAATAGGAAGAGAACACAAAAGAAAGAAAGGTAATCCATATTTCTGAAAAGAAAACCTCTTTTTCTCTGCTCCTTCCTCTTCTCCTTCTTCCTCGACATTTTCTTCTTGTTTACTTGGGCACCGTTTTCAGGAAACCCTAGGGTTTCCTCTGCTCCCTCGCCTCCCTCCTCTCTGAGCCAATTCGCCACTCCAAGAGTCAACCCAAGGAAATAACCCTCTTTCCATTCCTTCCCCAGCTAAATCCACGAAAAGAAAAGCAAAGGCACTTTAGATCAATCCACCTCCTGCTAAAGTTCCCAGATCGAAGGTCGCTTTTAAATCACGCTGATCAAACAACTAAGATAGAGCTCGGTTATATCATTAGATTAATGGCTCAGATCAACCCAGTTATATCATTGGATCAACGGCTCAGATCAAACTGGCTCATATCATTTCTGAAAAAAAAAATTCTGGAAGTTCTCCTCTATATGCTACTGTCCCTATTTTCGTAAAATTTTAAAAGGACCATAATACTTCCTCCAGTAGTTTTGTATAATGATTCCCGAGATTGAAGATGCCTATAATGTAGTTTTACTAATACTAAATCATTTACCTTGAATTGAAGCTCCCTTACGTGTTTATTAGCCATTTGCTTCATTCTATTTTGAGCTTCAGAAATTTATTTTAAGTTGATGTAGGATCTTGTCCCTCTATTGTAATATTGTTTCTACCTGTTAGTATGTTATCATTATAGGGTGAAAGTCTCATTACACTATTTGAAAAGGAGTCATTTTTATGGAAGTATTGATGGATGTATTATAGGATAATTCTGCCCATGAAAGAAATTGTAACCAATTCTTTGGTGTCTCTAATATAAAACTCCTTAGATATTGTTCTAGTATTCTATTTGTGATCTCTGTTTGGCCATCTGTTTGAGGATGGTAAGCACCGCTGGTTTAGTGTTGTCCCACTTAATTTGAATAGTTCCCCAAAAAATTACTCATAAAGATGGGGTCTCTATCTCAAACTATGCCCCTGGATATTCCATGTAGTTTGGCTATGTCAAGTAAAATTTGAGCTATAGGTAGTCAAACGGGTCGGAAGGGCTAAGAAATGTGCATACTTTGATACTTCTACCACTACTAGTATAGTAGTTTTATTATGAGACTGCAGTTTTGTGATAAAATCCATTGATACATCCCAAATGGTATAGGTAGAGGTTGCAATAAATCCGGCTTCGAGTATCATATTTAACTTGTTGACATACGACGTGGTTATAAAGTGTTGTATATCTTGTTTAATCTGTTTCCAGTAGAATTATTGAGTAATTCTGACCAATGTCCTCTTAATTCCACAATGGCCTCCTGCTGGGGTTGAATGTAATTCTTTTATAAGAATATTTCTGATTTCTGAGTCTTTAGATATGACAATCGTATTTATAGTATCAATCCATTAGCAAGTTTATGCTTTGGAAACAAACTTTTTTGATATTTTCTTATACATTTGTTGTAGTTCAGACTAGATTGTGTCTTCCGTTGTATTACGAAGAGAATTGAGTATAAGCATATAAACTTAGTCAAGAGTCTCGACTTTTCTTGTAGAACTATCTTCTATAGGAGACAAGTTCTCACAAAGCATCCCGCTTTGTTTGTAACCTTGGTTTATATTCAAAGTATAGTTAAATCCGTGAGTTTGATTAAAATCTTTGTTGTTCAGAGTCAAGCTTGTTGCATAAGTTCTCTAATGCTCTTTTGATCTGTTCTTATAAGTGAACTTGTTTTAACAAATACCGCCTCCATCTCCTACTCGTTATAAAGATAAAGTTCTCTTGCATAAGTTGATGTTTTCTTGTAATGTGGAGATAATTTCTTCTTTGAAATAACAAGAGGGTGACTTTGAATTATCACTCTATTGCATAAGCATCTTTCCAAAATAAAAGGTATAGAAAAATTTAGAATGCTAAAAGCGGTAAAGATACCATAGCTATTTGTTATTGTGTGAATCGCTTTGATTCTTTCTCCACTTTAAATATTGTTTAGCTAGCATTGAAGTTAAAGGAGAGGCAATTGCATAGTTTTAACAAACTTTTAATATCTTAAGCCCAAAAAACCTCTTAATTTTTGAATTTGGTATAGCCATGCCTTGCTTGAATTTTCTTGGGATCCACTTCTATCCCTTGTGCAGATAAGATATGACCTAAATACTCTATTCTGTCTTGAATGAAGGAACATTTTGATGGTTTGATAAACATGGTATATTGCTTTAGTTGTTATTGCTTGTAGATGTCTTTGGTGTAGTTCAGGTTTGGCTATATATGAGTATATCATCAAAAATCTAATACAAATTCCTTAAGAATGGCTTAAGCTTCTTGAATTAGTGCTTGGAAGGTTGATGGTGCATTGGTTAATCCAAATGGCATTCTTATAAATTCATAATGTCTTCATGTGTTCAAGTTTTTAAATGTCTTCTTCTTCTTATTTGATGATATCCACGAATGCAAATCAAGTTTAGAAAAAATAATGGCTTCATATAATTCATCCATTAACTCTTCTGGAGTTGGGATGGGGAACCTATCAGGGACAGTCAGTTTGTTTAAAGTCCTGTAATCAACATAGAATCTCCAAGTTCCATCTTTTTTCTTGATTAGTAGAGCTGGAGAAGAAAAAGGGCTAGTACTTTCCCTTATTATGCCTGTATCCAACATTTCTTTAATTAATTTTTAATTTTTATTTTAGAAAATGTGGATATCTATAATTTTTAACTTTGAGGTTGAGTTCGGTGGTGAATCGGTGGTCTATATCCCTCTTTGGAGGTAAGTTCTTTGGAACTTGAAATAACTCTTGGTATTGAGATAATACATTATATGCCCGTGTTTGAATTCTTTTGTGGGGAATTCCTTTACTATTTCTCTAATGTAAGTATGATACTATCTCCTTCTTGTCTGAATTTAGCTGATGGAAGGTGTCCACCTTGGAGGATGTATCCCTTCTGTTCTTAGTCTGTCATTATAGTGGAATTTCATAGTGAGCTTTTGTAATCGGTTGTACATTCTCCCAATTGTTCTAGCCATTGAACACCTAATACCACATCACTGCATTGAGATAGATGATGATGAAAGTGTATCCTTGTAGTTGGATAGAAGAGCAAATTCTTGAACATTTTAAAGTTTCACATTTCTACTAACACTTTGAAAAGCGTCTGTGTTCTTGTATGGTCTATAAACTTAATTTGGTGAATAAAGTTGTGGGTTAAACCACTATCAATAAGTACTTGCATTTTTATTTCCAATCATCCCTTGTAGTGTAGGTTCTTGACACGTAAAAGCATTTAGGCTTATTTACATTTCTTCCCTAACTCATGTCTTGCCATTTTCTTTGCAGTTGTAGTCTTGTTGACTACCATAAAAGCAAAAGCTTTGATTTACAAATGTGGAATCTATGAAACTTTTCATCACAATTAAAGCATCGGCCTTTTCTTTTTCTTTCTTCTAATTGTGTTGATGTTAATCTTTGAATGGGTATAGTATTCTTGGTGTTGTTGTTGTTAGAATTATTGGAAAACAAAGGAGTGGGAAGCAGTGGTGGTTGTTGTTTGATTGCTGAAGTTGTTGGAATAAAATGATGGGTTCTTGCAGTATGAACCTCATCTGCTAATCTGTCTTCCATTAGTTTTGCAAATTGGAAGGCTTGTTGTAGTGAATTTGGTAATGCTCTCTTTTGATGTCTTTAAGCATTCAAAAAAAGCTTTGAAAATTAGAATTCCTAAAATTGCAATTCTTCAAATTCATTATAAAAGTCTTATGTCTTTTTGTAGTTTGGCTAATTCTCCTCTTAAATCTCTCAGTGAGAAGGTCCAAAAACCTTTCTTGAATTATTGCCATATGCAATTGTTTATTTAAATGCATCCATTGATACCAACTTAAGCAGTCCATCCATATAGGAGGCTATGATAAACTTCTGATCTTCATACAGATTATAATATTGAAAAAACTGATCTGCCTTGAATAACCAGCCTCTTGGATTTTCACCATTAAACCTTGGCATATCTACTCTAACTGGTCTAGAATTTTGATTGTAGTTTTTAGGTTGGGGAGTAAATTCTACAGGATTGGAATTACATACCTGTGAATCCCTGCTGCCATGTGATTATTCTTGAATTGAATTGTCCAATTTGGCTTCAATTATAGATAATCTTCTTGAAACTTCATTCAAGATTAAAGTATATGTCATTTGTTCATCATTTTTGTTTAATCTTCCAACACATTCTTAAGATTTTTTGTTGTGTGTGCCATACACATTGATGTTTGCAGGATCTCAACGAGAGCACCAATGATATGACCCGGTTTGATCTGAGCCGTTGATCCAATGATATAACTGGGTTGATCTGAGCCTTTGATCCAATGATATAACCGGACTCTATTTTAGTCGTTTGATCAGTGTGGTTAAAAATTGACCTTTCGATCTGTCTGGGAACTTTAACCGGAGAGATTGGATCTGAACCGTCAAAAGTGCGCCTTTGCTTTTCTTTTCAGTCGTAGGATTTAGCTTCTCGGGGAAGGAATGGAAAGAGGGTTATTTCCTTGGGTTTGGCTCTTGAGCGGCCGGAGCTCAGGAGTGGAGGAGCGAGAGGAGCAGACCTAGGGTTTCTAGGAGAAGACGGTGCTTCCGGTGAGTAAACAAGAAGAAAATGTCAGAGGAAGAAGGAGAAGAGGAAGGAGCAGAGAAAAAGAGATTTTCTCAATGAGAGCACCAATGATATGAACACAGTTCACACTTGCAGGAGCCAGTTCCAAGAGAATAACCTCCCGTCGATCTTAACCTCGAACTCTGCGGATCTTGATTGCCTAGGAGCCGTCTGATTGAGATACTGGGATCTAAATGGCCGTCTCTCAAGCGTCGGATGAAGCTTCCAGGGGAAGAGACGCGTCGATTTCGAATGGAAATGATAAGTTTGGTTCGGCTCTTTTGCCATACTCTGAGAAGTGAGGAGACAGGGAAAGCGAGGAGAAACCTAGGGTTGCAGCCTGGAAAAATGAGTTTTCGAGAAAACTAGAAAAAGCTAGAAGAAAAGGAGAAGAAGGAGAAGAAGAGGAAGTATTTTCTTTTAATTTGGTTACCTTCCTTTCTTTTTGTGTTCTCTTCCTATTTATACATTTCTCTCTCGAACTCTTCTCTCTTCATATTTTTAAGATCTTTTCTTAAGATCCGATTGGTTTTTTCTTTACAAGTAGTTATTTTTTATGGTGGAAGTGGGTTCTTTTCTTGATATCTCGGTCTATGTTGTTATAATCCTCGATCGGCAAGATCGTACTTCTTTTAATTTTTTTAGTTTATATGTTGTAGATTCTCGATCGGCGTATCTCCACTACTTTCTTGTTTTCGCTTATATTATTGTTGTAAAAGGTCGTCGGCAATATTGAGTATTTTCTCTATTGTAAATTGTTTACGGGTTGTCTTCTTTGGATGTATAAGGTGTTTTCTTGATTTTATTGTAATAAGACTTCATATTTCATAAAGTCTTCTTCTCTGTTGTTCATTAATGCTTAATAGTGTATAAAATCCTTGAGCTATTGTGGGGTTTTTCTTTCTCTGGTACTTCTGAGATGTGTTTCTGTATTTGGGTTTATATCATCATGCTACTGCTCCTTAATATGTGAAATAGGAGAGGAAGCTTAGTTGTGCCTTCTTTCATTATTATGATTTGTTTTTATTTGTTCTTTAATATCATTCATTTGGCTTTAAAGATACTAAATCAATAGGAAATGTATATGGGCTTTCAGTGATTACAGTAAACGTTTGTCACAACCTGCCTTATGTTCCTCATCATCACCACAGTGAACAAACATTCTCTTTGCTACTCTCTTTCTCGACTTTGGTTTTGTGGAGCTTTTCTTCTTTCTGCCTTACCAAGTTCAGATGGACTCTTGACTTCTCCATGATCATTCTATTTGTTATGGATATCTGACATTATAGTACATAAAGTAAACTATTTTATGAGCTACAGAACAAAGTGCATTTTGGCAGCATTCTCAACTTCAGCGCTGGCCTTGGTCTTGTTCGTGTTCCTGGCATTGGTTTTGTCTTCTCAACCATCCCAAATGCCATCCTTCCAATGTTTTCTGACTTCATCACTCACTTCCCTGCCTTCCATCATATTATAATATTTGTAAGCATGAAGACTGTGGCATTCTCTTTCTTCCCTTGCAAATGATGGAAACTGAGAAGCAACACTGTCATGAGGTGGGTTCTTCTTTTAGTTTTTGGCATCGCCCTCCTCGCATTACCCTTCCAATTTTTGCTTCACCGAAACTGGAGAAGAACATCATCATGAGGCAGGTTCTTCTTTCAGTTTCCGGTGTCGCCCTCGTTGCATTACATTTTCGAATTTCACTTTGCCACAACCAGAGAAGAACACCGACATGAGGCGGGTTCTTCTTTCGGTTTTCGGCGTCACCTCCCATTTTCGTCCCCTTCCCGACCTTTCTTTTCGCCATAATTAGAGATGAACACCGTCATGAGGCAGCTTCTTCTCTTGGTTTTTGGCATGCCTAACCCCGTTCCCTTGCCGATCATTGTAACACGCAGAAAAAATGAGTCGGAACATGTGGGATGTCTGAATGTGGATATATACATGCTTGTGTTTCTTTGCAGGGTTGAAGGCTTCGTCATGCTCATGAGGACATGACAAGATGATGCTGGCGAAGACACCGCTAATTCATGAGAATGAGTAAGCCATCCGTTAGATGTCACTCCCCTGACGAAATCTTTAGAAATTTTGTCTAATTTAGACTTAGAAAAAAGAGGGAATGAATATATATTGTATTGTCTTCTTTTTAGTTTGATGGCCTCATCATATGAGGCATGGCAACGAGAAAAAAATTGGTTGTGGTGTCACAGACACCTCACTCATGAGGCGTCACCAGAAAGCAAAATACTTCTGCACCCCTACGAAGATGATGCCGGGAGGCTACCGAAATTTAGACTAAAATTCAAAACTTAAACAAATTCAAATGGAATTTACCTAAACTTAAGTCAAACAAAAGGATATATGATAAATATGAGAATAAATGTTAAATCAAAGAAAAATAAAAGAAGAGTAGTTAAGGAAAATTTTGAAAAGAATAGAACACTTATTTAAAATACAAGTAAAATTTGGGGAGACTAATATTAAACTCACAAACTCTAATTGCAATTCTCTATGGCTTAAATAGAAGCAGAAAATTAGTTCTCTTTTATTCAAATTTCTCAAAATTAAATAAGCTTTAATTAAAATTTGGGGAGATAAATGCCAAACTCATAAGAGACTTACAATAAATTTGAAGTCTAGTTTTAAAATAAATATGTGATTTGATGTAGAGTTAAGGATGAATCTAAATTTGGTTAATAACTTTTATATCAATTTAGAGATGATTACAATGCTAGTAAATAAGCATGAGTAAAGCTAAAGTAATAAACACTGAAATTGATATATAACTTATTAAAAGTGATTTAAATTGAACATAATCAAGCTGGGAGAATAAAAAAAATCAACAAGTAAACTAAGTACAAGTAATATTTTAAACTACAATATAAATCAAAATATCTTCTATGTCATGGGATTCGCAACACTTTGCACAAGCGAACAAAAGGCGTTAATTAGGGCATTCTCAAATACACCTGCATGGACCTCGACACTACGCTGAATGTTTAAATTCAAGTGTTTGAGAATTTTGTGTGGGTTGCTACCCAGTTTAGTCTTAGGTCTGGGTCCGGGTTAACAAAATCTAAAAATTTATTATACAAATTTCAAATTAGTAAAATATCTAAGAAATTATTTCGTGGAGTGATCTAATCATCTGCAATTAAGCAGGATATAAAGCTCTTAAATATATTTAAATTAAGTTCAGTTACATTATTGCTTATCGTCTACAAAAATTGTTTAAATGAAATCTAATCATTAAAAGTTTAAAGCAAACTCAATCTATCCACCTTCCACAATTATTATTTGGGGAACTAAGAAAACTCTAGCTCACAAGCCAATGTCAAATCAAGTGTTTGCTATATTCACTCTCTTAATCTCTCTTGTAGGATGTGGCGTGTCCTCGACTGGTGGTGGCCGATGAAGCAGTTATGACCAAAGTCCTCTAATCGTATGGTTTGGCTGGTCATACTCTATTATATTATGATCACAACCGTAGCTCGTATACTCCCCAATGGCTTTGCCCTTTGAGTTGTGGACATAAGGTATACTTGATAGGATAAACAACTCTCTGTTAGCTAAAGTAGACTTAAGATTATCTCCTTAGACAAACACCACCCCAGGTCTATAAAGATCTCCTGGACGATGTAACCCATGTGTTGTTGATAAGGATCCTTGGTCAGGGTTACCTCCTCCGACTAAGTAGACGGGGCCATGGGACAGAACCATGGGATCTAGATCGGGCATGTCATCATTCCCCCAACCATCCGGTTTAAGCTAAAATGATGAATTTCATAATCTAAATTAAAACTCCACATTAATCGCTTATTTAGCATCGACTAGCCTTAATGAAAGTTCTCTCTTATTGAGGGTAATTAACTATAGGTTTTATAGAAACACGAACAGATCTAAAGTCCTCACCAAATGAGGACAAAATCTATTAGTGTCATCTACTATCTTCCATTAAAATTACACCAACACATTATCAAACTCTCTTCAATTCAAATCGGTTTAGAGGTTGGTGAATTTTGAAGCCCATGATTTCTATTTGGATATGATTCTCTTTCCATCTTTGGCTGCATATATGTGCTATAGAAATAAAATTTTGAAAATTCAAAACAAAAAAAATGGTGATTTAAGTGTGTAATAAATTCAATATGAGGCTCTATGTAGACTGAATTATTTTGTAGAGTATATATTTATTACACCATTATTTTATTATGTGACGACTCTGCATCTTGAAAGTATGGGATGAAATAATAATTACTAATTACTAATCCCCATCTTTCACTTTTGCAAAATGGATCTACAAAATACTCCTTTCAAGTTCAGGCATGGTGTGATGCACTGTAATCTCCAACAGAGATGTCGCATTCAATTTGGTAGCTTGAATTTCCGATCGTGCGACTCACGAAGTACCACCTGGTATATTAGGCCATGCTAGAAGGCCTCAAGTTCTTGAAGCTCCTTCTAGCCATGTGTATGACCAGTTCAACCATAATGTCAGGAGTTCTCGACAGAGAACAATTTTCAAAAGGCTAGGTCAATCTAAAGATCATGATGAAAGAATCAGTGGACAAACTCTTTAATGGCTCATTAATTACTTGATCGGTTGAACCTTTTGCTGGAAAGCATGATCATGAAGCTTCCTCATCGAGCAAATTAAAAGACAGAGAAGAAGGAGAAATGCTTTGAGTCGATCCCCTTGAATGACCTAGTGAACAAGCGATACTATGCGGTGAGTATTCCTACCACAACAACTTTGACCTAAAGTGGGTAAAGAATATTAGCAAATAAAGCAATCCTTTGGAAGAACCAATCGCTCAATCCACCACGGAGGAGGCGACAAATCCGGATACATAAAGTTCTCAAAGTAGCCGAGGCTTAATGAAAGAAGATTTTAGGGCTTGGTGATGGAAAATCTGAAGCTCCACCAAGAAAGTTGTCATCTCTTAAATGTATGAGCCATCAGCTTCATGGTGAGCATCGAGACACTTGGACCCGTGTCCAAGAATCCCCGAAGGTCCGTGAGGGTAATAGATATGGAGGCCAAAGCTCCCATAAACTTTGAATAATGGAAGAGGTGTGCATCGATACATATACTCAAAATAACTCATCAAGTGGATACCCAAAATAGGGATATCATTGATGAAAGACATGATGGTGACACCACAGAGAATCCTCTAGGATCCCATCATCGATCAGTTCACCCCAAGAGAAGGTTGACTTTAATCACAATCCTTTAATAAGTATTTGTTCACATTGAACCAGATTCAGGAAACATTGATCAAAATTTGTGTGCAAGAAGAAAATAATGAAGAGGACACTATGGAAGTGGAAGTTTCATATTATTTAGAAATATAGATGAACTCTCACTCAAAATCCAACATGAACTCAAGGAACTTGAACCTGAACTCGACATCTATGAAGAAGATTCTTCATAAAAGCAAATAGAAGATGGAGCTTTGATCTTTGCTGAAGATGAAGAAGAAGAAGATCAGAATGTGAAAAAAATCATGAGTGTCAAGTCATATGGTTGAACCAGAAATGATCACTGGTAACGCTTTTATCGTGGTCATACCAAACAACTATCTCAAATGCTAAGGAGAAGGACGGTCAAGTTCTTCCCGAAATGAGTGCAAAATAACAAGAATAGAGGAAGAAGAAGAGCTACATTGATTGTTGTGGCTAACTAGAGAAGCAAAATGACATCAAATGGAAGTCAAAGACAAGGAGATTGCAGCTTGGTACCAAGATGAATGACATGATACAAATGAATATTCATGATAGAGATGTTATAGAAAAATATCACATCAAGTACTTTTGTTTTATCATAACATGTAAATAATAATGCAACTTCTATACCACCAGTCGCTCTAGTACCTCAAGCTCAGTACACATTACTAAAGCAATGAGCAGTTAACCAACTACCTCTTAGATAATTCAAAATCAGCACACACTGAGCTTACTCAATAAAATAATCAATGAAAAGATAAAGCGGTCATAGCCAAAGCGAAAAGGCTGGTGAGTAAGGGTCACCATTACAGTTGAATATGATCAAGTGTTAGGTTACTCTCTTTAATACTTTCAATGGGCTTGGTAATCGAAAGCAACATCTATCCTAATTTAAGGCTACTTGTGATAATACAGAGGGGAATGATGCGCTACTCTTCCGTCAGTTTATTAGTAACATGACTTCAACTACTTTTGAGTGGTATACAAAATTGTCAAATGATTCAGTTAAAACCTTTGTTGAATTAGAGGCAATATTCATAAAGAGGTTCACCAGTACAACCGAGAAAATCACAATCGCTGACCTTGCCTTGTTGAAAAGGAGAAAAGATGAGTTAGTGATAAAATTCATAAGTCGTTAGCGTAACC
The DNA here is from genome assembly GCA_021442155.1 of Cymbidium sinense. Classification (NCBI taxonomy): domain Eukaryota; kingdom Viridiplantae; phylum Streptophyta; class Magnoliopsida; order Asparagales; family Orchidaceae; genus Cymbidium; species Cymbidium sinense. The sequence continues at coordinate 34,030,141 of CM038217.1, forward strand.
TAAGTATGAAGTGAGAGCAACAATTGGAGGAAGAACATGTGATCCAATTGCTAATGGGCAATATGGATGATAAAATGACACTAATTTTATGTATGGCATCGATTACAACATTCCAGGACTTGCTCGATATGGTGGCTAAATTTGAAAAGAATTATACTAAGTCTTAACTATGGATAAAGTAAAGAAACAAACCTTGACTCAATAAGAGAAACAAATTCATGCCCTTCTCTCATGGTAAAATGGGTGATATATAATGTGAAAAAAAGAAAAATAGCCGATGTACAATGATGATAAGGGTAAGAAGCCTGTCTACTTTAATCCACAACCAAAATTAGTATTACGAGCCGATGATAAACCTCAGACTTTTCCAAGTGGTGGGGAGTGTCCAAAATAAATAACAATAGATGATGAGCGAATGCGACCATCTCTTAAGGAAAAGATGAACAAAGAATATTCCTTTAGAAGGGATAGTGTGGCTAAATTATTTTGGCAAGTAGTCAAAGCGGTCTACAATTACCAGAAATTAAAAGGCTGAAGAAGTCAAATGTTAATCCAAATTACTATCTCATTATTGATCGGTCATCCTATCGAAGATTGTTATGTCTTCAATGATTGGCTAGAAAGGAAGTATCAATGAGATGAATTTACACTATCCGACAGTGTTCTAGTCAACCCTAAAAGAGAATCTATAAGGATGATTATGTCATCTTTTGTATCATCCATCAAAGACAAAAAGAAGGAGAAATTAGTTCAAATTGAAGAATGAGAAACGGTAGTCTCCAAAAGACATGAAAATCTGAAGCAACATCTAGTGTTAAGTGAAAATCACCACTTGAACTATATTGGACTTAAAGAGATGCCTAAATCAAGTATTTGGCTTCTCATGGCATTCGATAAAATTTACTTAATCACGGAGAAGCGTCTACTTATCACTCATAAATCAAAGAAGTTGGCTAAGAAAAATAATATCAAGAAGAGAACTACAACTCAAAATATCGTTAACAATTTAGAAGAGTATCACCAGCTGGCAAGACAACCATTTAGGCTTACAGACTTTATGCCTAAACTTCGTATTGATGAATCAGATGAAGAAGATAATGGTGAATCTTGTCCAGTAGAGACATACTGAATTATTTGCATGATGTTAGATGTTCTTCAGCATTAGTTACTCAAAAATGATAAGGATGGTCAGACGAACTCGACCAACCAATCAAAATTCTTATTAGGAAAGTAAGAAGAGCCTGAGGAGATAACATCTGAATTTTATTTAATGAATCAATAAGATAATAACAATTCATATGAAGATCTATGTTTTGACGAGAAAATTGACTCATCGATATCATCATGTATGATGAGTTGAATAATGAGTAGCCCTTTTGGCCAATCTTTGAATAAGAGAATTTGAAGAAACTACCTAGAAGAATAGCAAGAGATGATTCAAGTTTAGTTGAGAAGCGGTAAAATCCTACCACCTTCATCAAAGAAGGAAAATATATATAAAGATAAAGACAAATAAATTGAAGTCAACGAAGATATTATCCCTAGAAATCTTAAAATAAAGCCTAAATCAAGTGAAAAGATAGATTATAATATTGTATCACATCTGAGAAAGATCCCAGCACAATTGAGTGTGTATAAGGCTCTCTTGATGTCAAAAGACCTCCAAAAAACTTTGATGAAGGCTCTCAAAGATCTAGAAAGTTATGAACCTTACTTTGCTGAAAAATGCATGACTGAAGCATTGTAAACTCAAGATCTCCAATAATCATATTTTGAAGAAGATCTTATGTTTGGAATGATTAACCTCCCTTATTTTTATAGAGTGATGGCATCTCATCACCGAATATTGATCAGGTTCTTATCAATCTTATGAGTCTAAAGGTATTAAGAGGATTATCACTGATATCAACATCTTGGGAGAGATAAATTGATGGTTCATGGTTTTAATGAAAAAGGCAAAAATCTTTTTATTTTATTCTCGCTCAAGTTTTAGATTATATACATAAGCCAAATTTCATGTAATCGATCGATACATCATTTAGAGCTCTCTTGGGACCATGGTAGCATGAGTATGCATGGTCCCATCAACTATGCATGTATGAAGTACTAAAAGAGAAGAATTTAGAATTCTCGGTTACAACCATTCTCCATCAAGAAAAAGATTTATGAAGATGCAAAGTACTTCATCCTCAAAGAGCCTAAGCCAATAGAGCCTCTTGAGCGATGGCATCCACTTGGGAACTAAAAGTAATTTCAAGGTGAAAGAAAGCAAAGAGAAAGAAAGAAGGCAATCTGACTCTCTCTCTAAAGCACTTACGCTCTAAATCAAGAAAATCAATTCTCATTTCTGATTTGGGAAGAAGAAGAAGAAGAAGAAGAAGATATTCTGTAAACCAGAACTTTTAAACTTTCAAGAAAGATAAAGTGAAATAAGTGATTCATTGATGACTTTGAATCTACTTATGAAATAGAGTTGAAGTTGCATCAAGGAGGATAGCTTACTTGGCAGTCGGATGACTCACTCAAAATTATATCCTCAATGCTTCAAAGAAATCATATCTGGAGGTTATAATATTAAATTGGTATTATGTGTCATTGAGTGAGGTGAACAAGAACTCTATTTTACAAATCTAAAGAGTCTGACCTCATAATTTTGACCAACACTCAATAAAAAAAATTGATGAGATATGTACCAATAAGAATACCAATACTATCAGAAATTATGAAGAATGATGCATAAGCTTGGAATTCATATTGAACTACTAAATAGACTCAAATCTTTAACAATATGTGGAACCAAAGAACTCCTCAAGCATCATGAAGAAGTGATAAGTTTATCTCTAAAGGTCTTGGGTTCATCCGCAAATCTCATCAAAATAAAGCCTATTATAATATAATAGAGTGAGATCAGTAATAATGAAGTAGATGATTCCCATAAATTTCTTCTTAAAAATAATAAAGAAATAGAAGTCAAGCCCGCACCTGAAGAACTTGAAGATAGTGGACAAATAGCTACTATGGATGAACTTAAAGAAATCAACCTAGGAGCTGAGGATGACCCCGTCAAACTTTCGTCAGTGCCCTTCTACCAGATAAAAAGATTGAATAGCTAAAATGATACTTTGTGAATTGACTTTACTGACATATTTAAAATGCCGCTTATCCCGATGTAGCGGTTAATAAACTAGCTATTAAATCGGATGCAACATATTAAGCAAGCTCTCGAATGAGATTGGAGATTGAAGAACAGTAATTACACTAAGAAGGATCGAAGCGAGCTTCATAAGGAGAAGTATGCTGGATAGCTAATATTGTCAGATAAAGAAGAATGACCAAATTCATCTCTATTAACTTCGGACTTAAATAAGGCGCCCAAAAGATGACTTTACTTCAATATATCAAAACTACTAGTGACAATACCAACTATGACATGTCTCATTCATGGGTGGATCGTCGAGATACATAAATCAAATGTCACAAAAATATACATCGTTCAGAACACTTAGTGGCATCTATTGCTATATGGTCATGCCCTTTGGCTTGAAAAATGCTAGAGCTACATACAAAGAGCCATGCCACGTATTTTTGATGAGTTGATTCATCAAAAAGTGGAATGTTATGTCGACGATTTGGTGGTGAAGAGCTTGAATCATGAAAATCACTTCGAAGACCTAAGAATTATACTTGAGAGAATTAAGAAATATGATCTTAAGATGAATCCTCTAAAATGTGCATTCGGGGTATCCTAGAAAATTTTTAATTTTATGCGTCATAGAGGAAATTGATCCTAAAATCAAGGCAATGTGGAGATGCCTCCACCAAAAAGTTTAAGTGACTCCATTCTTTACAAGGACAACTTGCATTTATCGTCGATTATATCAAATATCAGATCTTTGTCATTTGCAAGGTTAATGAAGAAGGACGCTCCATTCAAGTGAGATAAGGAGTGCTAAGAAGCCTTCAATAGCATTAAAATATACATGTTAAATCTACCAATCCTTGCGCCTACTCTGGAAGCTCTTACATACATGCATTAGAAGAGTCCCTTAGAGCATTATTGACACAACACAATGAAGAAAGCAAAGAGAATGCTCTTTATTATATCAATTAAAGGCTGATTGGAGCAGAAATGAGACTCTCCAATAGAAGCACTTTGTTTATTGATCTTTGTAGTCAAAGCTTCATCATTATATGTTATCTCACAAAATTATCCTCATCTCAAGGATCGATCCGAAATACTTGATGACAATTAACGTTTAACATGTTGGCAAGATGGCGATGTGCTTTTACAATTTATATCACATACGTTCTCTGAGTAAAGGATAAGTCTTAGGCGATTTTCTTCTTTGCCCATCCCTCAGGAATCTTCTCTTAATGACGATTTGATGAGCAAATTATGCTCATTCATGAAAAAATCATAAATTTAGAAAATATACTTTGATGGAGCCCATCATGATCAAACAAGTTAAACCTCTAAATTTTCAAGGGCAAGTAGGAATGGCATCATCTTCATAACTAGAAGGAGGGATAATGAGATGATCATATGGGTTGACTAAGCGAACTAATAATGAAGTCAGTATGAAGCATTAGTGGTAGGTCTTGAAGAAATTTTCATAGGCATTCAAAACTTGTATATTTTACGATTCTCGACTTATTATAAATCAAGTACTGACATCTACAAAATCAACAAGCTTGAGTTAGCTTTCTATCACAGTGAGTTCTGAGCTTATGAAAAATATCAAATATCACCTTAGTCTCGATCCGAGAATAGCAAAGCTAGCAAAATTAGCTAAGAAAATGACAAGTATGAATGGTGATTATGTCATGATCGACATATTTAGCCGACGAGTTCTAGAGCTAGCAAAGTATCAATCCCCGCAGGTAAAAGGGTTGTCAAATCTAACCCAGCAAGATGCGACTCAGGTTGCTCCTCGTCCTCTACAAAATCAATAAGAAGTTGTACCAAGAAGAGCTAAGAATGATATTGCCTCAGAAAAGCAGTGTGAATCCTTTGTTGTAGAAGAGTCACATGATTGGAGGTAACTCTTCATCTACTACTTTAAAGAAGGCAAATTACCAAATAATAAATCACTGGTAGCTCAAATCGAGAAGAGAATGTTATGATATGCTTTCGTCAACAACACTTTATATAGTAAATCTTTTGAGAAAATGTGGCTACGATGCCTAAACGCAAAGGAAGCTAGCAAAGTAATGGTGGAAGTTCATGAAGGACTTTATGGTGCACACTAGTGAGGTCTCAAGATGGTAGTGAAGATCAAAAGGATGGGCTATTATTAGCCATCTATGGTGAGAGATTATATTAACCATGCTAAGAAGTATCATGAATGTCAAGTACATGGGAATTGTTGACCTCACTTTTGGAGTGAGCTCTTAACCTCCTCTTCTTAGGCTTAGGATGCTTCTAGACACTAAGAACTCCTTAGTCATAAAACACTTCTAGTGATTAGGTGAACACTAACCTAGAGACTTAGAAGTGTTAATCATAAGATTGCTATAGGGTTTAAGAAAATTACTATAGCCTAAACCCAATCTAGATACACTTTCTCAAATCAAACCCAAATTCTCAAACCAAATCTCAAATTCAAATTCAAATTCTAATCTAATTTCAAAAATTTGACTCCAAATGATTGAAACCCAAAATCAAATCAAATCCTAAAACCCTTCCAAGCCATATGAACACATTCATAAGCTTAGCCAAAACTCCTTAAATCAAATCAAACTCAATTGATCTCTTTTTAAATCAATTATTCCTTCATTTATATTCACAAATATAAATTAAATTCAAATTCAAATGACCGAAGCTATATCGAAAATCAAATCCAAACTCAATCTAAACCCTTTAAGCCAATTCTTTGGATTTAGCCAAATTCTATCCAAAGTCAAAATCAATGAAATTTCTCTTGAATCAATCATTCATTCAATTACCCAAATATAAATGAAACTACAATCATCAAATCAATTCAAAACCAATCAAGTCAAACCCAACTTTACTTGAAATTTTCAAATGAGCCAAAATCTCTTAGACTCTAAATTGATTGTTGTTGAATTTATATTCCAATCTAGGGCTCATATATAAGTTCAACTAAACTTGAATCAAACCAAAATCAAACCAATTGACCCACTTAGGTCCACTTGACCTAAAGTGATCTAAAGAATCTATTTGAGCCAACTTCTAATCCAACCGAAACTGGATTGAATCAAGCTCATCAAAATCTTCCACCATGATTGTTGATCACCCTAGGATGATCAATTGCAATCAATTAGGTCAAACCAAGCCCAATTGGCCATTTGATCCAAATTTACCCAAATTGGCCCAAAGGACCAAATCGGGTCAAATCATGATCTAACCCAAATTGATTGCAACCAATGACTCAAGTTTATTCCAAATTGATTATTAAACTTGACCAAGTCATAATTAAACTCAATTTGATCAATCGAGATTGGTCAACTTGACCCAACTAGCCAAATTAGCCTAAAGGGTCAATTTGGCCTAAATCAAATTAAATCCAAATTAATTCAAACCAAAGACCACATTCATCTTCAATTAGTTGAACATGAATCAACCCATAACTAATTTGGCCAATTTTGGTCAAATGGGTCAAACAAAATGACTCATATGACCCAAATTGGGCCAAATCCCTTGAAACCAAGCCAAAACCCATTGGGGGCTGATCAAACCGACCCAAACCCATTTGGGATCAGCCAAAATCAACAACCCATTTAAATCCCTCATGATCCTCCCCATAGGATTCCACCCAACCTCATTTAATTCCCCCATCACATGCACTAAACTCCTCTCCAATATTTGCATTAAATAAATCTGATCATATGGCAGAAAGAGAGGACTTTGGAGCAAAAATCCAAAGTCCTCAATCAATCTATCATCCACCCCAAGCAAGATGACAATCAATTTGGAGCCAAAAAATTCAAAAAGATTGTATTTTGCCATTATAAAAGGAGAAATGAGCTTTAGATCTCTTCCTCCCACCATCATTGACCCAAAACTCCCAAAGCAAAGGAACCCATCCAAGATGCTCAATGGCGGTAGACATCGGAGAAGGCGATGTTCAAGGAGGCAAGGCTAAAGATCACTCAAAGCTTCCACTACACAGTTGCTGGATCTTCACCCAGAAAATCATCCTGAGGTAAATTTTCAAACCGTAGTGGCCTTATTTTGTGCATTTTGTATTAATTTTCTCACAATTTTAGAATTTTCCCCATAATCAGCATTTTTACTTTAAATCATCCCAATTAAAATATAATTTTTGGTCTAATCGATGCAGGGTCCATTTGGACAAGTTTTGGCTTAAACTATCATTTTTCAAAAAAAGCACGAAACACTATTCATCCACCCCGTAGATCCACCGCGATCGGATCCGGTCGGCGTGATCCGTCGACGCCATTGCTTGATGCGCAGGCGATCGATCGCCGGGGTTCGCATGTCACCGATCGCGTGATCGATGGCCTTGGTCGCGATCGATCGACCATCGTCGGTCGCGTGTGGCTCACCTTCATGGATTATCACGATCCGCCTCATCGATCGATCTGGACAACCATCGATCAGGTGAGTGACAGTCATTTTCCTTCCCACCCAAAGCGGCGTATTATTTCCTTTTATAAAAAAATTTAAATCACCGAAACTTCAAAATTCATAAAAATAAAATACTTAAAAATGCAAACAATGGCTCGTTGGATTGTCTTTCAGAAATCCAAATCAAAATCCCCAAATTTTACTAAGTATTTTGAGTTAAATTTAAGTTTTAGTAAAAATTAAATTTTATTAATTAAACCAAAAATATATGTGACATTAAGTTGAAATTTTAGATTAAAAACACTACCATAAAATTTCAAGTGAAAAGACTTTGATTGGGGAGAAATTAAATTTTGAAATTAGATTATATACATTTTAATAAAATAAATCAAATAAAAATTCAAATTTACAAAATCTTCAAAATGGCTTAAATCACTTCAATTGACATCTAGGACTCTTAAGAAAATAATGTGATCTTCTCTTAAGAACCCAAAACAAACACTTAAGATTAGAGTTTAATCAATTAAGGTTAATTAAAATATAATCTAAAAACAATTTAAATATTAAATCAAAATTAGAAATGAAATAGCACTTAAGCAATTATTAATCAAACCTCAAATCACAAAAATATCATTTTTAGAAGAGATTAAACTAAATATGATTAAACCTCTTTATTTTAATAAAACTCAATTAAAAGATTAAATCTTAAATCAAACCCAAAATTCAACAAATTTAAGAAACTTTAATCATTTAACACTAATCAAATTAAACCAAATAAAATTAAAGTAAACTTAATTAACATATGATTAAATCACATCCATTTGGAATAAGATAATTAATTAACCATAAATATTTCAACCTAATAACTAAATCAAACATGTTAATGAAATCAAACAAACATAATAAATGAATAAATCAATAAAACTCTAATCATAAATAATCAAACTTAATTGAAATGAAATAAACAATTAATTCACTTAAACAATGATGTAATAACAATAATCCTTTAATTAAATCAAACTTAAAAAACTAAACCAAATCACTCACATTTGGAAATTAAGTCATTAATCAATTAAATAAACCCTTAATTAATCTAATGATTTAAAATTGTAATTACCCTTAAACTTAATTAATTAAACACATAATTAATGCAAACTTAATAAATTAATCCATCTTTTAATCAAATTAATTTAAAAGTTACATTAAAAGCTAAAATTAATCAAACCCTAATTTTTAATCACCCCCTCAAATAAACTAATTAAGTTAATCAAATTAATCATATTAAACCAAAGCTTAATCAAACATAATTAAAATTAAACTAATCAAAACTTAAATTAAACCTAAATCATTAAGTCATTAATCTACAATTAAACAAACTTAATTAATCTAATTTAAAATTTTAATTTACCCTTAATCAAACTTAATTAATCAACATAATTAATGCAACTTAATAAATTAATCCATCATCTTAATAAACTAAATTAATTTTATAAATCATTAAAATTAATAAATCAAAACTTAATTAATATACTAATTTTAATCACTTAAATAAACTAATTAAGTCAATTAAATTAATCATATTAAACTTAAAAGCTAAACATAAAATGCAATTAAATCTTGTCAAATCTAATTTAAAACCATTAACTCACTAATTACATCATTAGCTTAATATGAAATCAAATTAAAAATTAATAAATCTTTTAATTTAATAATTCACACCTCTTAAACAAAAATTAATTAATCAAATTAAATTCAATTAAAACTTGTCAAACAAATGCAATTAAATTTCAAAATTAAATAAATTATCATTATCATTTAAATAAATGAATCAAATTGTAACAAACCTTTCATAATAAAGCATTTCTTTAAATATCAAGAAAGATCATCAATTTATGTCAAATCAAATCTCATTCAACCTACTTAAATAAGATAAACTAATCAACTATCCAATATGAAATCAAAATACAAACCAAACTTTGATGAACATGACAAATGGATGTGATTAAATAAAATCTAATTACAAGAATCAAACTCAATTAAAATCAAAATAAAATCTCAATTAATCTAATATGATCAAACTACAAATAAATGAACCATGTCAATCAAATAAACATAAATCAAGTCACATGTCATAATCAAAGAAAAGAATTTAATTTGGATATTGAATTATCAAGATTTAACTAAACCAAAACATCTAATCTAAAATTAATCAATCAAAAGAACATGAACTTAAAAAAACTTAAACTTCATTAGATTGGGATATTGAATTATCAAGATTTAATTAAATCAAATAAAATTAATCAAATGAACTTAAACAAACTTAAACTTCATTAGATATTAAGAATTGAATTATCAATGCAATTAAACTAAAACATCTAATCAAATCAATCAATCAATATTAAAACAAACCCAAATCTAATCTAAATCAAATCAAATAAATCAAATAAATAAATTACACAAATTCAAATGGGCTAATACTAAGATAAGGACCTTAGTTAGATTCTTTAGGATTAGATGTAGAATAGGGTGAGTCCATCTACATGGAATTCATTCTACTCTTCATTCTTGAAAACTAAACATCATTTTAACCAAATAAAATAAAAAAAAAAAAAATCATTAAATCATTTAAATTGAAATCACCCAAGGTAAAATTTAAATAATTCAAACTCCAAATTGAAACTTAAACTAAAAAAACATAGTAAAGTCTTGCTACACAAGCCTTAAGCACACACATTAGAATACTAAGTCACCACTTCTAGTGCTAAGTTAGGGCGTTGTATGTATGATGTTGTGTTTTTGTTTTATGATGTAATATTTTAGACTGGATGTTAGGTGTATGTTTGTAGTAGATGTTAGCGTTATTAATCATATTTTACAGGGGTTGTGCTTAAGGGGCTAATAATATAAATATATCTTGCGGGTTGCTTAGCCCCTAAGCATAACTCATGTTAGGGATTGGGCTTGGTTACCCATGTGTGGGTGCTAAGTCCAAATTATTCATATAACTTGCTTGTATGGTGTGTTTAGCTAATATTTATTTTGCAGGTGTAGCTAGATTTACTTTTTTCCTATTTTTGATGTAATTTTGCATTAGGAATTAGGATTAGTGTTATGGGGGATTAGGATGAGCAGTGGCCAGAAGGCTTAGTCCTTGGGGTGCCTTGTGATGCCTTTGGAGCAAATCAAATCAAAAGAAAGAGAAGGAAGAAATGAAGAAAGAAGACCCATATGTATTTTTTTTTGTCGGTTGTATAAGGGTGCTTCTACCCATCTTTTTTTTCTTGGGGTGTCTGTGGTGCGACCAATGGCCTTTTATTCTTTATGGTAGTCTATAAAATTGTTTGATGTTGTGTTTAGATTGCATTAGAACACATGCTTTTCATAGTTTCTTTATGATTGATGCTTGAATGTGTGGGATGTGGTAGGCTCTTAGGATAAAATTAATTTTCTACCCCAATTAATAACTCATAATTAAAATTTTAAAACAACTCATAACCTCACATAAAAAGCCTAGGAATTAAATCAAGATAATAAAATTTTTAGCAACCCTTTGGATGAATGAATGTGTATATCATGCATGTCATATTCTTCACTCTTGTTAAGAGGGGGCTTCCATCCTTGCCTGAGGAAACTTATGAGAGCCTTTGGTGGAAGAACACCCTTTCTCTCTTGATTTGGCCCATAATCAAATTTCTCATGCATTTAGGCATACAAAATCCCATAGCTTGTGTCAAAATAAAAAAGTCCAAAAGAATAAAATAAATTTGATAAAATTTGCATTAGATTAAGTCATGGATTCATACCATGCTCTAGCTCTCTTAGTGAGTAAGGACTTAGTTTCTTTCTAAATGAACAACAACCTAGCCATCTTGCAAAGCATAAGACTTTCCTACATGGATTTAAAGTGTAGGAGGAGTTAGTGGCACCACTCAGCGATAATAAGTCCGGTAGTGGTTTATTCTCTCTTATGGGTAAACCATATACCCATTTTCACCTTAGATTTAGGTCATGCCTTTATTTTGTACCAAGGCTTAGTTTAGGAATGAGGTAGCTGTTTCCTTCTATAAGCATAAATCCTCACCTTAGGCATTTCCACAATCTTATGTTGTGGAATTATAATAACAATCTAATAAAATGTCAACTCAAATAATTAACTCTCTTCAATTTCAAAAATATAAAGCCCAATTATAGGTAGATTGGAATGCTCACTAGGCTTCCTAGTATCATGAGCATTTCTCCTTTTTATTCCAAAATAAGTCTTCTCCTTGATCTATCCCATTTGATTTTCTAAAATAGCCAATCCTTTGATAGTCTTAACCTTGAAATCTTTGGAGACCCTAATTGTCTACTTTAATCGAGTATTCTTAAGAATTCTCATTCCTTAATATGTAATTTATGGGGCTTGCCTATAGAACTTGAAGCTTAAAATAAACCTACTTTACTTTTCCATGTAAAGTAGGGAAAGATCTCTAGTATATTGAAGACCCATCATGCCTTAGGGTCCTTATTAGGTGATTAGTCCATTATAGGGTGGTGATTTCTATCTTTGAGATAGTACATCATTCCTTAATGTCATTCGATCACTTCAATAAGTACCCCTAAGATCTGGTGTCCCACATCCTCAAAAATAAACACCAAGATTTTTTACTCATTGGGAATGGTTCCTCTCTCCATCTTTAGTAGACAATTATTGTCTCCAAGCATCGATAATGGACTTATATTTTATATATGTCCGAGACTATCATTCTTTCCGTTGGCACTTAGCTTATTTCATCCTTAAGCAAAGCTTCAACATCCTTTAGGTTTAGGACCTCACTCGTGTGGTGTCTTAAAATCCCTTGGGTTCCCCAATAGGTGAAAATTAAAATTAATCAAACAAGGAGATGACCAAAATTAAGAATCTCTTCACCATTCGATGGTGAGGCAAGGTTCATCCCATGAACAATAAGAAAATAAAACTCTTCAAAATAACATGTCTTTCCGCACTTTTCAAAATCCACATAATAAGAGATCTTTACACAAAATTTATAAGAAATTTTCAAAAGGCAAAACACATATAACCAAACCTCATTTAACAAATCCTATGATTGTTGAGGTTCTTTCAAAATCAAAATCTTTTTAATGTATTTTTCAAAAGCACATTTTCTTTGGAAATAGCTATCCCAACACACTCAAATTTGTTGGATGGAGATTCTATTTTGAATAAAATCATGATATAAAATTGAAACTCCACTTAGCATACTTCACATGTGCTAGAGTTGAAGTTTCCCTCTTTTAAAAGCAATAAACCATACACACAAAAGAGAAGTCAAGACATATTTGAACCCCACTTGACATAACCAAATTTGTCAAATGGGAGTTCCCCTTCCTTGGAGAAGGTAGAACAAATTGAATTCTATTTGCATTTGTCATAAAACTCCTTCTTACCAAAGTCTTGGACTTCAAAACACATTGGGAGCTCATTTGACATGTCAAGTATATCAAATGAGAACCTTTTGAAAATCATAAGAATAAATTGAACTCCATTTAACATACCTAAGTTTGTTAAATAAGTTCATTTTCTTTCAAAATCATAAACACATTTGACTTTCACTTAACATACCAAATTTGTTAAGTGAGAGTTTCATTTTCAAAATCATAAACACATTTGACTTTCACTTAACATACCAAATTTGTTAAGTGAGAGTTTCATTTTCAAAAAAAATATAAACACATTTGACTTTCACTTAACATACCAAATTTGTTAAGTGAGAGTTTCATTTTCAAAATCATAAACATTTGACTTTAACATACCAAATTTGTTAAGTGAGTTTCATTTTCAAAATCATAAACACATTTGACTTTCACTTAACATACCAAATTTGTTAAGTGAGTTTCATTTTCAAAATCATAAACACATTTGACTTTCACTTAACATACCAAATTTGTTAAGTGAGGTTTCATTTTCAAAAAGCAAAAACACATTTGACTTTCACTTAACATACCAAATTTGTTAAGTGAGAGTTTCATTTTCAAAATCATAAACACATTTGACTTTCACTTAACATACCAAATTTGTTAAGTGAAAGTTTCATTTTCAAAATCATAAACACATTTGACTTTCATTAACATACCAAATTTGTTAAGTGAGTTTCATTTTCAACACATTTGACTTTTTAACATACCAAATTTGTTAAATGGATCCAATTTTCATGTTAAAACCACATGAGCTTTCACTTAACATACCAAATTTGTTAAGAGAGTCTCATTCTCAAAAATCAAACATATCTCAAACACATTTGGGGCTTTCATTTAACATACCAAATTTGTTAAGTGAACTCCCATCAAAGAAAAGCAAATCATCTCACAAATTTGACTTTCACTTAACATACCAAATTTGTTAAGTGAAAGTCTCATCATCAAACAAATCAAACACATGTGGCATCACTTAACATACCAAATTTGTTAAGTAAAGCATTTTCAAAATATCACACAATCAAATCTTCAAAATATTTCAAACACACAATCACAACCTCTTCTTAGCATACCAAATTTGCTAAGTGAGGTCTTTCAAACTATCAATATTTTCAACAAGATACAAAAACACAAATATCTCCAAGAAAATCTCTCAATTTAGAACACACTACCTAAATTTGGGTATATCATCAAATCAAAGACTCTCCTCAATATCAAAATCTCTCTAAAATTTTTTGATGAACCCCATAACATCTTAAGTGTGGGTTCAAATTCAAATAAAATCTTGAACAAATGATTGAAGGTGAATATCAAGGCAGTTCACTTCTATATTTCAACAATGCATTGTCAATCAATTCTAGTCTTTAATTATCCAACATCATGGCAACAAGTTCATGTTTTCCTTCCCACTTGCCTAAACTTAGCCACGGAGAGGCTAGTCTCTACCACGCTCCGAGGTCATCACTTTGGGATTTTGAGGGGTGAGGATTTCGGGGACAACCCTCACCACATTTAACAAGGAGGAGGAGGTGGGTGATGCCACTCTCTTGATATGCCATCTAATTGAGTTTCCTCCACTAAAGAGGAAGGCCATATTGTTTTCTACACAGTGTCATTTACGTGCAGTTATTCACGGGTGTCAGGTTACTCCTCTATACAGCAGGGCTACCTCCCCTTGGACTCCCAAGGGGAAGACTAAGAAGTCTCCTCCACATTCGAGGTGGGTCTAGCTCTCTCACACCATACCACATGTGCACCTCACAAAGATCAGCATCACAAGGGTGGAGAGAGAGATGGACTTCCCATATGGTGAGGAGGGATCTCCACAGAGACCTCTCCACATTTGAGTGGTAGTAGGTTTCACCCCCTCACCTCAAATGGAGAGTGGACTACAGGAGGATTTCACTACCTCCACCAGCATATTTCGACTAGGGGGCATGGAAGCTTTGCTCGGGATGCAGGTTGGTCTACGGATGCTCGAGTCAGGTATAATTTTGATCGGATAGTTATCCCTAGGAGAGTCAGTCAAATCCAGGAGGAGAGCCTTGGAGGCTCAGCTTTCAGACAGTAGAGGGAGGCGAGAGGTTTGCCACATTCGGCGACCTCCCACTATGGATTTTCTCGATCATGTTACAGGGCGATCGTTGCAACATCATCCTTACGTGCTACTCGTCATAGGAGTAGGCTATAGTCGAGGCGGTCGGTGCTACCTGCACCGCTCACTCACACCCACCATTACTGTCACTCAGACATCCCCATTTACCAAGATCCAGCCCCCATCAGGAAAGAACAACACCATTGGTGATCCGATCACTCCATCTACTCACATTGAGGTGAGGTGTCTGGGAAGAAGGAATGGCCCAAGGCCCGTGGTGAGTCTCCAGTCATGGCAATAGGTCCCTTGTAGTCTCCCTGCAGGTGGCGGAAGGGGTAGAGGATAGATGTAGTGTCCATGGCGGTAGATCCTGGATGATGTTTACGGTGATCATATACTGTGGTGAGAAAATCCTCTTAGAGACATGTAGATGTGAGTAATGATGATAGTGAGCATATCTAGGTCCAGCGGTGAGTGTTTGTCCACATGATTAGATGTCTTGAGATGAGATCTGCTCAATACTTTCTGAGAAGAGGGAAACTCTGGGGATGGCTTTCGATGAAGAGGATGCTAAATCGGTTTGATCCTGTGAGGATGATCTCTTGGAGGACTCAGGAAGTCCATATGGTTGACACTAGGGTTCCCTCTAGGATCAACGGGAGGGTGTTGTAGTTGAGGAAGAGACCACACTCATTCAACCCAACACCTTTTGTCGACAATTGAGGAGAGATGAGCATATCGAAGATGGAGAAAGAGTTGAAGACTTGTTTAGCGATCACTCAAGGCCAAGCTCCATCTACTACTCCTTAGAGGGTTGACCACCACGGTTGTTGCATGTTACGGATCATCCCAAATACATCTCCCATGGACGGGATAGTGGCGCATGCATAGGAAGGTGGTGGGCGACACCTCCATGCAAAAAAGATATCAGCGGTTAGTGGAGCGACAAGTGAAGGATGTTGGCACAAGCAGGTGGCTCATCATTCTAAAGGGTAGACCCTACCGGAGGAATTTGATGGTGTCCAATATCTAAGGGTTTTGTGCCTCTTCCTTCAAAATTTTGATGGCGTGGAACCAAGCAAAGCACATTTTAGGGGTTGGGATGCCTGTTGGTGGCGATGCACTTCTATTTTCATCATAGTTTGGAGGCATCGATTTGATTGGTATCTGAACTACCCAATAGTTGGGTGAAGACTTTTCTTTGAGTTGAAGCACCTCTTCATCAAGAGGTTTGCTGGAGCCCAACAAAGGGTAATTATGGGTGACCTTGTTGTGACACAATAAAATTCAAATGAGTCCATTATTGTTTATATTCTTAGGTGTGAAACACAGTATGAAATGAGAACCATGTCCAAATAGCATATATAAATTCTTCTCAAGAATATTCATGGCCAGGTTGTTTCATGCTCAAGGGATTTATAATCAAAACCTTTGAAAATTAATCAACAAGGCTAACTTCAAGGAAAGCCAGTTACCTTTTCAAGACCAATTTCAAGCCCAAACGAAAGCATTCAAAAAGAAGCGGGGGGTAGTAGTGTTAGACAGGGAAGCGGTGAGCTCGGTATGAGACCTCTGCAGACATTGCCACCTCCTCACCACCACCGGCACCTCTGACCACCCGGTTCCACATGGTCACCTCCCTCCTCCATATACTCCCGGCGGTACTCATATCCACCGTAGCTATTATCCACCTACTCTTATCGATGAATAAGCCATATTCATTCAAGAGGGAGGTAGTTAGGAAGATCTTTAAGAATCTCTTAAAGAAACTTGACTTTCAGTTACAGGAAGAGGCGGAAGATGTGTAATGATCCTAACTATTGCCCCACCACCATGGTTAGTCATGTCTTGGAGGATTGTGTCACCTTTAAGGCGGCTTGTGGCTACAAGTCGAGCTATTGTTATCCCCAAGGAATACTTGTTAGAACAACCCTCGGTTCTATCGAGTAATTCTTGGGGATACTTGATCCTCTTAAGATAAAAGAAGGTTGGGATATTGCCTTATCCGAACCTCTAAAAGTGGTCTCTAAGATCAAGAAGCTTTCTTTCTGGTGTGCACTCAAACCTCCAACACCAAGGAAGGTTTGCAAGTTGCCAAAGATAACTTGAAGAAGGTGTTAGCGACGGAGTACCTTACTTGCAGGGATAGCATATTAGCACAACCCGTCAGAAGCACTCCATCCATTACTACTTCTTCCTCCACTAGATCCTCTTATGCCAATAGGAGCATTGTATCAGGGACAACTATACCCCTTTCACTTACATTAGATTTCTATCATGTACCTCCATCTAAGAAGAAATCAATGAAGAAAGCTTTCACTTACATCTTGTCCACGATACTCTAGATTTTATTCCTCTGAAAACTCTCCAAGTCTACAAAATAATGATAACTCTAGTTTATCATTCTTGATTTAGAAATGGATTTTCCATTTCCATCGGGTTCACCAGATTGATTTGGAGTCATCGACTCGATGATCCCATAGGAGAAGTGGTAGTACACGATGAGAAGGTAGAACTTCACCATCATTCCAGAGGTCCTTTGAAGTTAACCTTAGTGGCAAAGTTCTACACCTAGGGTGGCACCTCTAAGGGTAAGCAAATCATTGGTTCTAAAGCGGATACCCCTCCACAAGATGCTCCACCCATGGATATGCTTGTGGAGGATCAAGCCAAGGTTGACTATGTCCAGCACATCTTAGCTAGCTAAGTTAAGCATATATGACCTTATCTTATCCAAAGAGAGGGAATCTCTAATCAAGGCTCTTCTTGATCCGGATATGCTTAGTGACCATTGAAGAGGAGGCTTCAGTTGAGGACACTCAGGAGTTACATTCAATGATGAAGACTTGCTTCTAGGATGACCAAGCACACCATTATACATTATATTGGAAGATACTGATATCCAGTTCTTGACCGGGTGCATGTGAATATTATGAGTCTAAAACCCTCACTTGAGGATTGACATCTCCAAACTTTCAAAGAGAGATGATGTTGAGAGGATTCAATGAACAAGGTGAGAGAGGGCTTTAGGCTCTATAGTGTATTGCCATTAGAAGTAGATGATTGGAAGACTACAAGTTTCATATTATAGACTTAGATACATCTTTCAAATGCTTTGAGGATGGATACATGAGACCAATGTGGTTCCATCTCTACACTAGTGCATGAAGTTCATGAGGGGTGGGATTGAATATTACGTCAAAGGAGATCTTAAGCCATTCACAGTTCATGAGGTTAGAATATATGAGGATGCGGCCTACTATCTCTCTCAAAATCAACAAGTCTATTCTTGTGAACATGGTGAAAGTTGAAAGAAAAAAGAAAAAGAAAAAGAAAAAGAAAAATAAAAAGAAAAAAGGAAATGAGAAAGAAAATAAAGGAGGCGAGAAATAACTTAGAGGAGAAAGTAGATCCTCGCATTAGATTCCACCCATAATTTGTTACTCTATTCGAAGATATGGGTAGGATGAATCAACCTCCACCAGGCAAGGGAAGAGGCAGATCCAGAGACATGCTAGAGGATGGAAGACCTCCTTGTGGCCATCAAGAGTTATGTCCTACTACCTACCTATATAGACTAGTTGGAGGATGAGTCATATATGATTAGTACACTAGCTAGCACTTCAGAAGTAGATCCCCATGCAAGTGAGTTGAGCGATGATGAAGGCTCTAAGCAAAGCATAAGTGTATCAGTCTATATGTGAAACAATGAAGCATCGGTTGGGAACTTTAGCTCTAACCCCACTTTCCTCACAAAAGTTGAGGGTTTGGTAGTTAAGGAAGCCCCAAGTCTTCACAAATGTAAAGGTGCGAAGTTCTTTCTTGGAGCATCATCCTCAAGTCAAGAAGCTGATGTAGAACTTGAGGATGATTCATATAAAGATTTAATAGAATTACCTTTTGATTGGTATTCATCTTGTGTTCTTAATTTAGCAAAGAAAGGATTAATTCCACATGCTTGGTCTAACATGAGTCAAATTACTTTGAAAGCTTATGGGATAACAAATGCAGACATTCACAATCAAGAGGACTAGGATTGGCGTGGGTCAGTTGATGATGGCGATTATTGCTTAGTCATCACCAATCATTTGGAATCGATGGTTCTTTTCAAATCATGCTAACTCATATGAGGAGGTGTGCTTAGAAACTTGAGATGATCCAAATGACTTTGAAGTCAAGGATGCACCTGAGTTGAAGAGGAGATCAGATCTATCGAGCTCAAAGAAATCAACAGAAGGCGAAGAAGATCCACCCAACATATATCGTTTTCTATTGAATGAAAAAGAAACCAATGATTTAGTGAAGCTATTGATTGAGTTTAAGGATTATTTGCATGGAGTTATGAAGAGATGCGGTATATCTCTAACATAGCTCCATAAACTAGCAATAGAACTAATGCTAATCAAACAGGCTCCTAGGCATGCGATTAGACATTGAACATAAGTCACTTGATCAAGAAATGATCGATCTTTGGCTTTATTAGAGAAGAAAAGAATGGCCAAATTGCATATCGTTGATTTTAGGGATCTAAATAAGGCATGTCCTAAGGATGAATTCTCACTTCTATACCGAATTAATGGTGGACATTGTTGTCTCATCTCATGCGGTATTCTCCTTTATGGATGGGTCATCGCTACAACCAAATTAAGATGGCCCAAGAGGATGAAAGAAACACTTGCCTTTGAACCCGATAATATATATTATTATAAGGTCATGCCTTTTTTAAAATGTCTTGCCACATACTGGGAGCCATGACTTGAATCTTGATGAACTCATTCATCATTAAGTTGAATGCTACATCGATGATCTCATTGTCAAAAATAAAGAAAAGGAAGACCATCTCTTTGACTTGAGAGTAGTTTTCAAATGGTTAAGACAATACAACCTCAAAATGAACCCCCTGAAGTGTGCATTTGGGTAGCTTGAAAATTTCTTGGGTTTGTTGTTTGACAGGAATTGAAATCGATCAAAAGATCAAAATATTAGAAATGCCAAAAAACTAACAACTCGTCATTCAAGGCGGTTGGCATATCTAAGATGCTTCATTTCCAACTTATCGAAGATGCCAACCATTCTCCACTTGTCAAAAAGATGCCAAGTTCAAATGGGATGATAATGCATGCTTTTGACATCAAGCAATATCGATGACGAGTCTAGCGACCTATCTCGCAAGCCACTCATATTATATCTGCATTAGATGACTCCCTGCTTTGTTGGCTCAAACCAATGATGAAGGAGAACTCTCTATTATCTCATTGTCATAATCCTGTTGAGGCAAACTATCCACCTATTGAAAAGCACGCTAGCTTTAATCTTTGCATCCCAAAAGCTATACATGCTTTCTCATAAGGTGAACTTGATCTCGAGTCAATCCACTACAATATCTCATGACAACCAACCTTATGATGGTTGGCGTTGGTCCATGATTTTGTCTCGGTTTGACATAACATTTCCTTGCCATAAAGGACAAGCACTTGCATTTCTTAGCGGCGCATCCACTCCTGATTCTCTCCTTGATGATCTCCCGATGAACAAATCATGAACTTAGGGGAATCTAGTGCTTTTGGGAGATGTACTTTGATGTGCAACTTCCTCTCAAGAGGAGAAGAACCATAATTTACTATCCCGAGGGAAGGCGAGGGTAGTTCTCCTAACTCCTGATGTGATGAGATTCTCATATCATATGTCCAATCCATGCACCAACAAGAAATGAATATGAGGCTCTGATTGTCGATCTAGAGTTAGTCATTACACTATGCATCCAGAGTATCAACATCTTTGGGATTCTCAGTTAGTCATCAACCAAACCTGGGTCTTACAAGTTCTAAAGCCTAAGCTCCATCATTACCATAAGTACTATGGAATTGGCCCAAATCCGAGGTTACCATCTACAAGATTCCTCGAGGAGAAGCGTAGTAGCAGATGCATTAGCTTGCCAAGAGTTGGCATGTCGAAGATGAGTCCATTCCAATAAGGGTCCAAAATAGACAAGTCTTATCCCTTATTGATGCTGAACTCATCGAGATTCTCTCTTGAAGGGAGGTTGCCATTACAAAAGGATGATGAGGAGGAGGCAACCATTCATAGATTATTTAAATGTAGGCAAACTACCTCAAGAGAAATCAGCACACCGGGTGAAGCAGAGAGCCCTTTCATACTCTTGTGGCACCTTGTCAGGAATCCTTGATCATATGTGGTTACGTTGTCGGACAAACAAACATAGGATCATGACCGCAGGTTATGTGAGCACATCAATCCAGTCTGAAGATGTAAGCCAAGATCAAGAGACCTAGGACACTATTGGCGTTCAATGATCACAGACTTCATGGACGTAGCTAGGAGATGCCATCAATGTCAGGTATACGGTGTGGTCTTACACCAGCCATCCAACATTCTACACCCTACTTTGGCCTCATGGCCATTTGAGTGTTGTGTGACATTGTGGGTCCTCGATCCTCCTTCTTCCAAGGTCATCATTCATTCATTCTATTTATTACTACTTTTCCAAGTGGGCGGAGGCAATCCCACTTAGAGGTCACCTCAACATGTTTTTTTAGAAACCATATCGTATATAGGTTGGTGCCTCGATGAATTATATCGATAATGATGCATTCAAGAGCACTAAAATCATTTGCTGAGACACATAGATTGGAGATATTCTACCATCTACTACCCAAGGGCAAATGGGTTAGCGAAGCCTTCAACAAAACCCTCATTCAAATAAAGAAGAAGACACTAGATGACAACAATGATGATGGCATGAATAGTTAGTTGAAGCTTGTGCCACACCACATATAGAACTCCAACTCAATCTACCCCTTTCTCCTTAGTGTATGGGTCTGAAGCCATTCTACCATTAGAAGTCCAACTCCCATCACTAAGGATAGTCATGGGTAGTAAAATCACAATGGAATAGAATGCCAAGTTACGGTTGGAAGAGCTCGAAGGTTTGGAGGATGCCTTACGCAAAACCTGAGTTATACAAAGCCAAGATGATTCAAGCTCATAACAAGTTGGTCGTCACAGAGCTTTTCAAGTAGGAGAGCTTATTTTAGTTCTAAGGAGGCCAATTGTTTGCCCGTCGATAGGAGGCAAGTTTGAACCCACTTGGGAAGGCCCTTATGCCATAGAGAAGGCCTACCAAGGGTCTTACCAACTCATAAATTATGAGGCAGATGCTTCCAATCAATGGGCTCTACAAAAAATATTATCCATAAATCTTGTTTGAAAATAATTATCAATAAAATTTCTTTTCATCTCAAATTTCATTTCTTTTTATGTTAGAAATATCTTTTGCTTGTGAATCCATCATGTATTTAGGGTAGGTGTAAGAGTGGCATCCTATTCCTTCTTTCACAACACAAATAAACATATATATTTTGTCTCGGGCTATTTTGATGTGGAGCAAGCCCCTTGTGGCACTCACTCATTAGCTCTAGGTCAATTTTTTACCTAGTATAGCGATCACCATTGGAGGATGTGAGTCCCACTTTCTTCTAACTTGACCATTGCACACCTATGAGCCTTGTCGGTTTGGTAGTCTTCTTGCCACCCTGAACTACCTTGTGTTGGCTTTGTTTAAGAAGATGTGAGTCCCGCTTTCTTCTTGAACTAGCCACCATACTTTGGTCAAGTTTCCAGGTTTAGGTGTAGAGTCCCCGGTGGCATCCTATTCCTTCATATCAAGCACAAACACACATATCTTTCTTTGGGTATTTTGATGTAGAGCAAGCCCCCTGTGGCACTCACTCATTTCGGTCGGGTTGATTTGTTGCCCAAAGCAATCGATCACCCAGTGGTCATTTGTTGGAGGATGTGAGTCCCACTTTCTTCTAATTTGACCATTACGATGACACCTTGTTAGTTTATAGTCTTTTTGCAGTAAGCTACCTCATGGTTGATCTGTTTAAGAAGATGTGAGTCCACTTTCTTCTTGAACTAATCATCATGATCTAACTAGGTCGAATATATTTGAGGTTTAGGTAAGTCCCAGGCTCCTTTCCTCTTGACTACATTTGAGTTGATATAAGTCCCCAATG
>CM038217.1:35853380-36190840 GCA_021442155.1 Cymbidium sinense
ATTTGTAAGAATTCTATCACTTTAGATAAAGTTTTTCTAGTAGAAGGATTAAAACATAATTAATTTCTATTAGCAATTATGTGATAAAGGTTTGAATGTAGTATTTCACATCATATCAGACATTAAAAAATAATGAAAATGTTTTGTTAGTAGACAAAGTCAAAAATATTTGTCATATTAGATGTTTTCATGATTTGAATTTGAATTTACTTTATTTTAAAAGCACTCGATGATATATTATGACATGAATGTCATATTAACATGGACATACTCAATAAAATTGTTAAACTTGATTTAATAGTTGGATTGCTTAAATTAAATTTTCATTCCGATGATGTTTGTGATGTATGTATTCATGGTAAGCATTTTAGAAGTTCATTTAAAAATAAAATATTGTTTCTACTTCTAGACTTCTAGAATTGTTGCACATGGATTTATTTGATCCAATTAGTACCACCAATGTGATTGTTGATGATTTCTTTAGATATACTTAGGTTTTGTTTTGTAATAAAGGATGAAGGTGAGTTTAGAAATTTTGCAAAATATATTCAAAGAGAACAATGTCTTTTGATTAATAGAATTATATGAATTGAAAATAAATTATAAAGATTATTAGCATACAATTTTTGCACTAACTCCCCAATAAAATGTAGTTAGAGAATAACTAGAATATTAATTGAATTAAGTAGATATTGATGAGTATAAATTGACAAAATATTTTAAAGTAATGCATGTTATGTGATGAATAAGATTTATTTTAGACTAATTTTGAAGAAGACCTCCTATGAATTATTTTTTGGAAAGATATTATAATTAAGTCAAACAAATTAAATTCTTTAAGTAAAATTTAAAGGAACTTCAATATATTTTATTAAATTGAATATTTGTCCAAAATTATAAATGGAACTTATTAATCATTAATTAATTTTTTTCTAAATGAATGAAACTTAGGTTAATCAACCATTGGATTAAATTTTAATCAAGTTAATTACTCAATTGAATAATAACATATTACACCCAATCTTCATGACATTTCATTGCCCCCATAATAATTTGTGTGATAAGCTTGTTTCAAATAATCAATAATCACATTTACTTTCAAATCTTATTATAAATTAATTTATATAAAATAAAGGTTCAAAATATAGGTATACATATATGTTTACTTTCAAATTACCGTAATTATTAAATGTCTAAACTAATTTTTTTAATATGTAAATCTAGATTGATAAAGAAAGATAATGTATCATCTGTTTTTAACAAATGTATATACATAGACATGTAATTATCAGGTATATAATCGAGAAACTTGAGATCTCAGCGCTACTAGTCGAAGAAGGTTTTTTATTATATATGCATATATATATCATGTGTATTATGTGTAAATTCTTAGTTCCTTTCAACAAAAAAACAATATGCATATGTATATGTATGTTTAAAATATTTTCTTCTCTAAGTGAAAAGTATTATATAAATAATATTCAAATAAAATATTTTCTTAGATTATAAATTGATATAACATTTAAAAGAGATCATGTTGAGCTAAAGGGATTAGGTGAATGTCATGAAGAATTTTTTGATTCACTCTTTCAATCCTAAGATCTATTTCATAATATTATAATATCATTTAAACTTAATTTAAACTTAGGACTTAATTAAAATTTTACTTTGTCAACTAAATTAACTAAATTCTATAAAACTCATATTTTATTTATACTTTATTAAGTATAGGGTGTGGAGAAGAGTGGACTTCACCCCAAATGGGGCCCATCATTTTTTACACTCCTTAACATTTTAATTTAAATCTAAATCTAAATTATAAATTAAAATCCATGTCTAAGTTGTTAATCATATTAATCAAAATCATCTAATGATGATAAATTAAACTTCACTTTTAAAGTATAACTTAAAATTAAAGCCTAATGACCTCACTTTCAATGAGCTTGACAACCCTCCTCTTATACTTAGGATTTGATCTTGGCATTAAAGTTTTGTTAACTTCAAGTGAGGTTCACAATCACCCTAATATTAGTAATTAAGATCTCCAAACTTAGATTGAGAGCTTTCTAATTAAGCACTTAGGATACTATATTTAGTAACTAAGTGTACAACTTAAACTAAAGTAAAAATGAGAGAAAAGAATAAATTAAAATGAAATTAAATATGGAATTTAAACTAAACTAAAAAGCCAACACATTAAGAAGAAAACTTAAGGTGACTTAGTAGGTCTAACCAAACCTAATTAGATTAGGTGAACCCAAATAAAACTTAGATCTAATAGAACTAAATAGAATTATAAATCAAATATATTTGAGTTTAAATCTAAATTAAATTGAACTCGAATTGAGGTATTTAGGCTTGATTAGCTCAATTAACCCATTCGAGCTCAGAACTATCTAAATCTAAGAAAATTATATAAAATCAAACAAAATCAAAAGCACAAAATCAATGCACAAATATAATGAACCCAAAAATAAATCTAGATGAGGTCCAAAATAATCAAATAAGTCATTTGACCTAGAGTTGATCGATGTGAGCCCCACCAAATTAAAAGTCAAATTAATCAAAATTTGATCAATTTAAGTCATCATGAATGCTTATATTTATCAAATTAATATAATAGAACACAAAACTAAATAAATCTGAATCAAACGATGGCTCAAATAGCCTAATCAGATCAAGTATATGTGAACCTGAATGAACCTTATTAAACTTAAACTCAAAATAAATTGAAATTAATATAAATTAAATATTTTCAAACACTTTAAAATTATATTTGAACATAATTCGACTCTTCCTTAAGTTTGATTTGATCGAATCGGCCATTTGACCCGATTAGGCCCATTAAGCCCAATTTGGGCCGAAATAAGTCTAAATCAAAATTAAATTCAAATTAATTTAAATCAATTGCTCCAAATTACTTTAAATACTCAATCAAATATAATAATAGCCCAAACACACTAAATGTTTTCAATTTGACCCATTAGACCCAATTTTGGTCTAATAGGTTTGAATCAAAATTAATTCTAAATTGAAATCAATTGCTCTAAATCATTTTAAATATCAAATCAAATAATTATAACCCACTTTAAACTTGATTGAGTTAATGCATTGAACCTAACTTGACTCATTTGAGCCAAATGGGTCAAGAAAGGTTCAAACTAACTCAACTCAACTTAAGTGGATTCAAACCACTAAAATTATATGGAGAAACACAGCCATGTGGAGTGAAGCTTCAAGTCAACAATGGAGGCCATGAGAGAGAGGAGAGTCATGAAAAAATACCAAAATCTAAGATCCACTTAAAACAAGCCATATCTTAGATGCTAATATCTAGCAATTTTACAATATCTAAAATGACTTCTCGCTTCCTCCCACTGGCCATCACCTCCCCAACCACCATTAATGGTGATTTTCGGCCACCAATAAAAAGAGGAGGAAAAAGAGACCATAATACTAATCCTAGTCCTATTACAAAAATTACATTTTTTTGAAAAAAAAAAATTTAACTACACCTATAAAATAGATATTAACTAAACAAACATATAAAGATTATATTTCACATATTTGGACTTGACCCTACACTGATAACCAACCTCACTTGCCTAATTGGATTATGCCATATAAGTACACTCAATAAAAAAAGTATTTTAATATTCATTTATTATTATACTCAAACAATCAAAAATATTGTTAAGCTAATATAATATTCAATCTACCACAACAATCCTAACATCCTAAAATAAGTTTGATCGAATAGGCCATTTGACCCGATTAGGCCCATTAAGCCCAATTTGGGCCGAAATAAGTCTAAATCAAAATTAAATTCAAATTAATTTAAATCAATTGCTCCAAATTACTTTAAATACTCAATCAAATATAATAATAGCCCAAACACACTCCAAATGTTTTCAATTTGACCCATTAGACCCAATTTTGGTCGGAATAGGTTTGAATCAAAATTAATTCTAAATTAATTGAAATCAATTGCTCTAAATCATTTTAAATATCAAATAAACATAATTATAACCCACTTTAAACTTGATTGAGCTAAATCAATGCATTGAACCTAACTTGACTCATTTGAGCCAAATGGGTCAAGAAAGGTTCAAACTAACTCAACTCAACTTAAGTGGATTCAAACCACTCCCAAAATCTGTTATATGGAGGCTAACACTTCAGGCCATGTGGAGTGAAGCTTCAAGTCAACAATGGAGGCCATGAGAGAGAGGAGAGTCAATGAAAAAAATACCAAAATCTAAGATCCACTTAAAAACAAGCCATATCTCTACTTGGCTAATATCTAGCAAGCTTTACAATATCTAAAATGACTTCTCGAAGCTTCCTCCCACCTGGCCATCACCTCCCCAACCACCATTAATGGTGATTTTCGGCCACCAATAAAAAGAGGAGGAAAAAGAGACCATAATACTAATCCTAGTCCTATTACAAAAATTACATTTTTTTAAAAAAAAAATTTAACTACACCTATAAAATAGATATTAGCTAAACAAACATATAAAGCAGGCAGTTATATTTCACATATTTGGACTTAGCACCCTACACTTAGATAACCAACCTCACTTGCCCTAATTGGATTATGCTTAGGCATATAAGTAGTACCTGCAAGAAAAAGTATTTTAATATTCATTTATTATTATAGTGGTCCCTCAAGCACAATCTGCTGCATAAAATATTGTTAAGCTAATAAGACCTAATATTCAATCTACCACAACAATCCTAACATCCAGCCTAAAATACTACATCACAAAATAAAACATATCACACAACATACACTGGTCTAACTTAATACTAAGATCGGTGACTTAGTATTCTAATGTGTGTGCTAAGGCTTAGAGTGATATGTCTTAATTGGGATTTAGAATTAAGATTTCTTATAGTTTAGGATTGTTTAAATTACCCATTAAAGGCAGTTTCACTTTAAATCTTTTAGTAACTTGATTGAGTTTTAACTTATGTATTTATTTTGTTCACTTCTTATTTAAGATATAATCATTATGATGAGAAGAAAGAGACTTAACTCTTTCATCTCTAACCTATGTTGATTTTCAAAGATAAATTATTATTGCTTTAATTTTCTAAATAGATTATTTATGAATTTTATTTTAGCCTAAGTTTAGATTAATCTTAATGAATCTTATCCAGATATGAAAGACATCATAAGACCAATGAAATTAAGTCATCATCACATGAATAATACTCCAATACTTTCTTTCTTTAACAATAACATCCACATTCTTTCCTTTTTAGATTCTTCAATATTTGATTTAGTAGATATATACACATGCAATGTCCTCCGAGAATGGAATATCACTTGACCTTGAAAAACTATAAGCTATTGAAGAGAGTGGCCTACTCCACAAGAAATGAATGACATTAGAAGCTTCCATGGACAAGAAACATTCTATAAGAAAATTATTAGAGGATTTAGTACTATAATAGCTCCCATTACAAATTATATTAAGAAAGAAAATTTTGAGCGGTCCCCTATAACTACTAAGGCTTTTAAATGAATTAAAGAAAAAATGACATAAGCATCAATATTATGGTTACTTGATTTTTTTATTATTTTGGAGTATCATGTGAGAGTAGGAATATGAGGAGCTCTAAGCTAATAAGGTTGAGTACTAACTTTATTTAGTGAAAAATAAATGATTCTATAAGGAAATATTCAAACATATGATAAAGAGTTTTGTGCTATTTCAAACTCTAAAAGATTGTAGGCATTTCGTATTATCCCAAGAATTTTCTTATATTAAGATGATGAGGTCTTTACATTTTTAAAGTCACAAAATAAATTAAGCACTAAACATGTTAAATAGTTAAAGTTTATCCTAAGGTTTACATTTGTCTTTAAGCATACACTCTTAGTCATTGAGTAGCACTTTTACCGGTATTATCTATTTTAATTATTAGATTTGATAAATTGCCTATGTTATATCTTGAGTGTTCTAGTTTTCATGCTATTTATAATAATCTCATTGAAAATCCTACTTAAGCTATAAATGATTATACTCTTAAAAATAGTTATTTATTTAAAGGAAAGTGCTTATGTATTTTAAAATCCTCATTCAAAAGTTTTTTAAAATTTTGAGAATTATATGTTGGTGGTTTAACGGGTCGCTTTTGTAGAGATAAAATCATTTTTAATGTAAAGCATGTTTCTAGAAATATAAAATCTACTTATTTCTTGTGCGAGATTAAATAATTTTTTTTGTATCGTAGCAATTCGCTAGTACTCTTGAAGAGGGGTGTTGATGTCTAGCAATGAGATGTTGCTAAATACTAATTATTATGTTGTGAAAATTAATAGAATTAGAGATGGAAGTATAGCTTTGAAGATTGTTGTTTATGCTAAGATTATTGATGTTATAAGCATTTATGTTTCTTAAGTAGGTTTGGTTGTATGCTAAAAAAAATTTGGAAGGACCTAAAGGGATTAAAACAAAGGATATTTCTTGATGAAGAGTATTTATTAGAGAAAATTTAAATAAACATGTTAATAGAGTGGTAGAAGATTTTAAATGTATTCATGTTGGCTATAAGTTTGGAGTGATTAATGAAGAAGATAAGGCTATATTAGCTTACTTTAACTTATGATTTTATAATTACAAATACATTATTTAAGAAAAGAGATGAACATATTATCACTTATAAGAATGAGCCTAATAAAATGTAGATTGATCGATTAGATTGTAAAGATCGTAAGGTTATTCTGGGTGAAGGTTTAAGTATCCAACATTTTAAGATTAAGGGTCAGAAGATGAAAAATAAGTAAAAATATTATTTTAAGATTAGGTGGGGGTTCTTAAAGAATGCCAATAAAAATATTTTTAAGAGTAATTTACAAGACCTTAGAATTTGGGATGTTCATAAGAAAGCTAATGTTATGTGAGAAAAAAATATTAAGTGAGATTAACCAAGTTGTAAAAATGGTGCTTATGGAACCAGAAGAATAAACTCTTATTAATAAAAATTGTTATTGATTGAGTCAAAATATATAAGAGAAGATCAAAAATAAGAAGTTTTATTATAAAAATTAGTTTAGATGTAAAAACTTGGAGAATTAAAAAATATATAGAGTTATGAAATCTATGAAAGTAATATATGATGTGAGAAATTCAATATTTAGTGATTTATATATAATGTATTGGATACTGAAAAGGATGAAAGATGAATGTATAAGTTAGCCAAGTAAAGAAATAAAAAAAAATAAAAATGAACTATGGAGAGGAAGCATGACCTGATGATATTCTAATAGATTTATAGAAATACTTAAGCGATCAAGAAATTTCTTAGCTTACTAATCTTTTTAGTATTATTTTAAATACAAATTATACTGAATGGGTGGAGAAAGAGTTTGTTGGTTGCTACTTTTAATGATGAAGGTGATCTATAAGAGTGTGCAAACTATAGGGGGATTAAGTTAATATGCCAAATTATGGGAGAGAGTAATTGAGCATATGTTATTGTGTGATACCAAAGTTTCTTAAAACCAATTTGGTTTTATGCCAAGTAAGTCTACTATGGATGTTATACATTTGTTAAGAGGTTTAATGGAAAGTAGAGAGAGAGAGAGAGAGAGATAGAGAGAGGAGGAGGAGGATCTACATATGATATTTATTGATTTAGAGAAAGCATAGGACAAAGTTCCAAGAGAAGTGTTTTGGATAGTTCAAGAAAGTGGAGGAGTTAATATTGTTTATATTTAAGTCATTAGGACATGTATACTGGAGCTATTACTTATGTTCAAACACAAGTGGATCAATCAAGTATTTTCTTATATCAGTTGGATTAAATCAAAGATCGGCTTTTAGTCCCTATCTTTTTGCTTCAATTATGAATGTTCTTAACATTTACAGGAGAATGTACTTTGGGGTATGCTTTTTGCTGATGATGTTCTTCTTGTTGATAAGACTAGAGAGGGAGTTCAAGAGAAGCTTGAATTGTGGATGCCAACATTAGAGTCTAAGGGGTTTCATTTGAATAAATCTAAAACCAAATACATGGAGTGTAATTTTAGTTGTAGAAGATCTAGCAGCTGGTTCAAAGAGAGGGAACCAGTGCTGCAATGCTCATAAGTAATGTCGAGGCGTTGGTCAATTGGTCAAATCAGTTACTGTGATGGTCAAAAAGAGTATTCATTATCATTAATTTCATAACCGCAAACGTGTCAGGCATTGAAGTAGCGCCGCAAAGCTCTGAAACAATGCTGGTCAAAAAGTTTATCATTTCCATTTAAAGCATCTATCCATCTGTCAACTTTTTTGAACTGACATTGAAGTGGGTTAACATAAAATAAATTTGTATTACTTGCATGTGCCCTGACATATGTATAAAAATCTAAATTAAAATTTTTGAGGATGTTATGCGGTTTAATTTTTCGGTTGGGTCTTATGACGGTCTGGGTCAACAAAACCTAATTATTCTCTAATGATGACCGTGTTAATTGTAAAATTCATCCATGTGGGATATGTTTAAATAGAATGAAATTCATAATTTAAAATAAATTAATGGAAACAAGCATCCACCCATCTATCACTATTTATCAAAGATGATAATCTAAGAAAACCTTTACTCATAAATAGCTAATGTCAAACTAAATATATTTATGTTTATACTCAAATAATCTCATGCCAATAAAAATGTGGCATGTGTCCATTATCTGCGTGGTTTTGCTGCTAGACGGCACCACATGAAATGCAAATAGGACCATAACCCTCCAATCGAGTGTCTTGGCTTCTATATATCTCCATTATATTTTGGTCACAATAATAGCTTGTATGTCTCTTAATGGCTTTGCTCACTTGAGTCATGAACTATGGAATATATTTAATAAGCAAAAAGCTTTCTATTAGCTAAGGTTGACTTAAATTTATCACTTTAAATAAATATAGCTTCAGGTATACAATAACACCTTGGACGATGCAACCAATGACTCCTGACAAAGATTCATAAGTCAGGAACTATTTCCCCTAACTAAGTAGACTAAGAACCACGATAGCTTAGGATGACAGAACCATGAGATTTTGATTGGGCGTGTCATCATCCCCCCCTATACATTTTAAATTGAAAGATAGTCATTTATGCCATATTGTGCACACCACTAGACAGCGACTCATATCATGAATATATGATTATTTCCTATCTTAATTGAGAGTGCTCTCTTACTATGGTAAGATGGATAATTAATTATAGAGGTTTGCATCCATAAAAAGTAGAACCCATATCTAAATAAATCCTAATGTAATGTTAGGGGAAAATCTGGTTGAATATATACCAATCTGCCTCACAAAAATTATACTCCTACCAATCTCAATAAAGATAGCGGAGAACATCCTTGAAGGTATTTTTTCGGAGTGATCAATATATTTGTTTTGCATTTTTGTTTCTAAGTGAAAGCTAGAAGCCACTCATCCACTTAAGCATCCTCATATCTAAATACTTAACTTAATTTTATGTTACTCTTTCACTAGCCAACATTCTATGTCATAAATCATTGCAAGTCTCATCACCATCTTATAATTTTTTTTCCTTAAGTTTAAGCAGTGCTTTTTTATCACACAAAAGGTTAGATGTGTTCCTCCACTTCAACCATCCAATTTAAATTCTACTAATAACACCCCCATTTATTTCACCATCACTTTAAATAATAGACCCAAGTTATCTAAAATGTTTACTCTTTTTAATGACCTGATCAGCCAATTCCTCGGTGCCCAGATGTGGCACCGCAGCACTATGCTTGGTTTATAAATAGCCCCTTAGGCTGTGAAGATTTTTCCATTATGCATTTTTTATTATGTAGAACTCTCTCTCTTTCTCTCTCTCATTTTTTCAATTTTCTCCCATACTAAGAAAGTAATCATGCCACGCAAGAGGCTTGCTAGTAAAAGGAGGGCTACTTCAAGTGAGGTTAATAAATTTATTAGCATAGAAGCAAAAGAGAGGTATCAACATGCTCTCACCCACAAGCATCTCATCATAGAAAGAAGATTCTTCAATCCAGGTGGGAGAGTAGAAGGGGTGATCAATGAACGCGGCTGGGCGAAGTTGGCCTATGAAAATAGCTCTTGCGTCGTCCCCATGGTGCGAGAGTTCTTCGCCAATGCGAAGGAGTACCAAAATAATAAAATTTTCATTCTAGAGAAACTGGTAAGTTTCGATAGCACTATCATAAATGTATATTATGAATTACCGAATGTGCTTACGATCAATATCTTTCCTATTATAACGAGCACCCAAATTTTGATGGAATTCTTGAGTTTCTTATTGGTAAAAATGCTAACATCCAATAAAAATGGAGGGAGGAAATAATTATCAACTTTCATGTTGTCGGCTTAACAACAGAGTCAATAGCTTGACATTATTTTATTTTTGTCAAACTAATGCCCACTAGTGATATCAATGAGGTAATTAAGGATATGGTCATTTTGAATATTGTAATTCGAAAGGGTTTTACAATTGATATAGGGAAACTAATTTATAATTCAATTTATAATATGTTTAGGGGCATTACTGCAGTAAGGTATTGTCATCCCTCTCTTATTTATGATTTATGCACTGGGGCGGGTGTGTTCAGGGAGCCCGATGAAGAAGTTCTTATTCAAAAGGCTCCTTTAATAAAAGGACCTATTGAGGGGTTTGGTTCGAGGTATAATGTGGGGGAGAGCTCACATGCCCCACGACCTCGACTCCAATCCTCTAAACCCATAAACGAGCAAATCTTAGATTTATGGAGAGAGGTGGGTGAGAGTAGCCGCAGGAAGCGAGCTTTAAAAGAATAGTTTTATTATCACATGGATCATCAACTGTTGACCACATTTTTAGAATAAGCTCTCAACCCCTCCATCTTAGACATAGGGCTCCTCTTAGATATTAAGAGATCCTTAGTCTTAAGACACATCTAGTGATTAGGTGGACACTCAGTCTAACCCTAGAGACTTAGAAGAGTTAGCCATAGGAATAGGTCATGCTTTAAGGGTGTTAGGAAATTTTGACTACCCTATAGCTTGAACCACATTCCTTACTTCCTTCCTTCAAGTCAAACTCCAAATTAAATCAACATCAAACCTAAATCAATTCTAGCTTAATTGGTTTTCTCCAAACTCAAATCAATGCCACTTGATTGAAACCCATGATTGAAACTTATGATTGAAATCTAAAATTCAATTCCAAGTTCAAAATCTTTTCTAAGTCCTTTGATCCCCTCTCATGGACTTAGCCTAAATAAAATCTAAATCAATTCAAATTCATAAAATTTTCTCACAACTCATTTATATTCTCATTTATATTCATATATATAAATGAAATATAAATTCAAATCAATCAAACTAAATCTAAAATTCAATTCCAAGTTCAAAATATTTCCCAAGTCCTTTATTTCCCTCTTAAGGATTTAGCTTAAATTATGTTCAAATCAGTTCAAATTCATGAAATTTTCTCATAACTCATTTATATTTGCATTTATATTCATACATATAAATGAAATATAAATTCAATCAATCAAACTAAATCCAAAAGTCAAATCCAAATTCATAAATATTTCCTAAGTCACTTTGATTCCCTCTTAAGGACTTAGATTAAATCAAGTTCAAATTTCTTCAAACTCATGAAAT
The DNA here is from genome assembly GCA_021442155.1 of Cymbidium sinense. Lineage (NCBI taxonomy): Eukaryota > Viridiplantae > Streptophyta > Magnoliopsida > Asparagales > Orchidaceae > Cymbidium > Cymbidium sinense. The sequence continues at coordinate 35,865,017 of CM038217.1, forward strand.
TTTCTTATAACCCATTTACATTCTCATTTATTCACATATATAAATGAAATATAAATTCAAACAACCAAAACTAACTCCAAAAATCAAACCCAAATTCAATCAAAATCCAACCTAAGCCTTTCAAGTCAAATTCTTGAACTTAGCCAAATGAACTTCAAAACAAGCCAAACTCTTGATTTTTCTTCATGATTCAATCAATTCTTCAATCATGAATCCAAATATAAATACAAACTTCAATCACTTAACCAAAACATAATTAAAAAATCAAGCCAAAATCTATTTTATGTTCGCCCTATGAACTTGAAATTGCCAAATGAATCAAAACTCATTTAACTGTAAACCACTTGCAAATGGATTTATATTTCAATCATAAGACCATATGTGGGTTCAATCAAACTCAAATCACAAGTTTTATTGACCCATTTCTTGGCTCACTTGACCCAAAGTAACCTAAAGTACCCTTATGATCCAAATTCTAATCCGAACTAAATTGGATTGAACTAAGTCCACCTAAGCCTCTCATCATGATCAACAATCAACATGAGATGATCAATCACTCAAATTGGGTCAAACCTAAGGGTTGACCAAGTTAACACTTAGCCAAAATGAAACCCAACATAGCCAAAATTAACCATAGGCCAAATTGATTGAAATCAATGATCTAAGTTCATTCATGATCAATGTTTTAACTTGACCAAGTCAACATTTGAGCCTAACCTAGCCTAATTGGCCACTTGACCCAAGTTGACCCAAGTTGACCTAAAAGTCAAAATGTATCAAAACTTGATCTAAGCCAAATTGATTGAAACTAATGGGTCAAGTTCATCCCAAAATGATTGTTGAACTTGACCAAAGCCTCACTAGCCAACTAGACCTATCTTAGCCCAATCACCTTGAACCCAACTTGACATAAAGAGAGAAATTACTCTTGATTGAAAAAAGATACATATTTCTAATTCAAATTAAACCTAAATAGGTCAAATGAATTGTTTAATCTGACCATTAATGAATTAATCAAAATCATATTCTTGTTTGACCTACTTGGTTACAATAATTGACCCAAGTTGATTAAAATAGTCAATATGCCAAATCATATCAAACCAACTCCAAATTCAATGAAACTTGGCCAAACCTATACCAAATATGCCCAAAATCAATAGCCTCTCCTTGTACAGTAAGGGTAAAATGGTCATTTGACGTTGATTTCGCTATATTTGGTATGTTTGCCAAGTTTCATTAATTTGAGTTGGTTTGATATGATTCCTATATTGACCAATTTAGTTTCAAAATGGGTCAACTTGGGTCAAGTGACCAATTGGTCAAATTGGATCAAACCAAGGGTGGTAAAGTTCATATGATCATTTGAAATATTTGACTTTGATTCAATTGATCATTTAGGTCAAATGGGTCAAGTTGACAATTTGACCCATTTGACATTTGGGTTAAATCATGTTTAGATTTAGTTGGAAAATTGATCTTGTTTCCAATCAATTTTGGTTAAGTTTGAATTTGGCTCAATATTTTCAAAAGCATAAAATTTGACGTTGAGCCTTTCCATTTAACACATCCAAATGTGTTGAATGGATATTACATCTTCAAGCAAAATCATAATTTTGAAATTCCACTTAACACATTCCACATGTGTTAGGTTGGGATTTTCATATTTTCAAAAAGCACATATTAAACCTCTCCATTCAATATACCCACACTTATTAGGTGGCCTCATTTTTAAACAAAATCAGAAATAAATTTTCGAAAAGAACATATGAATATCTCCATTCAATATACCCAAAATTTATTGAATGAAAATTTCATTTTCAAATAAAATAACATTATTTTGAAATGCCACTTAACATATTTCATATATGATTAGGTTGGGATTTCTTCTTTCAAAAAGTAATAATCACACACAAAATATACACCTTAAAAAAAATGAAACATAATTGATTTTCATCTTACATACCCAAATTTGTTAAATGGAATTCTCCCTTTTCAAAAATCAACAAAAACAAAAATTTCCAAAATAGATTTGAAACTTCATTCTAGCATATCCCATTTGCTAAAATGAAGTCTTCCTTTTCAAAAAAAATAAAATTTAAAACACTCTTTTGGAATTTCATTTAGCATACTGAAATTTGCTAAATGAAATATCCATTCCACAAAAAATTTTCAAAATATATTTGGAACTTCAACTTAGCATACCCCATTCATTAAAATGAAGTCTCCCCTTTTCAAAGTCTAAAACAAAAATTTGAAACACCTTTATTGGAAATTCACTTAGCATACCCAAATTTGCTAAGTGAAATTTTCATTTCATAAAATTTTCAAGGAACACTTTTTGAACTTCATTCTTTAGCATGCCATATTTGCTAAAGTGAAGTCTCTATTTTCAAAATAAAATCAAAACACAACAATTTTGAATACATCTTCTGGAATTTCATTTTAGCATACTCAAATTTGCTAAGTGAAATTTTTATTTCACAAAATTAAATGAAACTTCATTTTAGCATAACATATTTGCTAAAGTGAAGTCTCCACTTTCAACCAAAAATCAAATCAAAATCAAAAGAGAAACACATTAGGATTCCCTGAACATACTTAAATTTGCTAAGGATCCTACTTTTCAAAAAACAAATCAAAATCAAAAGAGTGGGTAGAGGCAATCTCACTTAGAGACAGCTCAGCACGTGCTTCAATTTTTCAGTAACTATATTGTATATAGGTTTGGGGTGTTTCGACGAATTATATCCGATAATGGTACTGCATTCAAAAGCACAAAGATCAACAGCTTTGCTAGGAGACATGACATAGATTAGAGATATTCCACCATCTACTACTCTAGAGCAAATGGTTTAGCAGAAATATTCAGCAAAACTCTCATCCAAATATTAAAGAAGACTCTTGACAATAATAAGCGGCAGTGGAATGAGTAGTTGGTTGAAGCCTTGTGGGCTTACTGCACCACATACCAAACTCCAACTCAATCTACCCCGTTTTCCTTAGTGTATGGGTCCGAAGCCGTTCTACCTTTAGAAGTTCAACTTCCGTCACTAAGGATAGCATTAGGTAGGAAGATCACTACAGAGTAGAATGCAAAGTTGCGGCTAAAAGAGCTCGAAGGTTTGGAGGAAAGTCACCTACGGGCGTGCTAGAACCTCGAGTTATACAAGGCCAAAATGATTCAAGTTCACAATAAGCTAGTCCGCCCTAGGTCTTTTCGAGTAGGAGAACTTGTGTTAGCCTTAATGAGACCAATTGTTACTCATCGAAAGATGGGAGGCAAGTTTGAACCCACTTGGGAAGGCCCCTATGTCATAGAGAAGGTCTACCAAGGAGGATCTTATCAGCTTATTGATTGTAAAGGGGAACACCCGATGCTTCTAATTAATGGGCTCTATTTGAAGAAATATTATCCATAAAGAAATCATGTTTGAAAATAAATCTATCAATCAACAAAAATCTGATTCCATTTTATCAAAATCTTCTCTTCTTTCGAAGCATTGTTTGTTTGTCTTGTGAATCCGCCATGACATGTTTAGGGTAGGTGTAAGAGTCCTCCAGTGGCATCCTATCCCTCTTTCACGACACAAACACAATCTCCTAACGCTATTAGAATAGGTGTGAGAGAACCAAAGAGGCATCCTATTTCGATTAGCACAACTAAGTTAGGTGTGAGAGAACCCGAGTGACATCCTTTCTTAGTAGGAATCCTGGCAGCCATCCGTGGCACCATTTCATCAAAATCCCTGAGCATGTTCATGATAGGTGTGAGAGAACCCAAGAGGCATCCTATTCTCTTTAACACATGCACAAAAATAAACACATATCTTTTATCTCAAGCTATTTTGATGTGGGAGCAAGCCCTTTGTGGCACTCACTCATTTTTTCTGCCTACATGCTATCTCGCATTGTCACCCCAGTGGTCATTTGTTTGGAATATGTGAGTCCCCATGCTTTCTTCCTCACTTGACCATTGCAAATCAACGAGTGCCTTGTTAGTATGGTAGACTTCATTACCCAGCCAGTAAGCTACCTCATATTGATTTTGTTTAAGAAGATGTGAGTCTCTGAGCTTTATTCTTGAGCTAATCATCATGATCTAACTGGGTCGAGTATATCTGAGGTCTAGGATAAGTCTCGTAGAGGCTCCTTTCCTCTTAACTACATTCGAGTCGATATAAGTCCTCCAATGGCATTCACCAAGAGTCCTTAGTCGGATGGCACGTCGAGAGAGACTATCCCACAAGCCCACCATGTGATGTGAGTCCCCAAGCTTTCTTCCTAGGCTGATTGTTGCAAACCGACGGGCACCTTAGGTTGGTTGATGTTCTCTATGCTGACAACGACTCACCTAGTGGATACACCACTCTTGACAGATGTGAGTCCTTGTGCTTTCTCCTTGAGTTGGTCATCGAACACCTATTTGATATATGACTAGCCATGTCATCTTCTCAAGGGTTTTGGATTAAGCCCTTAGCATCCCCATCCTCTGTGGGCACTCTATTTGGATCACATCCTTTGCGACCCCATTTAGACATTACCCAAGTTACTTTTGGATTGGGCAGTTCCCCTTTCCAAGTAGCCACCCCTGTGGTTGGAGAATTTATTCAAATGGATGCGATTCTCCTTTGGTTGAAATCAGAGATAGGTCAGCCGATATAAGCTCCTTCTCAGCTTGATCCCTCACAAATAAACATGGTCCACGATAAAAAAACTAAACAAACAAACAAATTAATTCGCTTGTGGATTAGGAATTCAAGAACTCAAAGGGCCCATTTTCCCAAGCAGGCATCCTTTCTTTAGGGTAGTGTCAGCAGAACTCCCTATAGGAATCTCCTGACTACCTGAGTTGAGATAAATCCTGTGATACTCACTCCGTAGCCTTAGTTGTGTTCAATCTTTTTTACACAAGTCGGTTATCCCATCACCATTCTTGGAAGATGTAAGACTATGACCTTCTTTCTATGATGTCAGAACTAGGCACCTGGTCGGTTCGATGTTAAAGCAACCTACCCCGGCTTTTATAGTGGAAGATGAGTCCCCAGCTTTCTTCCGAATTGATCATTGCAAACCGAAAGGCACTTTTTTGGTCGGATAGTTTTCCCATCGGCCAGGAAGCTACTCTCTTTGGTTCAGTAAATCTGAGATATATCTAGGCTAATATAAGCCCATTCTCAGTGTGATCCATCGCAAACCAACGGAATCCATCAAAATAAATCTAATAATGAAATTAATCTTGACTATCTCGTGATTTAAGTCCTCGCATTCACTCTATTGTCCCACTGTTCTTGCCAATGGATCACCCCAGCAACTTGTCCCTACTTTGGAGGATGTAAGTCTACTACGCTTTCTTCCTAGTACAACAACTACATACCGAAATACATCCCTTTGGTTGGCTAGTCCTACTATGTGTTTAGTACCCTTTGATTGTAAGTCGAGAAGTCTAAACTTCCGTGGTTCCTACTCAGTACGATCCATCGCAAACTAATAGGGTCTATCTCAAAATTCATCTCTTTGGTTGGCTAGTCCTACTATGTGTTTAGTAGACTACCCCTTCGGATTGGTAAGTCTGAGTTAGGTCTAAACTTCCGTGGTTCCTACTCAGTACGATCCATCGCAAACTAATAGGGTCTATCTCAAAATTCAAATTTAAAAGAGCTGAATACAAAACAAAACAAAACAAAAATAATCAAGCAATCCAAATCAAATTCTTTGGCTTCTCCTTAGTGAGATGTAAATCTTTCTAGCTCCCTAGCGGATCTAGAATTCTAATCCCTCAGTGGATTTCACAACCTTTCTCATTTGGTGGATGACTTGAACTTACTTCCCTAGTGGAAAGTTCACTTGTCTATCCCCGATGGAGTCAAAACAAACACAACTAAAAAAATAATAAATTGAAATAAATTCAACCTTTGCCTAGGACTTAATTAATCAAATCAAATTTCTTCTCAGCGAGACTCAAATCAAATCAAACCCCTCATCCCTTTGTGGATGACTTGAACTTGCTTCCCAAGTGAAAGGTTCACATACTCTATCCCTAGTGGATTCCTCCTTCCCTCTCTTATGTCTTTGACATAAGTAGAGCCACATTGCGCTAAGCTCTGGATTCCTTCTACACCTTAGATCATCTCTGTTAGTGCTTGTGATCGTTCAGTGTTATTGATCATTTTTGTCAACACCAATACGTGTGGTATTCCTTGTCAGTCACACCATACCTATTGGGTGCCATTTGTTGACCTCATTTTTAGAATGAGCTCTCAACCCCTCTATCTTAGACATAGGATTCCTCTTAGACATTAACAGATCCTTAATCTTAAGACAGATCTAGTGATTAGGTGGACATTCAACTAACCCAAGAGACTTAGAATAGTTAGCCATAGGAATAGGTCATGCCTTAGGGGTGTTAGGAAAATTTAACTACCCTATAGCTTGAACCACATTCCTTACTTCCTTCCTTCAAGTCAAATTCCAAAACAAATCAACATCAAACCTAAATCAATTACATCTTAATTGATTTTCTACAAACTCAAATCAATGCCACATGATTGAAACCCATGATTGAAACTTATGATTGAAATCCAAAATTCAATTCCAAGTTCAAAATCTTTCTTAAGTCCTTTGATCCCCTCTCATGAACTTAGCCTAAATCAAATCTAAATCAATTCAAATTCATGAAATTTTCTCACAACCCATTTATATTCTCATTTATATTCACATATATAAATGAAATATAAATTCAAATCAATTAAACTAAATCTAAAATTCAATTCCAATTTCAAAATCTTTCTTAAGTCCTTTATTTCCCTCTTAAGGACTTTGCCTAAATTATGTTCAAATCAGTTCAAATTCATGAAATTTTTTGATAACTCATTTATATTCTCATTTATATTCACATATATAAGTGAAATATAAATTCAAATCAATCAAACTAAACCCAAAAGTCAAATCCAAATTCACAAATCTTTCCTAAGTCACTTTGATTCTCTCTTAAAGACTTAGCTCAAATCAAGTTCAAATCACTTCAAACTCATGAAATTTTCTTATAACCCATTTACATTTTCATTTATATTCACATATATAAATAAAATATAAATTCAAACAACCAAAACTAACTCCAAAAATTGAACCCAAATTCAATCAAAATCCAACCTAAATCTTTCAAGTCAAATTCTTGAACTTAGCCAAATCAACTTCTAATCAAGCCAAACTCTTATTTTTTCTTCATGATTCAATCAATCCTTCAATCATGAATCCAAATATAAATACAAACTTTAATCACTTAACCAAAACTCAATTGAAAAATCAAGCCAAAATCCATTTCATATTCACCCTTTGAACTTGAAATTATCAAATGAATCAAAACTCATTTGACTTGAAACCACTTACAAATGGATTTATATTTCAATCATAAGTCCATATGTGATTTCAATCGAACTCAAATCAAGATTTGACCAAGCTATTTGACCCACTTTGGTTCACTTGATCCAAAGAGACCTAAAGTACTCTTATAAGCCAAATTCTGATCCTAACCAAATTAGATTAAACTAAGCCCACCTAAGCCTCTCATCATGATCAACAATCATCATGAGATGATAAATCACTCAAATTGGGTCAAACAAAGTCAAACCTAAGGGTTGACCAAGTCAACACTTAGCTAAAATGAAACCCAACATAGCCAAAATTCACCATAGGCCAAACTGATTGAAACCAATGATTTAAGTTCATTCATGATCAATGTTTGAACTTGACCAAGCCAAAATTTGAGCCTAACTTAGCCTAATTGGCCACTTGACCTAAGTTGACCCAACTTGACCTAAAAAGTCAAAATGTGTCAAAATTTGATCTAAATAAAATTGATTTAAACAAATGAATCAAGTTTATCCCAAAATGATTGTTGAACTTGACCAAAGCCTCAATTGGCCAACTAGACCTAACCTAGCCCAATTGACCTTGAACCCAACTTGACCTAAAGGGTCATATTGAGCCAAATTCAAACTTAACCAAAATTGATTGGAAACAATGATACCAATCCATTTTATATGACCAACTAAACCTAAACCAACCCATGACCAAACCCAAATAGGTCAAATGGGTCAAATTGGTCAACTTGACCCATTTGACCTAAATGAACTCAATTTAACCAAATTCAAACCTAAACCAAATTGAATCAAACCAAAGCCACCAAAATATTTCAAATGGTCATATGAACTTGACCCAACCCTTAGTTTGACCCAATTTGACCAATTGGTCAACTTGACTCAAGTTGACCCATTTTGACCTAAATTGGTCAATATGAGCCAAATCATATCAAACCAACTCCAAATTCAATGAAACTTGACAAAACTTATTTTCTCATTATACCAAATATGCCTAAATTGAAATCAAGGTCAAATGACTATTTTACCCCTAGGCCATAGGGTAATCCAAAATCAAAATCACTTGGAATTTGGTCAATTCCTTTTCATGGACACTTGGCATCCTTTTAGTGGACCAAATAGTCACTAATGGACCTAGCGCACATGACCCAATGGGATGGGTCAGCCAAACCCAATCCAAACCCAAAATCGACCATGTGCTTGAAAGTGGCCACATGGAATTCCTCCTCCACTTGATTTAAGCACATGGGAGACTCATTGTTCCACCCCTCTAGCCAAACCGAATTCAAGGACACCTCTAACAACTCAAAAAACCCACTCCTTGTGGTCGATTGGATCAAAATGGCAAAGCATTGCTTGACCGTCCGATTGCTAAAGGGGGAGATATACTCCCCATAATTTGAATTGAATCCATCAGTCTCATACTCAATTGAACCTAGGGAAGTCAAAGAAGCAATTTCTCAGCCTCCCCAAGCTCTCTCAAGTGATTTCCAAATTCCCATTTCTCGATTTTCATAGTTTGAAAATAGGGGAGCTCCACTGAAAATTGAACCACACTCAATGTCAACTTAATTCCCTTTGCAAGCACTTTCAGGTAGCTTAATCAAGCTTGCCAAAAGCTTCATACAAGCTTTTGAAGCAAGGGAGGAGTGCCCTAGATCAAAGCCGAGCTCAAGTGCAAGTGGAGTTGATCTATAGGAAGATCTACCCCATCTCAAAGCCTCTAAACTTCAGTAAAGCTTCATCTCAACTAGACAAATCTTCTCCAAGGAAATTGAGTGTCAGTGATCACCTCCGGCGAGGTAAACCATTTTTCCGAGCTTAATCTAGCCATAGTGTGGAGCTTTGTGAAAAAAAGTTTAATCCCATGGGATTTTAGCTGTTAGATGTGATTTACATTGCATGATGAAGGTGTGGGCTAAATTTTAGCCCAATCCGAGCTCAATCGAGCTCGGATCATGGCCTATAACATGGGCGGTCTCCATTGTTCCCAGGGAATAGCAGGGATGAATCTTTGGCCATCCATCCGCACATTTTGGATGGACGGCCGAGATTAAAACACGTAGCACTCATGGATTTCTCCTTTTGATTCGTGGCTTTAATCTCAGCCGTCCGATCCTTCATCGGAAGGCTGAGGAGAAAGTGCGTAGCGCTGCCGCTGACGTGGCGCTACGATGTAATAAGTTAAGTACCCAATCCCATTGCGCCACGTGGAAAGCGCATGCCACATAAGCATCCCACGTGGCACCGACGGGATTAAATACTTAATTAGGCTATTTAAATATTCTAATTAATTATAGAAACTTCTAACATTCATATCTAAGCCTAGAAAAATTAGAAAAATATGAAATAAATTGCATTGGATAGATAATTGAATATAGAATATTCTAAAATTAATTTCAATAAATTTTGAATAGTATTTTTTTTTCTGAATTTGGGTTTTATTGAGAATGTTATTTGCTAATCACCCTCTAATTACTCTACTGATTGATCCCAAACTTCTTATGCTTAATTAGTGGGATGATTCTTGCCTCTCCTAATTTTCTTGAGATTTATTGGTGGCTTAATTAGGAGAATTGCTAATTCATTCCTTAATCAATCCCTTAATGTAATTAAGCTTAATTAAAAGCATAATTAGTAGTTTAACCCTCTAATTGAGTCAATTAAGTTTTGATTAAGTGAATATGAGGTTAGGGAATAATTTTGGGATACTTTCCTTAAGATATGACCTAAACTCCCATTTTATTCCTTAATACATCCTTAATTAAGGATTAATTCATTAATTATCCTCTTAATTAATTTCATAAAATTCTAAAACATTTCAGAACTCAATTAATCTATCTTGGGTAGATGCTTAGTTGTTCAAGAGCCTAAGTACATTAAAGAAATCAAAACTCAACTCACATGTGTGAAGGGAGTTATGAAATTACTTAAGTTAAACCCCTTAGTTTAATTAATCATTAATCATGAGCCAAATGCATTAGGCTCTTTTCTTACTAGGTGTATTGCTGATTTAAATTTCTCGTATGGTTTTACGTCATCTCAATGGCTCATCATTATTTGATTAACTATGCTAATGTGGTATAGGTAAGGGGTAATTAACATGTTTAATTCATACCTTAACCCAAATAACACATAAAAAATTATCTAATCACCTAAAAATTAAACTAAAATGACCAACATATGTGGTAATGGATTAAAAACATCAAACTCATCTGACATTTTTCAAATTAAATCAAACTCAAGACAAAATCAAACCTTCCTAAAAAATAATTTGATTTAGTTTAAGCTTTTTTATTTCATAAGATTGTCTTTAAGAATTAATTAGGGTGGAGGTGTTTATATGCTTTCATCACTTTAGTTCTTTCTTAGCATGCTAAATATGTATGTCATATGAATCTCATACATTCATGCTTTTCAATAATCAAATTCAAAAATGAAATATTTTCTTTATGTCAAATTGCATGTTTTGGCTAAAGTAGAATATGAATGGCTATTATCACTATTAAATTCAAACTATTTCAAAATCTATAAATTTAATATTCAAAACTAAAAGTGTGCTACTTATATTTTATTTATAAGCTTGCATGTGAATATAAAAATGTGTTTTATGTTTGCTTCCTTTCTTTCCTCTTAATATGGATTTGAATAAGATTTGTGAAGTGTATAGTTCTTTTAAAGGAACATAACACTTGCTTGAATTTATTCTTATCCTCTTCCATGTTTTGACTTATGAAAGATCCTTACACTTGCACATATAAATTGTATAACAAAGTCCAAACATAAGTACAAACTTTTGCATCTTTTTTTCAATTCATTTATTTTGTACATATACTTGTATTTAAGGAAAGTGGTATATTAGTCTGGATAACTCCGGGGTTACGAGGCTTTAGGTAGCCCTAAGCAGGTCTTGTATCTTACACTCCTGGTTAACAATGGCATCATACTCACTTATGCCTTTTATACATATATGTGTGGATATGGAAAATGGATAAGAAAACCTCTTTTCTACTTAATAAAAGTATGCCAAATAATTCTCATTTGTATGTATAGATATGTTTAGGAAAGATCCATATGCATGTGATACATGTTGGGAAAGAAATGAAGTGATGTGTGTTTTGTGAATTTAGTTCATTTTATTTAATCTTAAAATGTATTTCTTTTTGATTAGGTTTGTTTAGAGTTGATCTAAACTTGCAATTAATTAAAATACATAATAAAACATCCACTAAATAAAACTAAACATGAATCTACTTTAGAAATTACTTAAGGTAGGGAAAAAAAGAGAAGTTCTCTTCTCTTTTCCCTTTCTTTAATACTTAGTAATTTATTATAGGATTCACTCAAACCTAAATAAAACATCAAATAAAATCAACCCAAATCAACTAAACACAAATGAAACCACCCATCTAAGTTGAACCTTTTCATACTTAGAAAATCTAAACCTTAAAATCATAGCTAAGCATACCACACAAACCTTCTAAAGCATACACATTAGGCTAAGTCACCACATCTAGCTTTAGGTTAGGATAATGCATGGCTTGATGTTTGCTTTTGCTTTGTGATATTTTGTTTTAGTCTGGATGTTAGGGTGAATGTGCGTAGAATGAATGGTAAGATGATTTAGTCTAATCATTATTTTCTGTAGGGGATTGTCCTTAAGGGACATTGTAATAAAAATATAACTACTTTTGCTATGCAGGTGCTCATACTCCTAAGCATAATCCAATAGGCCAAGTGAGCTTGGTTACCCATGTATGGGGTGCTAAGTCTAATATACATGCTTGGAATTTGTATGATTTGTTTAGCTAATCTCTATTTTGTAGGTGTTAGTTAGATTTATTTTTCCTTTTCATGTATTTTTGCAATTAGGATTTTCGAATGATTGCTATGGGGGATTAGGATGAGCATTGGTCATAAGATTATATCTTATGTACCATGTGAAGCCTTTGGAGCAACCACTTTCCAACCATCCAAAAGAAGGAACCAAAGGAAGAAAGAAGAAAGAAGAAATGAAGACCCCCATAATATGAATTTCCTTGCTTCATTGTAAATTAATTCATTTGTAATTTGGGTTGTATAAGGGTAGAGCTCGGCTACCTAATTTGTTTTTGAGTTTGTGCGGTGGTGCCCAACCACAAATGACCGTTTATTCTTTTGCATTAGCTTTATAAATTGTGTGATGTTTTGTTTAGCTTGTGAATTAAGATGACATGTTTTCATAGTTTCTTCCTTACTTGATATATGACATGGATGACGATTAGGCTCTTAGGGAAAAATAAATCTTCTACCAAATTAATCAACTCAAAATTAAAAATAAATAACTCATAACCTCACTTAAAGCCTAAGTTAAAATCAAGATAAAAGAATTAGCAATCTCTTAGCTAGATAAATATTTCTTTTATAATATCATGCACAAAAGTATCTTGTTTCACTATTGATTGGAGGGATTTCACCTTTGCTAGAGAAACTTGGCTTGAGCTTTGAGAGTCATGGTGGAAACACACCTTCTTCCTTCTCACTGATTTTGAGCAATAATCTTACTTCTCATGCATTAGACATATGAATCTTATAAGCCTGAGTCAAATGATTGTCCAAAAATGAAAATAAAATGTAATGTGAATTACATTAGATCTAGGTCATTTTTCATGCCCTTACATGATCTAGTCTCTTAGGGAGTGAGTTTAAGGATTTAGTCTCTTTCTAAAATAAATAACAACCTAGCTATCTTGCAGAAAGTATATGCCTTTCCTACATGAATTTAAAATCGTAGGAGGAGTTAGTTGGCAGTCACCTTGAGGCGGTTGTTAGTCTAAGCAGTCGTGGTTTGTCCTCTCTTATGGAGGCAAACCAAATATCCATTGCCGCCTTAGATTTAGGTCGTGCTTCCGGCCCTCGCCAAAGCTCCCTAAATTTAGGTTCTGAGGTTGCTTCTCCTTTCTATGGGCCATAAGCATAAATCCTCACCTCTTAGGCATTTCTATAACCTTGTATTGTGAAATTATAAGCCCTAAACTTCTAATAAAAAGTCAATTCAAATGAATAATTCAATTTCAAAAATGTAAAGTCTAACCATATGATAGTTTGAGATGCTCGCTAGGTTTCCTAGCATCATGAACATCTTCTACTTATCTTCCTTTGGCTTCGATAATAACTCCCTCTATTTGATCAATCTCATTTGATCTTCCTAAATAAACTAATCGATTGATAGTCCTACCTATTAAAATCTTTGGAGACAATGATCATTTACCTTAACCGAGAGTATTTTTAAAAGATCTCATTCCTTTGGATGTAATTAACTATGGGGGCTTGCCCCTGTATGGAACTTAACGAACCCAGTTTAAAATAAACCCTATTTTACTTTTTCATATAAAGTAGGGGAAGAATCTTTGGTACACATGCAGACCCATTGTCCTTATGAGTCATTGTTGAGGTGATTAGGTCCATTATAGGGTGGTGATTTCTATCTTTTGAGATAGTACACGTCTTCTCAATGTCATACTCGATCACCCTCAATAAGAATATTTGCAAATCTACATGGTGTCAAAAATGCATAAAAAGAGGGATGTATATTTCTATCTTTATTTTATCCTGCATAGAGTGAAGATAGAACTGCATGTTTATTCTTTAGAAATTATAAAAAAAATTTCACCACATCAACAAAACCAGTTTTCCTATATGGCCCAGTTCAATACAGTGCAGTACTAGTCCATATGTTTGAAAATTGTGGTCTTAGGGATCCAAGTTAGGCTTTTTCCTATGGCACCTCAATATCCCCCTTATGTAGCTACCTCATCGAAGCCAGATATAGAGGAGGCAAATGATTATGACTACTAATTTTCCTCTCTTTTTTGTACTTGATTTTTTCTCTCTTTTTATTATCATTATAATTTATAATAGATTTCTCATTTAATAAATATGTGTTTCTTAATTTTTATTCCCTTATGTTTGTCATCGTGTAATGCTCCAAGATTTAAAATATTTAGAATAATTTTTTTTAACTTAATATTAGGGCTCAGCACCTCAATGCTGGTAAACTAGTGCCTCAGCTCTATTAAGTTGAAATGAATGATTCAGAAACTCGAGAGCTCAACCCCTTGATGTTATATTTATAGTGCCACAGCATTGTGGGGTATAATTTGAATTATGCTATGAATGTCATAATATTATTATTTGAGTGTGGAAACACAGTGCTTCGACATTGGGATATCGACGCTACGGTGATATGTGATGCCCGACAAAGTTTAATTTTTTCGAGGTCTCAGCACTTCGACGCTATACTTGTAGTGCCATGACGCTTTAGGTATGCATTTGGATTACGCTATAAACACCTTAATGTTATCTCAATTTTGATAACATAGCACCTCAGCCATGGGATACCAGCTCCATGGTGCAATGAGACATATGCCTAAGGTTAATTTTTCAGAGAACATAATGCCTTAGCGATGGGCCTATAGCATCACGACGCCACTTTACTGATATATAAGATTTAAAATTTTGGTGGCATAACGTTTTAACAATGTTAGTTTTCACAATTTTCTTAATACATTAGCACTCTTCTCTCTTATTCTGGATCCAAGATCGACAGAGGGAGGGTTTCATTCACACCAAAACCAAGTTCAATGGTAGAAGATATATCGCCTTGGTGTTGAAGGGATAGTGTTGCGGCATTGTATAAAAGATAGGGGACCCGAAAGCTTAACACTGCGGTGCGGTATGACAATGCCTCAGCGCTGAAAGATTGTATCTAAACCGAGAGCATAGCATCGCGGCTCCCAATTTTTGGCACCTTGGTGTTCTAGATAGAGTGTTCAAGATTTCTTTCCAAGGAGCTTGGTACCTCAGCACTGAAAGATTGCATATAAACTCGAGAGCATAGCGCCGTGGCTCCCAATTTTTGGTACCTTGGCACTCTAGACAGAGCGTTCAAGATTTCTTTCCTAGGACCTTGACACCTCGGCGTTGGGCCTTGGCGTCGCGGGATGGAAACACCTACATTGAATCAAATTTTTGAAGATTCTAACTAGTTTTTATGAAAATTTAGCAGTATAATGCCTTAGTAGTGTTAGGTTTTTACATATTTTAATGCAAAGCACTCTTCTCCCATATTCCGGATCCAAGATCAATGAGGGAGGGTGTTCTTCTCACATCAAAACTAATTTTAGCAGCGGAGGTTTTCAAAATTCAACATTTAAGATTTTAGAAAATGTGTAAGTCTTAGGGAGTATTCTTTTCTACTGCAGATCCAAGATCGATGGTAGAAATTTAGTTAAACTTATTTTTCAGGGAGAAAATTGCTTAAAAGAAATATTATTTCAGAAATCATTTAACTGGTGTAGATGGGAGATCGTTCTTGTGACAGTAAAAAATGTGCCTTTAGAAAGCACAAATCACCGGAAGTAAGAACGCAAGAAGAAACTAGAGAGAGTGAGTGGGAGAAAAGAGAGAAAGAGAGAGAAAGAGAGAGAGAGAGAGAGAGAGAGAGAGAGAGAGAGAGAGAGAGAGAGAGAGAGAGAGAGAGAGAGAAAGCTTAGGAGGGGTCTCTGCTTTTTATAAGCAATTCTCTCCAAGGGGGTAGTTTTTTGTTGCTATAATTGTTTACCCCCCTAAGTAGTTATTGTTGCTGGGCGGGGATGGTGACTTTCTTGATTTTAAAAAATTGAGGATTCGTGGCAGCGCGGCGACGGTATACCATTTAATCGAGCAGCCATGTCGTGATGTGTAATTTTCATCAATTATATTCATTTCATCATTTGTTTTTAGGGGTTGTTTGGTTGGTTGAGAAAGGAATGCAGTGTAAAGGGAATACAATGTAAAAAGATTACTTTACAGTTGTTTGGTTAAGAGTTTTACAAATTCATGACTTTATTTTTTCTGTTTGGTAAAAAAAATATAATGTAAAGTGTTTTGCAGGTTTTGATTCTCTGACGGGCGGAAGGTAATGAATGACGCAACATTTTACATTGGCTTTTGTATTTGGAATTCACCCAAATCGGGCGAATTCCAAATACACTAAAAATGATCTTTGTAATGTATTTGGAATACATTACATTACCTTGAAAATTCTAGTTTACTTCAAGCCAAACACTAAAAAAGTTAAAATTCTTGCATTTACTTTCCTTTGCACTCAAAATTCTTCCAACCAAACAACCCCTTAGATGCAAACATATATAAGTGAAAAGGTTGGAGTAGCTCTAATGACAAATAAGATTAGAGAGTCACTTAGATGGTTTAGTCATATAAAATGTCAGCCATTTGATGACCTAGTTGGATGAGTAGATGTATTAGATTCCACCTATGTTAAGAAAGGTAGTGGTAGACCTAAGATGACATGGTTAGGTAGTATAAATAATGACCATAGACACAATGGAGAAGAAGGATTCATGAAGTCGAGTGGGATAAAAGCTTGTTGTTATTGCTGTTGTTAGGGAGGTGACATGTGGCTCAAATTAGGATAGAGGTGTTTTGAAGACCAGAGAGGGAGTCATTCGGTTGGAATACTTCATGAAAAAAAGGAAATGAGGGAATATAAATTATCATGTTAGAGAACAAGGAATGTATGAATATTGGTATTTTTTAAAGAGGTCCTACATTGTAATTTATGTCCATTGTGTAAAGAGAGGGATAATTCCATTATGGAGAAATAAAGGGTAAAATAGATAATGAAGTTCTATTTCTTCATTGAGAAAGTATGACTTGTGAGAAGAAGAAGCTTCATTGTGAAAGTCTGACAAATGCAAGAAGATGAAGAAGAAGAGGAAGAATAAGTGAGGTGAAGATAGGCATGCACCATATAAGGATTCATGGTAAATTGGTGTCATGTAAGGGTGAGTGATAGGGTGGTGTTAGATGAAGGAAATGACATGTTTGAGTAATTGAGGAAGCTATTGATTCTTAATTAGTGGGTTGAGGATAGCAACTCCAAATTAGTAGGGTAATTTTAACTGGAGAGCAATTGAAGGTGCCATATAAAGTATAACATATGCCACATGGAAGTTAAGTGGAAATAATTGCATGAATAATATAGTAGAGATGATTATTAAAGGGGGATTTGTTACTACATTGTTAGTAAAAGTTATCAATAGTTAGTTGGTAGGAGTTGCTTGTAAACCAATATTAAGTGTTAGGGTTTGTCCGGCTGTATATGCCCTTCATGAGTTGAATTCTCGAAGGTATTAATTCATCCTATCATGCATATGGTTTTGATAGAGTGAAAAATTGAAGTCTTGTATTTAACAAGAGACATAACTAGAGGGATCACCACCATCATTTGAGCTCTTCAAAATTTATAACAAATTATAGAACCTATATTATGGGTCTTCAATATATTACTTGACACCTAATGATAGGCTCATAAATAATTAGAGGAATCTTCAGTCTAACAATAATCATTTGTTAAATGCAATCTTCCAATTGTTAAAAAAAATGAAAAAATAATCTAAGATGACTTGAATAATAAAATATTAAGCCAAGAATGATGTTATATATATATATATATATCCTTTGAATTAGGTGGTTTGCTAATTTATGACAAAGACTTTATATTATAATTACAGCCAAATGTTCGTTTGTTCTTTAATAGCTAAGTTTGTGAGTTCAGTTGTATGGCACAAGACTTTTATCAACTAGCTAGGGTTGTTTGTAAAACCCTTTTGGCAAGCTTGTTATCATTATACTATGACCTTCCCATGGATGAAATAGCCATTGATTTCCAATAATGATTCTTCACTCGAATGAGTCATTCTTCTTTGTGCAAATCTTAACCAAAATTTTCATCATTTCTCGCACCTTCTCTACCAATCTCCTGTTCTACAATTTTTTATAAATAATCACTACATATTAGACCATATAGTTGTTATTATGCTGAATCTTTAAAAGATCACTTTTATGAGCAAGAGAAATAGTTAACCATAAATGCTTGTGTCCATATAAAATCTTAAACCATGAATATAAAATTTTCAAAAGAGATTATTTATTTCTGGATAGTCATTATGATGTTATTAGATATTAAGTGTACTCTCAAATGGCACTAACTCTATCCTTAATACCATTGATTTCATAATGTGGGGGATTCATATGGATTTCACTTAATAGTACTCCTATCTCACAATATCATCAAATTTTTGCTTACTTTCATGGTGAGAGCTTCTATATTATATATAAACAACTCATTTGAGGTTGCATACGTAACTTAGAGTGTTAAAAAATATGATGCAATCTCTACTTGCATGTTATTGATGTTTATGTTATGATGATTAAAATTTTTAATTTTATTATTTATATTAAAACTCAAAATTATAGTAAAAGAGTTTTGTATAATAACATGGCTTTTGCTAAGCATTGCATGTTAAGTTTAACTCCTTTGAAGCATTTATATGCATTGCATTAATTATTTCTCTTGAGTTTTGTATATAAGAAGCTTGTATAGTAAGATTTGAATAAAGTGATTAACATTGAAATTATGGAGAATTGAGTTAGCTTTATTGAGCATGTATGAACTTATAATTTCAATTTGATTTGAGAAAGTATCCTCAAAATACTAAGAGTTGGTTAGTAAATTTAAATTTGAAAACTTGATTTGATAATTAAATATGATTTTATAAATATAATCATAATTAAAGTGATTAATATTACTTATGATAATAATTGTTATTATTATCTACACATAACATCATTATTACTAGTTAATTTTAAGATTAATAAGTGGCTTGAGGGAGGATGACATGATATGTGGAATACACTAACACAATAGAAGAGATTAAGCAAGATATAAAAAAGGAATAACTTTGAGTTCTCTCTTTTTATCTTTGTTTAGTCACTCTGGCTCTATTGAATATTGAGTTCACATTAAAATGAGACAATCTCAATACTATTTTACTATTGAATCCATAGTGTGAGGATTTATATGGATTGTGCTTAATTGAATGTAAAATTTGTATCATCGATAATTGTTGTGGAGGTACTTATGAATTTTTCTTAAAATATTTTCTTAAAATTCATATTGAGCTCATTTTTGCTTTCTACATTGGTATTAACATGATATGTTAAATGGAATATTACAGTTCTTGAAACTATAACATGATTCATGTGGTTTTGATTTCTTGAATGGTTTCACCTTGTATTAATAATGATTATGATGTGAATTGTCATACGGATAACTAGTAGTTCATGATACCTTGTAAGAATGTTATGTAACATAAAAAAACTATTTGTAATACATATATGCAATGGTGGACCTAGAAATATTTTTCAAAGGGGGCACAACAAGATAAAAAATAATTCACTTTTATATAAAATAAAAATTAAAGCATCTTATATAACAAAATAAAGAAATTAAACCTTATAATAATATAAATTTTTTTCACATTACATATCATTTATAATTTCTCCCTTCGAGTCTTCATATTTTGAAATCGTTGTACAATCAATTCCTTATCAACACTCTTAAAAATATTTTTTTCAATATATGTAATAAGACAATCATTCATCCAAGAATCTCATATTCTATTGCGCATATGATTCTTTACGATCTTCATTACAAAAAATGCTCTTCAATACTCGCTGTAGTGATTGACAATATCAAAGTAAACTTTATTAGCAAATATATAATAGGACAAACATCACTTTTCTTTGTCTTTACTAACTTTTGTGCAAGTTTTGCAATCCCTTTCTAGAATGCATCATTAGATTTCATGGTAATAATATAATTCTCAAGTTGACCATCTAAAATAAGGTCAACTTTTGAGAAATCTATAAGATAGAATTTTGTCAAACATAATAATTTTTTTTTTATCAAAAGCTAAGAAAGAATCACATGGATTTAAACATGCCACACATAAAAGTAACTCAGTGTTGACATCATCAAATATGTTATTAAGCTCTTGAAGTTATATATCAATTACAGAATAAAATAACTCAACTTGATAATGGTATGAATTTGTGATTCATTGAACATATCTTCTTGACCTCTCACGTAGAATAAATCTTTCACTCATATTTGACACAATTATATTATTTTTCTCACATAATTTATAAATTTTTTCAAGTAAATGCTCCATCCATCATCTCTCATATTTTATAGTCTTTATTTTGATATTTTAACCAAACTTATGGCATTTATAATATCTTGATCTTTTTTTTTATAAAAGTTAAGATAACTCATTTGTGATTTCTAATATAGATTTCATCAAGTGCAAATTACAAAAAAAAAACTCAAAATACTGAATTGAATCAAATAGAATATTTTTTCACCTTTTTGTTCACTGTTCAAATCATTTTATATAATTATATCAAGAACATATATACTATATTCAAATAAGATAAATATATTAATCAATGCAGCATAATGTGTTCCCCAATGTATATCTCCAGCTCGTTGAAGAGTTATTTCTTGATTTAAAATTCTGGCATCTTATAGTTCTCCACTCTTTATTCACTCAACAACTCTAATTAATTATCTTTCAAATAAAATTTTTCTTCTTTTGTAAGAACTCCTAACAACATTTATCAAATTAGATATATTATTAAAAAATGTAGTAATTTGAACATAATTTTTAGCCACAATAATTAGTGTTAATTATAATTGATGAGCAAAATAGTGAATGCAATAACCTGAATTATTTTCTTTCAAGATTATAGTTTTTAATCTATGAAACTCATCATGCTTGTTGCTTGCTCCATCAGAACCTTGATCACGTATTCTTGATATACTTAATCCATGCTTTAACAAAAGTGCTTCAATAGTGTTTTTAAGTGTTAAAATAGTTGTTTCAACAATATGTACAATTTTAAGGAAACACTCAATAATGTAACCTCTCTTGTTAACATAACGAAGTGTAATAGCTACTTTCTCTTTCATCGATACATCACAAGACTCATTTAAAAGAACTGCAAATAACTCATTGTCTAAATTATTGATTCTAATATTTGAAGTCTTAGTAGCAACTACATGTGCAATATCATTCTGAATTTCAGGAGCAATTAGCTTATTATTTTCTGGAGTATTTTCAAAAATAACTTTTTTAATATTTTTGTTATGATCAGTCAAAGAGTGCAAAAGCATTAAAAAAATTTGTTGATTTTCAAAATCCACTAATTCATTGTGACCATGAAAAGTTAATCCTTAACATAAAAGAAAACTTATACAATCAATTGTGACACTTAATGTGTTAATCCTAATTCATTAAATCTTCATACTTTTATCGAGCAATATTATGAGCACTATTAACTTGACCAATATGAACTTTAAATCTATCTTTTTTTTCAATTTTTAAATCTCTTAGAATCAAAACTATCATCATTTACTTGTTCACCAATATGAGATCAATAAAGATAATAAAATAAACAATATGCTGCATTTTTTACAATACTGTATTCTAACCATCCTTTATATTCATCAAATCATTTTGGATTAAATCTACACAATTTATTTTCAATGTGTTTAAGAAAATTCATGATCACGAGGTTGACATGACCCTTTTGAAGATATGCTCTTTGAACTCTATCACGATCATTAAGATGATACTTTTAAATTTTTTTCTTAATTTAGGATTTACTAAAATATCTTTTAAGTTAAATTATGTGTGCACTTGTTTAGACTTTATGTTATTATTTTCACTAATAATAGTATGTGAAAAGTTGAGCTCATTTTGTTCAATCTTTCTTTTAAAATATCTTTTCATATCTAATTAAAAAAACCAATTAAAATGATAATATAAACTCTCAATCAATTACATATACATATTAATATGTACAAAAAATCAGAAGGCATACTTTCAATCATATTTCAAAAGATAAAATAAAGGCATGCATTCAAATTTTTCTAAAAAAAAACTCAATAATTTCTCAAAATAAAGGCACATAGTCAGCCTTTACCAAAAAAAATAAATCAATAATATTTCAAAATAAAGACACATTGGCCTTTATTAAGAAATAATAAATTAATAAATTTTAAAAAAAGGCACATCTTCGATTTTTTTAAACAAAAAAATATTGACATACCTTACCCGATTGTGAAGATTGTTCCATTGAAAAATATTTCTAACTATTCTACTCTTCTAAGATCACCTAACATAAAATATATAATTAATGATTAAATACACTTAAAGATTTAATAGAATTTAAGATAAAATAAATCTTAATAATATAGTGCAAAAATAAAGTTTGGTTAGATTATGATCTATTTTTATCTTTGCATGAGTATTTATTATTATGATTAATATCTATGATGAAAAAAAAAGTTGCATTATGTTTAGTAAGTCCTATTTTTAACAATTTCATTTAAACTGCATTATCATATTAATTAATTACATTATATCCTATTTTTATCTAACAATATGATACAACCTAATTATGAGACCAAATTCAACATAAGATACCTTAAGATTTACAAATACAAATTTGCTAATGAGGTGCATGAAATCATGAAAACACACTCAAATTGTCATATCTCAAACTCTTAATTTTGATATTTATTCATCTCTTGAGATAACACTAAAAAAATTAGAGAAATCTGGCACGAATGATGATTTAAAACTCTTATATTAATAAATGCATTTATTTGTACTCATGAAAATATATTATCAAATTTAAACTTTATTTATAAAAAAAACTGTCCCAAGCAAGTCATAAGATTAGTCCATCCACAATAAACTTTACTAAAATTATGCCAATGCTTGCAGTTAAGCAATTGTATAGCAGCACATATGTAAAGACATAAAATGGTGATAGAAAAGATTGCTGAGAAACATCATGTAAAAAGTTATAGTATTACGTTAACATCCCCATTCACAAACCTCTGGCAACTTCCCTCCGAGGCGGGTGAACTTTGCTAGAGTTTTAAGATACTCTACCACTTCTTCAAGATCTTGTTTTGCATCATCATAGCCTTTCACTGTTTCACCTTTAAAGGTTTTGGCATTCAGTTTGCAACTCAACTTGAATGTAAGACAAGGCAAAAATAAACTTTGATATTATTACTATCTCTAGAAATGCATAAAGTCCGTAATTAAAATGAAAGCAGCAAAAAATATTATCCTGTACACATGATTTCCAAGCAGGCACAACTGCTTGGAATTATCTTCAGGTTGTATATTGGAAGAACTCACGTTAAGCAGAATGATAAATCACTAACACCACTGGTAAATGATGTGTCAATCTACTTTGTATTAGAGCTTAGTAGTACAAATATGAATTTTTAAGAAACAAACGTATAGGACAAACATGGTTTGTCACAAACTTGTGGTCTCTAAGTCCTAGTCAGTACAGCAAATTAAAAGAATAAAAATAAAATTGCCAACAAACAGGACACAAGAACATTGATGAAAACCAATAAAATATGGCTACAAAAACTACTTGATAAACCAACCATTAATGGATCTGCCCTTTGCAGTGGGTAGAAAGACGAGGGCTTTGAACGCCTAAATCTGGACAGATTTACAGGATTTAGATAAGCAGAAGCACGAGGAGGATGGTGGGAGGAAAGATGAGGGTTTTGAATGCCAAAATGACCCTTTGCAGTGGGTAGAAAGATGACGGTTTCAAACTCCTGAATCCAGATGGATTTATGAGATTTAGACAAACATAAGTGTGAGGAGAGTGGGAGGAAAAGAGGGTTACCTTGGTTGGAGTTACTTGTGCGACAGCGGTTGAGCTCAGTGAGGTGGTAGAAACACGAGGATTTCGAATAATTTACTGGATTTAGACAAGCAGAAGCGCGCCGTAGGTGGGAGGAAAGACGAGGGTTTCAAATGCCTAAATCCTTATGGATACGCGATCCGTGTATTGTAGGTGGGCAGTGGGCTAGTACTCAGTGGGAGCATGTGCCCCTAGTGCCCCTCACACTTCATTCATCTCTGCATATATAAACTATCATAATTTTGATAACTTATAAAACATTCTATACATGTTATACATGAAAATGAAGTTTTTATGATGAAATTCTTCACTCGGCATACAAATTTTATACAAATCTCATAAATTGTATAAGATATACTCAAGTCATAACATATCATTGTCTAAAAGAGAAAATTTATATTTTGTGCAGTTGTGTTTGAATGATGAAATTATATATGCATGATGATAATGTGATTTAACAAAATATTCTATGCTAGGAAAATCTAAATATTATCACTATAGGATAGCAAATTAATATGCTTGTTTAAATGATTGAAACAAAATATGTGAACAATTTTTTATTTAGTTTACAAGAGAATGCATGTTTATATGTGTGTTTATGAATGTGTATCATGATATAAGATGAGCAAGCTACGAGAATTACAAGGTCAATACTAAACAAAATAAGGAAGAGCTATTGTGCTATGATGATTATAAAATTAAAGCATGACATAAAAAGAGTAAATTTCTTTGATTATATGATAATTTGTGTTATAAATTATGATCATATTTATGTATAGGATAAATATATGATTCATATGTTTCATATTATTATTTTTTTTCATAAAATTGATTTATAATAGGCATTGTTTACTCTATTGAGCTTTATGCTCATCATATATTTTGCTAGCAACTGTTGATGGTTTCATGTAAAGACAATGAACAAATGGAATAGAAAGTCTTTGGATGTGAAAATTATAATAGATGCAAAATATTAGGATTTTTAATGAAGATGATGTGTCTATGTAGTAATAATAATGATTTTGTACAACTCTTTTGAAGTTGCAGCTTTATTACTTATATAGTTTTACCGTAACTTTGGTATTATTATAAGATGCTCCTGGTTTGAGTGCGTTGGCTATTTTTTCTTTTTTCTTCTCTAAGCTTTTGTTTTTTTTACTATTGATCCATTGTGTGAATCTACAGGTAATTCACATTATTGAGTGTCGAAGAACTTTGATTAATCTGATCCTAAAATCTTGAAATTTACTTTTATAAAAAAGTTTATCAACTTAGATAATTACCACCCATAATAATTCAGTCCTTGCTGCCAACATTATTGAATGAAGAAGATTATCAATTCAAATTTTTAATGACCGTTGAGGTTTGCGCTTATAATTTCCTTCACATATATTGAATTGAAGTATTACAGGCAAAAGAAGCGCGTTCTCTGACTTTCGCGATCTCTTCTTATTGCCTTTTGATGAATTAACAGCTGGCTTTGCCTGGTCTCCTGCATGATGCTCGGTTCTTAAACTAATTGATGGTCAAATACGTAGAAAAATAAAACACATTGGAAATTAAATAAAAAAAATCATTTGTTTGGTTAAAAAAAAATTGTAATGTAAAGTATTTTAAAAGTTTTAACGCCCACGATGGCCATGTGATCAGCGGCTCATAAGGCACAAGCGATTAAAAGAAGATCTTTCAATTTAAATATTTAATTAAAACGAGAATTCTAAATATATCAAAAATGACATTTGTAATATATTTGTAATACGTTACATTACATAAAAAATTTACTTTACTTCAAGTCAAATATCAAAAAAATTAAAATTTTTATATTTATTTTATTTTGCATTCAAAATTCTTTCAACCAAGCAGCCCAAGGATAACATTTCACTTGAATTATAA
This sequence comes from Cymbidium sinense, assembly GCA_021442155.1. NCBI lineage: Eukaryota > Viridiplantae > Streptophyta > Magnoliopsida > Asparagales > Orchidaceae > Cymbidium > Cymbidium sinense. The sequence goes on from CM038217.1 coordinate 35,890,921, forward strand.
TTTACAGCTACAGATGCGGACGCAGTTACGTCTACATAGGTACGACTCATGCTTTTAACATGCGTACGTAGTTTATGAAAGAATTGCACGTGTAAAAACTCAACGACAGGCATCACAAAAATTAAAATAAATATGTATTTTAACAAATTATATATCGTAATTTGTGTGCTTTATTAAATATTAATTAGATTATACATTTTTGAAAGAATAAACCATTATACATTTTATAATGAATGTTCGCTACAGTTCGTCCATGTTCTCGTGCGCGTTCATGATCTAAGAGAATTAATTAGACCGCCCACTATACAACACACCGACCCCTAAGTTGGTGGAGACAGACGCCCAGCGCCAATTTCTCACCGACATACAGACAATGAGAAAACTGTATCACAATCTCATTGACATTGTTTACAGCGTCTAGAAAAGGTCAGAGATCTCCAAAGGACTAAGAAATTTCCACACTCCAAGCCTTTCTTTCCCATTCCTACCTGTCTCTATAAATGCTCATCACTTTCTCGCTGTCTCTAAATATAGAGCTCTGTAGGTCACTCATTCTTAAGTTTCCATGGAACACAGGTTTGTTGTATTGTTCTGCTTCTTTGCCTTGTGCTTGTTGGCCGCCACCGCGCGGCCTGTGAAAGAAGAAGCTCGGCTAAGTGAGGCCATGGTGGGAGCCGCAGCGGTGAAGATTAAGATGGAGAATTGTGGGATACTGCTACTTAGCCTACTGCCGAGAGGAAAGATGCCACCTTCAGGACCGAGTGGACGCACCAATGGAATGAGGAACCGGAACTGAAGAAGTTGGCTTATTTTATTCAACGGTTTTGTTTAGTTGTGATGTATAGGAGATGATTAATGTACACATTCGATTTTTCTTCTTATTTTCAGCGATGGTGTAAAAAGGGTATTTGGACTATTTATGTTGGAAGTGTGGATATGTAATTATCGGACTAAGGTGCTTATTACTTCTAATTATTTTGTTAATAAATAGCTGTTGATTTGGTTTTCTACTATCTTAAAATTTTTAGAGAGATAATAATATTATATTTCTTAGGAAAAATATTAATTTTATTAGTATTTGATTGTTGTTGATTTAGTATTTCAAAATTAATTATGGATTATGATGTGCTCTTGCAAGATTGATTATATTGTGGATTTTTTTTATTTAGAAAGCCACACAGATCTTGGGAGTTTTTATTTAGGTAATCAAATATGTTATTAAGAGATAATTATCCTATCTCAAGAGATAAAAATATTATCCTATAATGGATTCCATTATTTAATAATGACTTCTAAAGTTGATGGGTCTATAATTTATCAGAGAACTTTTTCTTGATCTATATAGAGAAGTAGAATAGAGTTTATTTAGTGCCTGATTAGTAGTTCTCTATAAGAGTAAGCCTCTATAGTTAATTACATCTTATGAGAGGAGAAACTCTCCTAAGAATACTCTTAAATAATAATGCCAACTTTCATCTATATCGATTTCAAAGTTTATTTTCAAGGAAGGTTAAATTCAAAAATCAAGTGAGATTGATTCAAAAGAAAAAAGTTTTTTTATGGGTCAAATAGAATTAAGTATGAAATGCTTTAGATAGTGGTAAGCCCATGAGCATTCTAAACTATTCTAATATTAGGCTTTATATTTTGATAAAAAAGTTATTCAGAGTTCAAGTTGACATTTCATTAGAAATTTAGGATTTAGATTTTGATGTTACAAAGTGCAGAAAAGCCTAAGAGGTGAAGACTTACATCCATAATGAAGGGAAATGGGTTGCTTCAAACCTAAATCTAAATAATACTCTTGACATAAGTGAGGCTCAACATAATCTAATCTTGAAATTGGGATTTATCTGCTCTTTCTCACTTGATAATTTTAACCTATTTTGATTCTTCTAGACTTATTTACTGCCTAAAATGGTTGCTAGTTAACTCATATGCTTTAAATCTATGAGTTCAATCCTATGAAGGCAAGATAGGTAAGTTGTTGAATTTAGGAAAGAAAGTCAAGAGCCTAAACTCATTCTATCACTCTAAGATAATGATTGGTATGCTATATATTTAACTAATGCATCAATTTTTAATTTATAAATATTTTTAGACTTATAATTTTATTTAAAGGTGTTCTTTACTCAAATGCTCCGAACTATCCCTTATCGTGCAATGAGTGAAGAATTTAATAAAACAAATTTAATATGTTTTATGATTTTAACATCACAAACCTATGACATCTAAATATCTTTTATTAATTAATCCTAGGCTTTAAGTGAGGTTATAAGTTGCAATTATTTTTATTTAAGTTAATTTAATTTAGTAGGATAGAAAATTCAATTTTATTCTAAGAGCCTAATGCAAATCCATATTTTTCATTACAAAATAATAAACATAAAAAGAACTTATGAAAACATACAGCAGTTCTAATATGCACTCAAAAATAAATCACTCTGAACAAAATTTAATTAATTAAACAGGCTAGTTCGATCGGGAACCACTATACACCCTAGAAGAAGAAAAATGGGTAGCCGAGCTCCATCCTCATCCAACCCGGTCTATAACTAAATTTTGATCTATGGGGATCTTCATTAAGCTTCTTTTCTTCAATATTGTCACCTTGTTTAGGAACCTCCTCTTAGGCTCCATAGGGGACCACTAACTAGTTAATTTATTCATGTTAATCTTAAGCTCTATAGATCCTAACCTAATTTTAAGATCAAATTATATTTTAAAATAAAAAAATATCAAACCCTGCAAAATAGAGGATGGTAACACACACAACATACCAACAATTATATATCAAACATACAAGCTCATCATCAGTAAATACCAGGCCCACCTATCCTTATGGGCAATGCTTAAGAACTTTAAGCAAAGCATCACCTACAAACAAATAGCATTTCTAATTTTTATTATTACAACAGTCCCCTAAACATGATCCCCTACAAAAAAATAGCATTAGTCTAATTAGCAGGTAAACAATTTTAGCCATATAGACTAGAATAGTATACCACAAAATAATAAAAGTTTCACATCATAATATTAGACCATCCTAGTCTAAATTAATCTAAAAGTGGGTAGTATGGTATGACTAAGCTAGGCTTTTTAGGTTTAGGTTCCGATTTAAATTCAAGAATTGTTTATTTTATCAAGATGGTTTTAATTTTATGTGATTTAATTGATGTCAAGTTTTATTTTTATTTTTAATTTATTTATTTTTTATTTTTTAAGTTAAGATTAAATTTAAGCTTCAAAGAATGAAGTAGAGAATGGGTTTTACTAGAAGCGACACCCATTCCAATGAACGTTGTGAATCTTGTAGAATAATCTTTTCATCAAAAGATGAAAAGTTATCCTAAAGTCTAAACTTTCTAAACTTATTGAATTTTTCATTAAGTTTGATTTTATTTCTTTTATTGAGTTTAGTTGTCATAATCTTACTTCCACAAGTATGTGTCATTGTTAAACTAATAGTTCGTGTTAGCTCCAAGAGTCTTCACTTAATATTTCAAGTTTTGATGATCAAAAATATTTCTGATTAAATAAATTATTTTTTATTGATCAGTTGTGTGTGCACACTTTGTTAAATCTTCAATGTACTAACAAAAATTAAGCAACAAAATCAAGATTCATTGTAAGAATGTGAACTATGACTAATTGTCAAAATGCTTGATCAAGGATTCATGAAGATCATAAATAACAAATAATTGCTACTAGAAGATCCGGATCAACTTCAAAATTTTGTATTGTCATGTCTCGTTTTTGTATTTTATTTTTGCTAATATATTTGGCATGTGAATAATGAATGATAATCAAGTGCGCATGCACACACACACTTGAGAGAACATAAAAAAAAATTTTAAAATTAAAATTTAAGAAAGTCATACTATATGATTTGTATCATACAATGGTCCTATTTTTCTAATTACTTCAACCACCAAAATTAAGTCGGTTAAATAAACAATTTATCAAAATTGCACTTATTATACTAGACAATTTGAATGGTACTGTACGATTATTCATTTTTGTTATATTTTTTAGCATATTTAATTAAGTCATTTATGTTAAAAAATTTTCTAAATTAAGTTGATTGCACAGGATTATTATGTATGTATTGTATGATTCACTTTTTTTATTAATCATGACAAGTACTAGGATTAATTTGGGTAATTATAAATCATGCCTAAATTGACTAATCGCATAATACAATCCATATTTATTTATTACCTAAGTCCTAAATTTGGAGATTATATTTTTTAGTATTTTTCTTCAATTGATTCATATTATACGATTGTATCGTACAAGATGAACAAATAGAGAGCTATTTTTTAATTTATATATTGGTATAATATGATCCATGATTATTAGGTATGAATAGTTACAACTATTTGGGATGACCTGATTGTCCAAAGATCTAACCTTAGCAAATTGAATTAATCGTACATCACGATTGGATCGACTTTTTCAAGAATAAATTTAATAATTTTTATTCAGCCTCATCCCTATAAATATCCCCTTTGGGGGGACTTAATTCCACAAATTTTAAACATCAGAAATTTCAAGGAGGCTTAGGAAAGAGAACTTTGCTTTTGAGAAAGGGAAAAATGTTGGTTAGAATTAAATTTATTTCATGCATATATTTAAGGGGAGCATCATTATTCATCTCTTGTACACAATTTTATTTAATAGAAGAGAAATTTTCTAAAAAAACTATGATGAAAGGTCAATTTGCACCTTCATCAAAATAAATACCCAACATTAGCTTGTCATTATCAAAATGGGAGAGATTGTTGACTTTAATAGCCTCATGTTCAATCCTATTAATTTTGATGATAACAAACGTATGCTTGGATGTTCTAATGTATGTTATAAGAATTTTAGATATATTGATTTTGAAGTTGCACAAGATTGCTAATTGCATATCCAATACATCTCACAACATGTTTGATGTAATTGCAAGTATGGAAGAATAAATGATGGATCAAGATGGATAGTTTAGAGCTCGATACAATATTTTAGGTTCTATGCATTTAAAACTATTTTAGAGGTTCATATGAATTCATTGGCATGAATTAATTTACTCACAATTTAACATATTATTTTTATTTATTTAAATTATTGATGATAAAATTAATAAATAATCTTTATCTAATTAACATTTAATATCATAAATTTAAAAAAAATTTATATGCTTCATACATAACATTTAAATTGTCAAAAAATAAATGAAAATTAATTATGATTATTGAGTTTAACTAATTTTTATATTTAATATAATTTAAAAGTTATATGATAACTAACATATGTATGATTATATCTAAATTATATCATAATTTTTAAATGTCATATTTCAAAATTAATAGAAATACATGAAATTTAATATTTTAGCCAAAGTCATATTATAATCAAGGAATCTAGATCTGATTTCATCTCCAATGGATTCCTTAGATTTTTTTTCCTTTAGTTTGATAGGTTACATGACCCACATTTGAATAAAATTAAATTTATTTTAATTTTTTAAACTTTATCTAATTTTAATAATGAATGCATACTACATGTTTTGAATATATTAAGAGTCATATATAATTATTTTTGACTTGCCCATGTGACTAGCCATTTTTTAGATGTTTGAATTTAATATCTATTTAATATAAATCTTATTTTTAGTAAATATTTTATTATTATATAATAAATGATGTTAGAATAATATTATTATTTGCAATAATTCAAAATGATCTTCTTGCTTATAAATAGCCCTCATTCTCTGCAAGAAAGGATTGCTCATTCAAATTCAAAATCTCTCCAACAAATCTAAGAGAAAACTTCTTAGATTTCTCTTCCAAGTGTTCTCTAAATATTGTAAGATCAAATTCGTGGTTTGGTAGTTTTAGCATCTTCAACTAAGCAAGTTTTCTCAAATTACTTGAGTTTATTTTTCTTGATCTTAATCTCTTTTAATTGTTCATATTATTTTTACCATCTATTTGTTCTTTGAAATTTTACTTTTTGGTGGATTAGTCTTTAGACATCAAAGTTTAGGTTTTTCACATCAAAATTTTTTCAATCTTTTTTTTTTGTGAAAAACTCTTGTGATAGTTTGTAGCATTTCTTTCATCTTGCTGAAATTTTATCTTCATACAAATTATTTTTGATTTCTTGAAAGATTTCTTTATTAGTCTTATTTGAAAGATCATTTATGCTTAGATTTATTTTAGAAGTTTATTTTAAGCATTTAAAATTAATTTATTGTGCTAAAAATAATTTCATATTTGCTAGATCTCTTTTTTCTTAGTTAAAAGCTTACTAGTTTACTTAGTTCTATCATTTACTAATTTTATTTAAGCTTTTTGTGATCATTTGCATTAATTCAAAATATCAATTTGGTTGAAATAAAATAAATTATTATTGAAAATTTAGAGTATATGCTAGATCTATTATATCAAGTTTTTTTTTATCAAAATGAAATTTATAAAAAGTTAAATTATATTATTTATTACTTATCATTTTATTCCAACTAATATCTTTGTTTAAACAATTTTATCTTACTAAAAGTTAGTAAAACTTACTATTTTTATTGTTTAATAATTAAGAAAAAAAAGTTTTATGGAGAGTTAATCATTCTTACACTATTATATACATTATAGTTATAGTTTCTCTTAAACTTAAAATTCTTTTTGCTGAAATTTATTTTATTGTGCAATAGACTATTATGAATTTATTTTGAAATCATTTTTATATTATTCTACAAATTGTAATAACATAAACATCTTAGTAAGATTACTTTAAGATATTTATTTTATTATTTCTTATTAAAATTAAGTGAGCATTCTATCTTATCAAAATTATAAGTTGTAAAGTAATCATTTATAAGTTGTGAGATTATTTTTTGAATTGGATAGCTTGGTATATTTGTGAAAAATATATTTGATCAAAATATATTATTTTATATATTTTCTATTCCTGCTGTAAAATTTTTGTTGGTGTTATACTCACCCTTATTTAGAAGAGTACATATTATTGTAGGGGTTGTACTTTGCCTATTTTAAGAGAGTACGGTTTGTAAGCTATTTTGCATTCAGTGGATTCCTAACCAGAGGTGGTTGGGCATGGACATATGCCTATTTTGAGGTTTGACCGAATCACATAAAAATTATGTGCCTATTGTCTCTCTTTACTTTGTAGTACTTTATTTTTTGTTATATTGAGAATTATATCTTGTCATTATAAAATCAAAAATTAATTTTCTATTGAAAGTTAAAATTTCAGATTTAACTTTTAAAATTTTTAATAATGCCAAACTCAATCCCCACCCCAAAAGTGACTATTTTATTTGCAACCTATATCATTTCTATAAATACTTTTTGCATCAATAAGTATTACTATGCATATGAGGTGGCATCATAATAGAGTAATTGAGCCATATGTTTTTGAGGCATCTATTAGAAGTAGTGGCATGGATGAACTTTAATAAAAAATATTCATATAGATTCACACCTTCAGTTAAGCCATTGCACCTTGCTCATGTTGGCCATTTATTATTATGCCATATAATCTTGCTCCATATATGAGTATGATAAACCCTTTATTTGTTTTTCACAGTTATTACTCCCAAGCCATATAATCTAAATGCTAAAATAGATGTGAATTTGCAACTGCTAGTAGAAGATCTACAAATTTTGTTGGAAGATGGTGTGTTAAGATATGATGTCTAAAAAAGTATAATTCTTAAGTGAGGGCATCACTAATATGGATAATTGGTGATTGTCCACCATATAACATGTTGTTAAGCTAGAGCACATCAAGGAAGTTAACTTATCCATACTGTATGGAGTCATCAAATGCATTTACATTAAGACATGGTGGCAAAAGTTTATGATTTGATTTCCCAAGAATGTTATTATCTAAAAATCATTCATTTAGAAGAAATAGAGAGATATCCATGAAGAATAGAGTTGAGAAAAAACATTCCATTGCCATGACTAATTAAAGATGGCTTATGGGACAAAGTCCAATCAATATTAGAAATTATAGAGTTTCTTATGTTATTAGAGTCTAGGTTATCACATTATGGTGTTGCTCATACTTTGCCAAAGCATAGTACTTTCTAAGATTTATCATATTGGAGGACAAATTTAATATGCCACAACCAAAATGTGATGTGCATTGAGAAGTATTTCTTTGATAATATATTTAATACTATGATGGAATTAAAAGGAAAAATAAAAATAACTTGAAAACTATACTGGAATTATAATAATATTATAGAAGAAGGGAGTTGGAGCTAGTTGTGGTATGTAGTGAGAATCTTGAAGTTCAAAGCTAAATATGTTCATACACTAGAGAAAATAAGTTCAATGTCTGAGTCAGTTTAATCTCTTAAGACTAGATGGGTATATATCAAATCATCATTGTGTTGAAATGAGGCCAGTGACATTTTTTTGGGTTAAAGAGACATGATTGCCACAATTTTATTAAGTGACCACTATTAGTTGCATTTATTACATTACCATAAGGTATTTGGAATTCATTAACAAAGTTAAGTATTTTTTAAAAATATTTGTGCTCCACACGTCCAAATATCAATTCATTGATGCTATATGAGAATAACCTTATAGTGAGAGCATGTTTTTAGAGTATGTTTTTACACCTAGACTTTTTTAACTCCATGGAGAACTTACCAATTCATCTATCCTATAAGGCAAGAGTTAGTGGTCTCATTCAATATTACTTGAGGTATCTATTTGAAAGGTAAAATAAGTACTATGTATTTTGATGTAGCGTAGCAAAGGATGAAATGATCTATCATGAGGTCCCAAACAAAAAGCTTAAACTTATGAGGACTTATATTATACTTATATGTTATAGTATTTTATATTTATGTCTCATGTGTTGCATTATGTAATAGTGGATGTATATGATTATATTTAAGTATTGTGAGAGAGTTATGAGTTAAATCATTTAATATTTTAGTGTAAAAAAGTGCATTTGCAGTATAGTGCCTAGGCACTAGCTTTTTGGTGCCTTGGCGCTATGGTTGATTCCTTATAGGGTGTCTGGATAGAGAAGTCAATACTTAGGTGTTGGCCTGTGGTGCCTTGACACTGCAAAACAACAAGTTATGATATTTTTTTTTTGATTTTTTAGTGGTTTTTTTTCCTAAGGGATACATCATTTGGGTTGTTTCAACTTATATAAACTCTTATTTTGATTTAATGGTGAAGATTAGACTAGCTTTCTGTAAGAATTTAGAGTGAAAACTAAGGTTGGAATTTGGTGGCCGATTGTCTAGGAGATTTGGTGATCTCTCGTTGTCGTTACTTTGATGAGTAGAACTGTTCACATCTCTTCCACTTTTTTGAGTGGATGATCTAGAGCACACCTTCTCCCTCTATTCTCTATGACATTCTCTTCGTGATCGCTCCATCATATTTTCTTTTTAATTTCAATTTATGTCAGTGTAATCTTGCTTACTAATTAATAATTTTATAGATTTTCAAATAAAATAAAGAAGACTATGAAGAATAAAGCATTCCCAAAAGAATCTATTTATGAATCATGCTTTGTATAAGAAACTACATATTTTTACTAATACTATTTTGACTTTGTGTATCATGTGGTCAAACTAGAGCACGTTATAATAAAGATATAAACATTGGGAACAATGCTTAGTCTTCATTATTAATTTTTTTAAAGAAATGATAAAACTTCGGTAGGTGCACATCAAGATATTTGTCTAATAAAGAGCTAACTTTAGTGACACTGTACTACTTAATTATGAAGAAGTCCAGCCATTCTTATAGAAAGTACTCACACTTAAAAAATATATGCATGATAATTTGATTTATGGGATCACTAATTTTTATTTAATACATATTTACATATTATTTGTTAACATATTAAGAATATTTGATAATGACACATGTAGTAAGAGGATTCAAGCAAAGTTTCTAAATCATTTAGGTCTTATGTAAGCTTGTTTGGACAATAAATTAGGCTTTTTATAATATTATATATCAAGTGGTTTAATTTAATAATACACTTTCAAGTTCATGGTCCACTTAATGGAGTTGAAAATCATGAATTACATGACTTGTCTTGGGAGACAATGATATATGTTAAGACATATCTTATATTTCTAATTAATGATTTTAGATTTCACATTAATTCATAAGTGAAGGAAGAAAAACATATAATGTTGGAGTTTTTGTTAAAGGGAATACTTATATAGAGGATGATGGGGATTACTATAATGTCTACAAGAGATAGTGCAATTGCAATATCTTGAGGAACATGTAAGAGTTTTGGTCTAATTTAATTGTGATTTGTTTAACTCAACTCTCACAAGACTACATAAACTATATGAAATAATTGAAATAAAAGAAATAAGAGGTATATAAAATATGATCTATTCATATTAGTCTAAAAAGTATGTCGGATTTATTTTGTGAGGTATCCAGGTAATATAAAATAGAAGATGGAATGCTCTATTGTAATCAAAACTAAATTGAGGGATAAAGTGAAAATTAAAAATACTATTAAAGACACTAATTAAGAGGAGGAAATGTCTAGATTCCTATAATCCATTCCTAATACAGATCAAATGGATAGTTTAGCTAATATGAATGTTTTGTATGAGGAACATAAATTATTTAGTAAAGATGCCTTAGATGATAAAGCTAAAGGAAATGATGATGAGGATGAAGAAAAGTTAGAGAATTTTGATGAAGTGTTAGAAGAAGAAATTATTTGAGTTGTTATTAGTTTTTATTACATTTTTTTTCCATTTTCCTATATTATATTATAATATGGATTAATATCTTCTTTTATCTCTTTTAAATAGCTTCGGGAGATGAAGATGAGATACTCTAATGACATTTTTTGCTACTTTTAGTAGGAAAAAAAGATTACTATAGGTCCACATGGGTAGTTAGCAAGTGCAACTGCCACCACCACCACCATTATTATTATCATCCATACCACTTAAACAAAGCTCATTCCATCTTACTAGTCACTTTACTCAACATAAAATTCATATCTATCACACCCACCACCTCCCTAGATTATACTAGCTTATCACTTTACTGCAACCTAGCTTACATGCAACCAACTTACCATAGCCCACCTGCCATATAGGGTCATTAACAACTGCTAAGTTGAGACATTCATGTAGATCTAATTTAGCAGATTTACACATCTACATTGAGCTTGAGCGGGACACATAATCATCATTTTTAATGTAAGTGTAATACTTTTACTATTTTCTACATACTAATAATTTCCATTTATGCCGATTTAATCCATCAAAGTATTCTATTCACAAGATAAGAGATATTATTAAGAATAAATATGATGCAGGGCATCATAATCACTAGCATCAACATCATCATAATAAAATTTAAACTTATGTATTTAATAAATATTAGGTCTTTATGTTATAATTTGGCTTAGGTATTATTGAGCTTTTATATATTTTGTGTATCATATTGTTATACTTTGGTCGGATATGTATTGGGTTATTCTCATGTTATTGCACATATATAGATTTCATGGTGGTAAGTGTGGAAAGGGTGATAGGTATAGTAATAGTAGTAGCTTTTGGTTGTAAGCTTAATAATAATAGTATATGCGATTATGATAGTGGTAGGTTCAAATTTAGAGTTGGGTTTGTGTATTTTGAACTCTCCCTCTTAATCCTATAAAAAGAGAACTCTTGTAAAGCTAAGCACTTGACTTTAGAATAAAAATTATGTTTCTTGAGTTTCTTTTTATCTCTTTGTTTGCTTTCTTCTCAAGTATGGATTACTTAAGCACATAAGTTCACAACCCATTGAGTAGGACTTTTAAGAAAGAAATATGATTTTCACATTGATGGACTGTTTGTAGAGGTTAACTTCAACTTATCCCCATTTTGTTGCTAGTTACTTTGAATTTATCACATGTTAGATAATTCATAGCTTTCAACATTTTTCTTTACATTTGTAAGAATTAGATCTCTAGTGTGGTTAATATAACATTAGCTTGAATTTTCTTAACGTCATTAAATTATTAATATTGTGATTATACACAATAGTAGTGTGCACTTATCATTACTTTATTGTATGAATTTAAGAATTATCGATGTAATTAACTTCATATCATAGTAAATCACTTTGGTCCTACACTAAAAATTGATGCATCATATGTATCATGGAAAAATATTTTGATTGAAGTTCATGATATATGGTTTAAAGAGTTTCTAGTAAATAAGTTTTATTTAATAAAGTATTTATATTTCATGAGTGCTTAATAATATTTATTTTCTATGCAAGAAGACTCCACTTGGTTTCCCCAGCATCATGTTAGAATACAAAGAAATTTTAAATTTTGGGGATCTACTCACTTGTGAAATATGTTCACAAACATCTGCAAGTCTGGTGAGTTGCCCTTATAGATTAGGAAGCAAGAATAAAAATTATCTATGTAGCTTAGGGTAGGCTAAAGTATGCTTTAAATGAAAAGGAATTTAAGCTAAATTGAGAGTTTAATAGTGGAGGCATTGAGAGCACCTTATATACTAGTAGCTCAGTTCCTAATATTGAGCATAAGTAGAGAATGATAAGCATACCAATTTTATATTTATCATATGATGCATTTAATTACATTAATATAATTAATTTTATTGACTTCTACCAAAGCAAATGTTAGGATGAGAGCTTACGTTGTCAAAGTTGTACATGTACACACACAATTGATAGCAACCCCAGTGGTTGGTTGATAGTAAATCCTAATAAGTCTATGTGGGTATTATTTTTTAAGAGAAATTATGACTATAATATAATGTAAAGATATTACTAATGTTAAACTTTTGTAGGATGAGTATGTGCATTTGATAGATATTCAAAGTTAGTTTTCTATAAGGGAGTCATCATCATAGTAGAATGAGTTCATTTTATGGTAGCAAGTAGTAGGAGGCAATAAAAAGAGGAAGATTCATGGGCTAGGCTCATTGGACATAGCATATGATGTCCAATCCTCTCAATAATCTACTTGTGCTCAAGAGAGAGCATGATTGAGGAGATTGTCAAAAGTAAGAGCAATTGCTGAGAAGATGAATGCTCAGATGATGGTGATGCAAACAGAGATGGTTAAGTTGCGTAGGTAGTAGATCAATGGGAAGGAGAAAGTAATGATAGAGGAGAAAGAGGAAGATGAGGAGACTATAGAAGGTGATTGAGTTTTTCTTAGTTTTCTTTTTATTTTGTTGGGTTATGTATAGGATTGACTACATGTTTTATGGGTGATTGTGTCATACAAGATTACATTGTGTTATGATACTTTTTTTTGTTTAAGTTTTTAATCATATGTTCTCTAGATATTGTATTTTACATTATTATGAATGTGGTGTTTTAATTTGGAGCTGTAGGGACACCACATAGATCTTAGGGGATATTTATTGGAGTGATTGAGTGCTGCATTAAGGTATGATGTACCATCTCAAAAGATAAAAAACATCACCCGATAATGGACCTAACCACCTAATAAGGACTTCTGAGGCAGATGGGTCTACATATATACCAGAGATTTTTTGCTTACTTTATATAGAGAAGTAAAGTAGAGTTTATTTTATGCCGAGTTATTTAGTTCCCTATAGAGGCAAGCTTCCATAGTTAATTACATCTTAAAAAATAGGATTTTTCTAAGAACACTCTCAATTAAAGTAACCAATAAGTATCTCCAAAGACTTCAAAGCTAGACTATCAAAAGATTAGGTATTTATGGAAATCAAATGAGAGAGTTCAAATAGGAAGACTTATTTATGGAATCTAACGAAAAATATGTAGGGAGCACCCATGATATTATGAATCCTAGTGAGTGCTTCAGTCTACCTTATAGTGAGGCTTTACATATTTGAACGAGAGAATTTACTTTTGCTTAAGTTAGAATCTTATTAGAATGCTAGAGCTTATAGGCTATCAACACAAGATTGTGAAAATGCCTAAGGAGTGAGGACTTATACTCATAGCCTGAAGAAAACAAGTAGCCTCAGAACCTAAATCTAAGATGCTTTAGCACAAGTTAAAAGCATGACCTAAGTCTAACCAAAAAAATGGGACATAATAGTTTACCTCCATAAGAGAGGATAGACACATCTGGACTCTTCTGATCTTACAATCGCCTAGAGTGGCCGCTAGCTAACATCTCCTATGCTTTAAAACCATGTAGGCTAGTTCTATGTAGATGTAAGATAACTAAACTGTTATTTAATTAGGAAGAATGCTAAAATCCTAAACTCACTCCTTAAGAGACTAGATCATAATTGGTATGAAAACATGACTTAGACTAATGCAAAAATTTATATTCCTTTACACCATTTTGACACATTCATTTTGGAATAAGGCTTAAGATAATTATGCCTATATGCATGATAAAATAAAGTTGTGGGCTAAACCAGCGGGAGGAGGTCTATAATGGATCACCCTCAAAGGTCAAGCATATCCTTTATCATGCAAGAATGGAGACCCTCCCTATTCAAGAGTGGCACAAAATGATATGCATGGTGTGATAACATACAACATTCAGCTAAAGAGTTGCTTAACATTTTTTTTATCTTGACTATAGACCTAGGCTTTAAGATGAGGTTATGAGTTGTATTAAAATTTAGTTATGAGTTATTTAGTGAGGATAAAAAAATTAATTTTATCCTAAAGAGCCTATCGCATTCAGGCCACACATCAAATCATCACACTTTGAGAAACTTATAAAAAGCATGCCATTTTTATTGCATAATCTAAACACAACATTCAAACATATGAATTTCATAAAAGAATAAAAGGCTGATGTGGTCGTGTATCTCCGTACACCCCAAAAAAGAAAAAAAAGGGTAGCCGAGCTCTACCCTTATACAACCCAGATTACAATAGAATATTACAATTATAATCAATGTTATGGGGGTCTTCAATCTTATGTCTTTATTTCTTTCTTTTGGATTGATTTATTTCAGGCTTCACAGGGCCTCTTAAGTCTTTACCTTCTAGCCACTACTCATCTTAAACCCTATAACACTAATCCTAATCCTATTGCAAAAAATTCCATAATTATGAAAAATTAAATCTAACTACATATGTGAAATAAACGTTAGCTAAACAAACATACAAGACAAGCAATTATATTTCACATATTTGGACTTAGTACCCTGCACTTGGGTAGCCAAGCTCACCTGTCCTAGTTGGATTATGCTTAGGGTCATAAGAGGCATCTGTAAGCAAAAATATTTATATTTACATATTTGGACTTAGCACCCCTTTAGCATAATCTCCTACAAAAAATATCATTAAGCTATTAACGACCTAACATCTAGTCTACGCATAAACAATCCTAACATCTAGTATAAAATATTATATCATAAAATAAAACATAACACGACAACATACACCGACCTACCCTAAAGGCTAGAATAGGTGACATAGTTTTCTAATGTGTGTGATAAAGTTTAGTGTGGTATGTCTTAGTTAGGCATTAGAAGTATGTTTATCTAAAGTTTAGAATTATTTAAGTTAAATATTAAGGGAGGTTCCACTTCAAATCTTTGAATGAATTGATTAATTTTAATTTACATTTTTATTTTGTTTCATTTGATGCCTACTTAACATCTAGTTATTGTAAAGAGAGGTATGGGGTTTGACCCCTTTCATCCCTATACTAAGTTATTTTCTATAGGTATATTATTATGAATTTGGTTTCTTTAGTGAATCATTTATTAAATATTTTATTAAACCTAAGTTTGGGTTAGTCTTAAGGGATCTTATTCAAACATGAAAGGTATCTCAGGATTAATAAAATTGACTCACCATTATATGGATAACATTCCACCACTTCTTTCCATCATCAATAGCATGCACATTTCTTCATTCTTATTATTCATGTTATTTGATTTACTACACATATTTATACATGCAACATATGTATTTGCATTTTTGCACACTTGAAGGATAAATAATGCATGTATTTTGGTAGAAAAGAAAGATTTTATCCCTTAGTTAGGCATATGTAGACATGTATTAGAGATTTAGGTAAGTACATACCATTGTTAAACCAGGGAAGTGAGGTTATCTAAGATCTTCTTATGGCTTCTTAAAGCCTCATGTCTCAGGATGCCTAGACTATATACTTGCTAAATTAAATACATGTAAACATATACAAAAGCTTAGGGATGAAAATCATGCAAAAATAATATAATAGCAAATCCTTTTATTCATGCAAAACTTAGTGACATGAAGAGCAAAGTTTTATCTCCAATTCTAGCACATGAATACATATAAATGAAATTAAGCAAGTATGTGCCATTGTTAAACTAGGGAAGTGAGGTTATCTAAGACCTCCTTAGGGGTATTTAAAATCTCATGTTCCTGAGATGTCTAGACTATATACTTACCAATTCAAATGTATATAAACATGTACATGAAACATAAAGATAAAATAAAATATTTACTATTTTGAAATTATAATTTAAATATAAACTTTATTGAATATTTATAACCAATATTAACTTATATTTTCATCATTAGCTTATAGTTTTGAAAATAATTTAGGATTTATTATTGATAATATCCACACCTTATAATAATATTTATCCAACACATGCAACTTAGATATGATCATGTTCTTTTTATTCTCTTTTATTTTGAAAGTATGAACATATGACACAAATGTCATGCACATTTATGATGTTTGAAAATAAGTAACTAAATATTACCACATAATATATTCAATTACATTAAGTCCTAAGGACAATCAAGCTAAATAAATATTCCTTAAGACTAACCAAAATTCTTATGAAATTTTATTTTGGTGTTTGAATTATTAAGACCTAAAAAGGAGAGATGTTACTTAGTATTTACCCTATCCCATGTTGGTGGTTTTATATATTTAAGGAGAGTAACTATTTGGTTGTCTAAAAGGAATACAAAATGAATCATAAAAGAAATCTGTATTTAGATTACTTTAGGGTTGTTTGGTTGAAAACTCTATAAATACATGAGTTTGTTTTTTTGTTTGGTAAAATAAATGTAATGTAAATTATTCTTAAGGTTGTATTGCAATAAAATTTTTAAATAAGGTGATTGATCCCATAACACTTTTATAATCTGATTTGAATTTGCCCAAATAATTAATGTATTCTAAATACATTACTTTACCTTGGAAATTTTACTTTTCACCTTGCCAAACACCAAAAAAAGTTAAAACCCCTGCATTTACTTTACTTTATACCCAAAATTGAAGCAACCAAACAACCCCTAAATGCATTTTTATGACTTGATTAGGTTTAAACCATTAAGCACATTGATTTAATTACCCTTCCCTAAGCTCCTTTAATTTAATTAACTACTTGACCATGAGTCTTCAATGATATGCTTTTAGGAAAGTAAAATTTGTAATGCATCTAAAGGGATCTAACACAATTAGGCTCATGCTTAAGAGTTAATTGGATTAAAGAAAGAAAGAATCTAAGTTAAGTACTCTTATGAGTTTTCAACACCAATGGGTCAACCATAATTTCATTAATAGCTCCATGTTATTAAACACATGAAGAAAAGAAATATGATGAGTTATTTTTGAATTATCTGAATTAATCATTAATTTTATTTGACTTACATTTTATCATTAATTTTTCTAATTAATATCTAATTATTACTTGTGCTAATTAACCCTCCTAAGGGAATACATTTAGAAAAACATTTAGGAAAGAGGTCTTAATTATCTCACCTCACTATTCCCACTATTCACAATGATTAAATATCATAAATTATTTAATTTTACTATTTAACAAATTTAATTAATATTAAATTAATTAATGAGGGTAATTAGGATTGAAATTCTAAATTCTTTAAATTACATGGCTAATAATTCCATGAAAATTATGGGAGGCAGAAGACATCCAATGGAATCCTCCCACCAATTTTGGAATTAATTAGTCAAGTAATTAAACCATAATTAAAGTAATTAGCCTAAGCTTCAAACCTTAATTAAGCACTGTTCACTGGACAAAAGTTAAAGATTTTATTTTTCTTATATTCTCCTCTGTCAAACTTTTTCAAAATGGGTTTATTTATATTTTTTAAATTTTTTTACAATTAGTTATGATTTGTTTTTAAAGTTCTGGCCATTTAATTACATTTTTAAGGCATAATTAATCTTTAAATCATTGGCGCCACATGGATGCTGTTGTGGTAGTGCTTTCCACATAGCACTGCGATATTAATTATTTAAATCATCTCGGCGACGACCGGCTGGATCATCTCTCGTTAGATCTGGATCGGATGGCAGATAAGTTTTCAAAGGGATTAGATCATAATTTCTAGCATGATTAATCACAGCCATCCATCCTAAACACATGGAACGAATGACCAGTGATTCATCTTCCCCTGAGCGTTGAAAGATGGACACCATCCCACCTTTAGTCGATCAATTTGAGCTTGTCGGTGCTCATTCGCTGGTGAAATTGGCTACAAAATGGACAGGAAATGAATATAAAGTGATCCTATGGTAGAAATCATACGAAAACATAATTTACTTCAAAAAAGACCAACACCTAGCGGATAAACTATAGTTACCAGATATCTCGGCTAGAGGTCCGATAGTAGCTTCATCTTGAAGAGACAAGCCTTGAAAAGATCAGGCTCCTCGCCAATTACTTTGTGGACCAAACACCACCGCAGAGATCGCTAGAGTTGGTCTAGGGACAACTTTTGGTGGTCGAATCGCTCAAAAAATGATTTATTATGGCTCGCTAGGGTGAAGTGAAGGTGTAGAAAGAGTTAATTTGGGTTTGGTGGAGATTTTGGAAAATTGGATTGATGGAGCTCTTAGGTTCGATCGGGGGTTGGTCTCATCGATGGTGGAGCACATGAAGAGCTCGAGAAAGGGAATGGGACTCTATGGAATGCTATGGGGGAAGGTGTCTATTGAGTTTAAATCCATGGGGAGGAGTATACTCTCCTCCCCAAAATCAAGGGGATTGGTTCACCACCTGCAGCCGTGGGTGCTGAGATGGAGGGCTGAGATGGTTGAGTGAGGCTAGGGAGTGTGGTGGTGACATGATACCTCCTTAGGTAAACCAATGGGTTTCCATGGGTGAACTCACCCTCTCATGGTGAAAGGTTGAGCCCAACAGCCTTGGGTTAGGTTAAGTTAGTGGTCCTCTTGTCCAAGAAGATCAAAAGGTGGCTGCCATGTGGTAAAGGGGTGGAGAACCCACCTAAATGGGGTTTTTTTCTATTTGGGTGGCTTGGTTCAATGGGTTTGACCCAAAATGGGTTCACCATGGGTTGGGCCCACATGAGAATTCCCATGGTGACCCAAGGATGTGTCATTCCAAGTTTGGTTAGGTTTGAACTTGGTTTGGTTAGATTTGGATCAATTTGACTCAAGTAGGTCAAATGGGCTAACTTGGGCTAAGTAGACCAATTTGACTAAATTGGGTCAAACCAATGGTTTGGGTGAGTTCAACTAGTCATTTTGAATGTGTAAGTACAATTGGTTTGATTCAATTTGAGTTAGATTTGGATTTGGTTCATATGATACAATTTGGGTTAAATAGGTCATGTTGACCAATTTGACCAAATTGGCCAAATAGCTTGGGCATGGGTTAGATTTATGTTCAATTGATCATTTGGAAATGATTATACGTGTTGATTTTAATTGATTTGGATTAGAATGGGTTACTTGATTTAATTTTGATTTTTTGGGTCAATTTGGGCTAAGCAGGTCAATTGGGTTGGCTTAGTCAAATTGGCTTCAATTGATGATTGCATGATGTTCATTAATCAATTTATGATTGATTAGAGGCATTGGTTGCAATCATTTTGGATTGAAATGAGATTTTGCCCAATTTGGCCCTTTAGGTCAATTGGGTCAACTTGGGTTATGTGATCAGATTAGCTTGATTTGACCCAATTGATTGCAATTGGTTAATCAAAGATGATAAAGAATCATTATGGAAAGGATTTGATGAGTTGATTTAATCTAATTTGGGTTAGATTAGAGTTTGAATCAAATTGAGCATTTAGGTCACATTAGGTCAGGTGAACCAATTTTGTGGAATAGGTTGAATTGGATTGAGTTGGTGTCAATTAAGTTTTGAGAGGGGTTTAATAATGAATTTATAGTTGATTAGTGGCATTAATCACAATTGATTGGGGCTCAGTTAGGTTTTGGCTCGTTTGAACCTTTTAGGTCAAATGGGCTAACTTGAGTTAGTCACCTTCCTTTAATTCAATTGGTTGATTACAAGTATTGAAAAGGCTTAAAATGAACTAATGAATAATTATAGTGATTGAAAAAAATTAAATTGAACTTAGTTTTCTTGAGTGGGTTTGGGTTGGGTCATAGGATCATGGTGGAGTTAACTTAGGCCTAAGTCAATTTAGCTTGGAAGTTGGATTAAAAAATAAATTTAAGTGAGATTAATTGAATAGATTTAAGGTTGGTTGTGTTTCATTTATTAAATTTAAATGAGTGAATGGGTATGAGTATTGATTTAGGCCTTAGGGTAGGTGGAACCTATTTGTCCTAAGGAAAACTTTTGGCTTAGGGTTATGTTCTCTATGTCTCTGAGCTTAGGTTTAGTATTTCCTTAATCACTAGAAGTATCTTAGCACTAATGAAATCCAAGTTTCTAGAAGATTCCTAAGTTTAAGTTGAGGATGGTTAATTCTCACTCTGAAAGTGAGGTCAACAAAAGGACCTCTAATAAGTGTGGTGCAACTGGTAAGATATGCTGCAGTATTGGTGTTAACCGAGATGATCAAGAAGCATCTGATGAGATCACAAACACTAAAGAAGGCTATCCATACCTAAGTGGACAGGTAGATGAAACTAGGATCCCAATTCAGTTTAGTTCATTTCATTTCATGCTAAGCGCTTAAGGGAAGAATTGTTCGCATTTGATTTCTATATGTTTTTTTTTTTGCGTCAAGGTTACAAAGAACAATACGCTGGGGATTGCACATGAATTTGGTTGGATTTTAGATTTATTCTTGCCAAGGGGATGAATTGGAATTTGTTATGAGATTTGATTGAATTCATGCTTGATTTAACGTACTTATGTTGATTAATTTTATTTGATTTTGGTGATTCGCGATGGCTTTAACTTGCATTTGATTGCTGTGTTAATATGGGCCTTGTTAGTTTGCGGTGAGTCATACTAAAGAAGGGAACAAAAACTTAGAATTACCTTAAACTTATCAAAGGGGAGTCAGATAGTATAGACTATCCAACCAAAGGGTTGTCCATCAATTTGTGATGGCTAAATTGGGAAAAAAGCTTGGGGACTCACATCTTCTAAAGTAGAATCAGCCATCAGGGTGACCCACTGATTGTATAGTGAGTCAAACCTGACCTAGGGTGACTACCAAGTGAGGGCCTCTGGGGGTCTTATCTCAGCTTGAATAGTTGAGGCGATTCCTAAAGGGAGTTTTGCTGACATTTCCCAAAAACATAAGATGCCTGCTTAGAAAGAGGTGCCTTTAGGGGTCTTATCCTAATCCACAAGAGATGTTATTTTGTTTTTTGTTTAGTGTGGACCCTATTGGTTTGCAATGTGCCATACTAAGAAGGAGCCATAGGGGCTTTGGCCTATCTCAGTTTTGCTGGCCCAAGGGATAGTCTGTACATCCGCACTATAATGCTTCCAACCACAGGGGTGGCTACTAGGAAAGGGAAACTATCCAGTCCGATAGTAACATAAGTAATGTATAGATGGGGTCATGAAGAGTTAATCCAAATAGAATACCTACAGGGAAAGTTGCCTCTCAGGGTCTTATCCTAATCCCTGAAATATAAGGGAGAAAGTATGGGGACTCACATCTACTTGAGTGGTACTATCCATTGAGTGGGTTTTTGTCAGTAAAGTGAACACCAACCAACCTAAGGTGCCCATCGATTCGTGATGATCAATCTAGGAAGAAAGCATCAGGGTCTGACATCCTCCTAAGAGAAACTGATCATCGGGATAATTTGTTGTCGACTAGACAACTACTATTTGACCTAGGGCGACTACCAAGTCGGGAGTCAC
Organism: Cymbidium sinense; assembly: GCA_021442155.1. Classification (NCBI taxonomy): domain Eukaryota; kingdom Viridiplantae; phylum Streptophyta; class Magnoliopsida; order Asparagales; family Orchidaceae; genus Cymbidium; species Cymbidium sinense. The sequence goes on from CM038217.1 coordinate 35,912,966, forward strand.
AAAGAAGGACTAAACCTAAACTTGAAGTAGTCAAGAGGAAGAAGAGCCATTGGGGATCTTACCCTAATCGTAAGATGTATAGATTCAGACCCAGTCAGTGCATGATGGCTAATTCAAGAATAAAGCTTGGGGACACAGATCTTCATAAGCAAAGTCAATCATCGGGGTAGCTTATTGTCCATGCAATAAGACATACTGAACTAACAAGGTGCCCATTAGTTTGCAGCAGTCAAGCTAGAAAGAAAGCATGGAGTCTCACATCCTCCTAAGCAAAATTGACCACTAGGGAAACACACTAGTCAAGTAGTGAATAGAACCCGACCTAGAGCGACCACTAAGTGAGAGCCCCTAGGGGTCTTATCTCAACTTAAAGTAGCACAAAGTAATTGGATTTGTGTTTGACTTATTTATGTTTGCATTATGCCAATAAGGGCTAGGATGTCGCTCTAGTTCTCTTACACCTACCCTAAGCACATCAAGAGCTTGGTAATTGAAAATATTCAGGCTTAGGGAAAAGTTTAATCAAAATGGAATTTTTATTGATGAAAATTTATTCAGGATATTGTTCAAGCATAATATTTTTTTAGATAGAGCCCGTTGATCAGGAGCATTAGGCATTTACATTTATGATTGATGAGTTGATAAAATCCACCATGGTAGGCCTTTTCTACAGAGAAAAGGCATTCCCAAGTAGGTTCAAACTTGCCTCCTATCTTGCACGGGCTACAATTGGTCTTATTAGAACTAAAACAAGCTCTCCAACTTGAAAAGTTCTAGGGTAGACCAACTTGTTATGAGCTTGAACCATTTTTATGTTATACAGCTCGAGGTTCTAACATGCTTGCAAGCATCTTTCTTCCAAACCTTTGAGTTCTTCCAACCACAACTTAGCATTCTACTCGATCATGATTTTACTACCCATGGCTATCTGTAACGATAGGAGCTAAACCTCTAATTGTAGAATGGCTTCAGACCCATACACTCTGGAGAATGGGCTAGATTATGTTGGAGTCCTGTAAGTAGTACAGTAAGCCCATAAAGCTTCAGTTAACTACTCATGCTACTATCGCTTGTTGTCATCGAGTGTTTTCTTGAGTATTTGGGTGAGGATTTTGTTGAAGGCTTCTGCTAAACAATTTTCCTAAGGATAGTAGATGGTAGAATACATCTAATCTATGTTGTATCTATGGGCAAAGTTATTGATCTTGGTGCTCTTGAAAGGAGTGCCATTGTTGGATATGATTCAACGGGGCATCCTAAATCTATAAATGATATGGTTCCTGAAAAATTAAAGCATGTGTTAAGCTTTGACTACTCTGAGCGGAATCACCTCCGCCCACTTGGAGAAGTAGTCTATAGCTGCTAAAATAAACTGGTGACCCTTAGATGATAGAGGATCGATCGAACCCACAATGTTAGTAACCCAAATCTCAAATGGTCATGATGCTAAAGTCGAATGTAGGATGTTGCATGGTTGGTGTAAAACCACTCCATATACTTGGCATTGGTGGCAGCACATTGCTGCATCCATGCAATCAGTGATCATCATCGCAAGTAATACCAAAGTCTCTTGACTTTGGCTTTCATTTTGGGACCGGATTGCTGAGCTCCGCATAATCCTGAGTGCACCTCGGTCACTATTGTACATGCTTCATGTTTGTCTAAATAGCATAGCCACATATGATCAAAAGATCATCAATATAAGACACTATCCAAGAGGGCATAAGAGAGTGCCTTCAGCCTTACTTGATGTGCTTGTGATTTTTCTTGAGATAGTTTGCCTCTGATTATGTAATGAAGGGTTTCCTCCAATCCAACTCTTTATCCTTTTCGACAATGACAATCTCCCCTTTAAGAGTGTGTTTATCGCTAAGTTCAGTATCGATAAGAGGTAGAACTTATTTATTATGAACCTCTATTGATATAGACTCATCTTTCGGACATGCCAACTCTTTGGCGAGTTTGGATAAGGCATCAGCTATGACATTTTCTCCTCGAGGGATTTTATAAATTGTGACCTCTGGGATCTAGGCTAATAACTCCATGGTATACTTATGGTAGTAGTGGAATTTGGGTTTTAGAACTTTATAAGATCCAATAATTTGATTGACAACTAGTTGTGAATCCCCAAAGATATCGATATGCTGAATGCCTAACGAGATGGCTAGCTCCAAACCGGTGATTAGAGGCTCATATTTAGCTTCATTGTTGGTGCAAGGTTTGGATGTATGATATGAAAATCTTATCATGATGCGGTCAGGTGTGAGGAGGACTATCCCTACCCTTGTCTTACCTGGGAAAGTAGATTGTGGTTCTTCTCCTCTTTGAGAGGAAGCCACACCATCGAAGTGCATCTCCCAATGATGTATGTTTGCATTCCCTAAGGTTATGATCTATTCGTTGGGGAGATCATCACTGAGTGGGGAATTTTGTAGGAAGTGGATGCGCCGCTAGGAAGTTCAAAGTGCTTATCATTTCACTACATGGAGGGGTATGAAGGTGATGTTAAACTATGATAAAATCATGGACCATCATGCTAACATTCTGGATAGCGTCAGTCGTGCCATGAGATACAATAGTGGGTTGACTCTATAAATCATGTTCACTTTGTGAGAGCATATAGTGCTGTAGCTTCTAGGATGAGAAGATCAAAGCTAGGCAATGCCTCTCAATGGGTGGATAGCTCACCTCAACAGGTATCAAACGATGACTGAGATAGTAAATTGCATTCTTTTTTCCTAATCATTAGCTTAGGCCAACAAAATTCCTAGGGAGTCGTCTAACGTAGCAATGTAAAGTATAAGGGGTTTTCCCGGGATAGGGGCGACTAGGACTGGTGGCATCATAAGATATTACTTGATACTTTCAAATGCATGTTGGCATTTGTCATCCCACTTGAAATTAGCTTCCTTCTTGACTAGTGCTGAGAATGGTTGACATCTACCTGATAGGTTGGATATAAAGCATCTTAGATACGCCAAATTTTCTTGGAATGATCTGAGTTGGGTTAAACTTTTAGGGGGTGGCATTTCTAATATCGCTTTAATCTTCTTTAGGTTGATATCAATCCTACAGTGTCAGACAACAAATCTCAAAAACTTCCCTGAAGTCACTCCGAATGCCCACTTCAGAGGATTTATTTTAAGGTTATATTATCTTAACCGCTCGAAAACTATTCTCAAGTTAAAAAGATGATTTTCCTTTTCTTTACTTTTGACAATGAGATCATCGACATAGAATTCAACTTGGTGGTGAATGATTTCGTCAAAGATCCTAGTCATGGCCCACTAGCATGTAGCACCAACATTTTTTAGGCCGAAAGGTATGACTTTATAATAATATATTCCCATTGGAGTTTTGAAAGTAGTGTTCCTTTCATCTTCAGGTGCCATTTTTATTTGGTTATATCTAGATGAACCATCCATGAAAGAGAAGATTGCATGAAATGAGACGATGTCAGCCATCAATTCTAGTATCAGTAGTGGAAATTCATCTTTTGGAGATGCCTTATTAAGATCCATAAAGTAGATGCATATGTGAATTTGGCTATTTTTCTTCTTAACTAGAATAACGCTAGCCAACCAAGTGGGGTATTTTTCCTCCCAGATGAAACTAGCATCAATTAGTTTCTTGACTTCAGAGATGACCTGTTGTTCAATGTCTAATCTCATGAGTCTAGGAGCTTACTTGATGGGATTAGTGTCAGGCTGTATCGCTAGCTTAAAAATTGCTTCTTTATAAGCTAATCTGGGCATTTCTTCATAACTCCATGCAAAGCAATCCTTAAACTCCATGAGTAGCCTAACTAGGTCATTAGTTTCAGATTCATTCAACAAAAAATCGATGTATGAAGGGCGTGAATTATCATCAGTCTCTAAGTTAATTTTTTTAAGTTCGTCGATGGTTGATTTGATTTCTTCTTCAAATTTTGGGGGTGTATCTTTAACTTGGAGGTCATCTAGATTATTTGAAGTTTCTAAACACACCTCCTCATTTGAATTAATATGGATTTGAAAAAGAACCTATCGATTCAAATGATTAGTGATGACTGCAAGTAATCATCATCATCCATTGGGCCTATTATGCCAAAGCCTAGTTCGGGTCATGATTGAGAGTTTTTGCACTTGTTGTCCCATAATTTCTCAAATACTCTAACCTGTGCTTAGATCATGTACATGGAATTAAACCTTTCTTTGCTAAATTAAGAATACAAGGAGAGTACCAATCAAACGGTAATTTTATTAGCTATTTAAATGATTTATTCTCAAGTTCTACATCAACTTATCAACTTTAGGATGTTGCTCTAGGGTAAAACCTTTGGGTTTTAACATTCACATATGTTTTGGGAGCTTCTTTAACTACCAAACTCTCAAGTTGAAAGCAGGGTTAGAGATAAGGCACCCATATGCTGTCTAAGAGTTTCACATAAAAGAGATTTGGATACATTCATCATTTGCTTGGGGACCCAATCTTCATCATTGTCAGGCTCTAGTGTCACCTCCAATAGGATCTGCAGACATGAAGAGCTAGCCGACGTGCTCACTACATAAGACTCATCCTTTGAACTAGATTTTAAGTCTATGTAAATGGAAAATGTACTTCTGGATGCTAGAACGAACCTCCTAACATATGGTAGGTATGGAGGTCTACCACCCCTGGGGCTCCCTCTAGACTTGCCTCTTCCTCATCAAGGTGGAGGCCAGGTCATCCTCCCCACTTGGTCGAATGGAGTAGCAAACTGTGGGTTGAACCTAATCTCGGGCTCTATCTCCTCCTTAGTGTCTTCTTCTCGCTACCTTTTCTTTTCTTTTTCTTTTCTTCTCTCTTTCTTTTCTCTTTCTTTTTCTTTTTCATTTTGGTTGAGTTCATAAGAGAAGATATTTTACTTCCTAAGAAGGTAATATTATGCATCCTCATAAATCCCGATCTCATGTACTATAATAGTTTGAGATCTCTTTTGACATAATATTCGATCACACCCCTGATGAACTTGATACACTAATGTAAAGAGGATGGAACCATCTTGTTCTAATAAATCCAAGGTCACCCTAACAAAGCATTGAAAGATGTATCAGAATCTATGTGAAACTTAGCTTCTATCTTTCAATCTATTTCCAAAGGCAACACTTGGAGCCTAAGGCTCTCTCACCTTGCTCATTGAATCACTTCAACATCATCATTTCAAATTAGAGTTTAGAGATGTTGATACTTAAGTAGGCAAGTATTCTTAGACTTATAATATTAACTGATGCACCTAGATCAATTAATACTCTGGATAGCCTGAACTTACCAACATCCATAGTGATGAAGAGGGGGTAGTTGTGTTCTATTATCCCCAGTAGTAAGTCTTCATCTGGGAATGTGACTCCTAAGACTTTCTTTAAAAAATAAGCCTCTTTTGTAGCTATATTAGTAGCGGTCAACTGAGCTAAGTATATTTTTGGGTCAAGCAATGCTTTGATTAGTGACTCCCTTATCTCTTTAGATAAAGCAAAGGAGTTATATATGTTTAACTTAGCTGACAACTTTCTAAGGTGTGTCAGGATATTGTAATCAGCTTTAAGTTGGCCCTTCACAAGGATATCCAAGGGTGGAGCATCTTATGGAGGGGATATCTGCTCACTAGAACCAATGACTTATTTACCCTTGTCATGAAGTGCTACCCTAGGAGGTAGAAATTTACCACTATAGAGGTTAACTTCAATGGCTTCTTGTGAAGATAAGCTTGTGGAAAGTTCTACCTACTCATTAGGTATACCTACAACTTCTCCTAAAGGATCATCATAGTTGGATGACTCCAAATCTTTCTCGAGTGGTGAACCCCGAAGATTCAAAAAAGGGCAATCTGAATTTGAATGGAATTGATCAGAGTTATTCAGATTATTATTATTATTACTTGGAGAGCTATAAATGGAAATAAAATCTCTTAGATCTTCAAAAGTAGACAAATGTAAGTGAAATTATTCTTCTTCATTGATTTTTTTAGTTTTGGTGGTACATGATAAAAGTCAAGTAAAGTAAGTGGTATGAGCTGCTTGAGTGGTGGCAGAGCTAGTAGATGTGGTAACTGCAATGGTGGGAGGAAGAATGTTGGACTCTGATGAAGGTGATGCTATGGAACTATCCCTGGCACGTGGTGGCTACTGTTACTGTTGGACTTCTATCCTCCCTAAGTTATCCCTCATAACTGGCAGTCTTTCCTTAGCATTGTAGGTCTAAGCTGAGTAAGGCACCTATAGAGAAAGTTTATTGACTTTAGAAATAATCTTTTTAGAGGTATGGGATAAAGAGATATCTCAACCTTCTTTTATCTTGAGAAGATTGGATGTATCCCTAAAGACTACTTTAATAGAAACAGAAGGTTGTTCTACTAAATATTCTTTGGGGTTTAGTATGGCTCCTGACTTGTAGCTATGCTCGAGCCAATCCTTGAATGTAAATCAATCCTCGAAGACATGACCTAGCATGTGGTGGTAGGGGCAGTAGTTAGGATCATCACTCTTACTAACTTCCTCTGACTTTCTAGGCTGGGATAACTAAAAATCATGCTTCTTAATAAGGTTCTTGAAGATTTTTTTGACTATCTCTCTCTTGAATGAGTACAACTGGTTGAGCTTGTCAGCAAGAGTAGGTGGATAATATCTACTTGATGGAGGATACTGATATCATTGCTATGTAGGATGCTGGGGTGGCCTTTGTGGTGGCTGAGGTAGTGAAAGAGGAGGTGGGAGTGAAGGCTGTTGAGCTCTGGGTCTCTCAAATTGTGCTCTCAATAGTTGTTTCCCCTTGTCCACTGCTACCACTATCCCTGACTTCCTCTTAAACACTTTATGGGGTTTAGGCTTAAATGACTGGTCTGAGAAGGGTAACTGTTTAGCTTTCTCTTATAGGTTAGCCACCTTGCTAATTAGTTTCTCAAATGTCTTAATAGTAAAGCCCTTGAGCATGAAGGTGATCGAGCTATGAATATTCTTGAGAAGAATTTCAATGGCTCGCTACTCCAATAGCTGTGGTTCATATTTTATACTCATGTGTCACCATCTAAGAATATAATCAACAAGAGACTTATTTAGTTTTTGTTTCTCGACAATGAGGTCTCCTACAATCACTCTCTGCTACTGAGCTCCTGTGAACCTCTTGATAAAAAGCTACTTAAATTCTATAAAAGACTTCATCAAACTGTTCGGTAGTTCGGCTTACCAATCAAAGGCTACTCTAGAAAGACTACTAACGAACTGCCAGAAGAGTAGGGTGTCACTGCCACCTGCATTGAAACAATCTAAAATGTGTAATGTGTTGCCTAGAGTTCCCACTACCATTGAATACCTTAAAGGATGGTGATAGAAAATCCTTAGGGTATTGAACTACATCAAACTCCTCTGGGTAGGTTACCCTTTGAAATCATTGAGCTCCCTTGGGTTTATGCCAACACCTCCTTCACTTGTTGTTCTAACATCTACTTGATCTCTTTTTCATGCCATAGAGGTACTATCAACTGTCTTCCTATGCAGGCTAGTGATATCCTCATCCAATGATGTAGTGCTTTTGGGATGATCTAGGCTATGTATTAACTCAGGTCTATCGGCCTCCATAGGAGTGGGTTGTGAGACAAGTGCTTGATTCTGCAATGTTAATACCATAGCCATCCTCTACTCTTCTCTCCATTCTATTGATATGATCATCCTTGAGCTTGATTTATTGTAGAAGGCATTGAGTTGAGTCCAATGTCTCACCTTCCTCAACTACAATGCCTTGAGCTTCCTGGTTAGGTTGTTCCTTATGTAAGGATCCTCGGGTATCAACCATGTGAACTTTAGTAGTATTGTGCAAAAGGTCATTCTCATCACATTGAATCAAGCCCTCCTCTTGGTCAGAATGATCATTCTCAACTATCTGCCTCACTGCAGCATGGTCCTCTAATATCTTCTATAATGATCGATCATCTACTATACCCGGAACTACTAGGATATATGTCGGGTGGTGACTTGCTACTGAACTATGTCTAGAAGAGGTGATGCATTATATATTACAGATGGGAGGAGTGTTACTTTTTATTAGCTCGACAACCATGGGAGTCAACCCAACATTTCCTTCTTCCTTCTCCTTCGGCTGTAGTGGTAGAGCGACCATGATGCTCTTGGGCTGCCACTCTTCTCTACCATTAGGGTGGGAAGTTGAATAGGAGAGCTCGACCTTGCCTTAAACGGTGGAGTAGATGGAGTGTGGTCCTTGAGACGTAATCGTATCAAAGGGGATGTCTTTTCTCTAGAGGCTGATTTATGGTATTTGGCAAGCACTTTGGATGATGGGACATGGATTGGTGATGGTGGTCGGCGAGTGGAGCGGTCTGGTGGTGGTGACACTGGTTGCCTCTCCCAAAGTTCTCCTCCCATGGCTAGAGCTAGTAAAGACTATCATGTTTGAATGATCAGCTCTATCAGCTCACCGATCAAGATGGTCAATCATTGCTGAGGCCGTCGACTTTCTGGCGAACCTCCTCCTCTCTTGCTCTCTTGGGTAGTAACTTTAGCCTTTGTGGCCTTCTATCTATAGATCTAATCCATTACACTCCTAGGGATCACTTGTCTCAAGTCATGAATAGTGGCAGACTTAGAATTTCCATGAGCTCTCCCTACTCTTTTGAGCACAAACTTCAGACTAACATATAAATTCCTCCTCTCCCTATCCAGTGTTTCATACTCTATGGGTCATGGGGTGACTATCCTCCTCTCTTCTCTTCTCTATAGTTGAGGGTGAAACCTACTACCACAGAAAGGGAGAGGTCTCACGGATGTACCCTCTTCTACATGGGAGGCTTCCTCAACCTCCCTTGGCCACTTGATCTTCCAATTTTTATTTATTTGAGTCTTGGTTGGGGTGCATGGGAGCTAGTACCAACCTCAAGGTAGGGAAATAATCTGATGCTGACTTGAGTTGGTTGATGTTAGAGGCGGTATTAGTCCTAGTAGGCGTAGGCACTGTGATACTGGTGTGGGAACCTCTAAGGCTTTTCTTTTCAAGGATGGGAACTCAGTATCTGACTGGAGATCAAACTAAAGAAGTGGTTTCTTGTTGACCACCTCCTCCCTACTCACTGTGCTAAGGGTAGGACCATCACAACTGGCTTTGAAATGGTCGAACCCAAGGCCAAAATTGATGACTGGGGATGAGGTGAGTATGGCCTGATACATGGAAAAATCCACACCCAAAGTGATGGAAAAGATAAGCATTCTAGAAGACATAGTAACTGACTGCTTGAAAGAAATAGAAATGGGCCTTTCCTCTTTGCTGCTAGAAAAGAAGGGCATAAAATTAGACATTGCTTTGGTTGTTATTCTCTTGACTTGACTTTGAATTGAAACCCTCATTTAATAAATTTGGTTATACTGGATGGGGTTCATATATATATATATATATATATATATATATATATATATATATATATATATATATATATATATATATATATATATATATATATATATATATATATATATATATATATATATATATATATATGGCTTGGAATTTTTAGGAGAAATTTTCTATTTATTTTAAACCTCATGGAAAGTGAGTTCAAACGAATTTTGAGGATGCTCCATGAACCTTGCTTTATCATGCTAGTGGTAAGAGGTTCATGACTTTATTTAATTTATTTTAGGTGATTTCTTTGATTAATCTTTCTTATCTATTGGAGGTCCAATAGGGGTTTTAAGACCTACTGGAGTGAGGTCCTAAAACATAAAGGATGTTGGCCACGCTTGTGCCCAACAAAAGAATGATAACCTTAGACTCACAAAGAAATAATATAAGTACATTATTGATGTTTGGGGATAATGATTGACTACTAAAGATGGAGAGAGGAACACTCCCCAGCGAAGTCTTCAGAAAAATCTGAGGTGTTTTAATTTGGAGTCATAGGGACACCATAAAGATCTTAGAGGGTACTTATTGGAGTGATCGAGAGCTGCATTAAGGTATGATGTACCATCTCGACAGATAAAAAACATCACCCCACAATAGACCTAACCACCTAATAAGGATGCCGAAGGCAGATGGGTCTACATATATATTAGTGATCTTTCCCCTACTTTTTATGGAGAAGTAAAGCAAGGTTTATTTTATGTCGTTCTTTAGTTTCATAGAGGAAATATTTAATAGTTAATTACATCTTATAAAATAGAAATTTCTTAAGAGCACTCTCAATTAAAGTAGTTAATAAGTATCTCCAAAGACTTCAAAGTTAGACTATCAAATGATTAGGTATTCATGGAAATCAAATAGGAGAGTTCAAATAGGAAGACTTATTTATGGATTCTAAAGGAGAATAAGTAAGAAGCACCCATGATACTAAGAATTCTAGTGAGTGTTTCAATCTACCCTATTATGAGACTTTATATATTTGAACAAGAGAATTCACTTTTGATTAAGTTGGAATCTTATTAGAATGCTAGGCTAATAGTCCATCAGCACAAGATTGTGGAAATGCTTAAGGCGTGAGGACTTATACTCGTAGCCTAAAGATAACAAGTAGCCTTGGAACTTAAATCTAAAATGCTTTAGCACAAGCTAAAAGCATGACCTAAGTCTAATAAAAAATAAGGACATAATAGTTTACCTCCACAAGAGAGGATAGACACATCCCGACTTTTTTGGGCTTACAACCGCCTGGAGTGGCTGCCCGCTAACACCTCCTACGCTTTAAAATCATGTAGGTCGATCCTATGTAGATGCAAGATAGCTAGGCTATTACTTAATTAGAAGGATGCTAGAATCCTAAACTCACTCCCTAAGAGACTAGATCATGGTTGGTATGAAAACATAACTTAAACTAATACAAAAATTTACAATCTTTTACACCACTTTGACACATTCATTTCAAACTAAGGCTTTGGACAATTATACCTATATGCATAATGAAATAAAGTTATGGGCTAAATCAACAAGAGGAGGTGTTAACCATTACAAGGGATCACCCTCAAAGGTCAAGCATATCCCTTATCGTGTAAGAATGGAGACCCTACTTATTCAAGAGTGACACAAAATGATATACATGATGTGATAACATACAACATTCAACTAAGGGTCGCTAAATCTTTTACTTATCTCGATTATGAACCTAGGCTTTAAGATGAGGTTGTGAGTTATATTAAAATTTAGTAATGAGTTATTTAGTGAGGATAGAAAATTTAATTTTATCATAAAGAGCCTATCGCATCTAGGCCATACATCAAATCATCATACTTTAACAAATCTACAAAAAACATGTCATTTCTACTGCATAATCTAAACACAACATTCAAACATATGAATTTCATAAAATAATAAGATCTGATGCGATCGGGTACCATCGCATACCCAAGAAAGAAAAGAAAATGAATAGCTGAGCTCTACCATTATACAACCTGAATTATAATAAAATATTATAATTATAATGAATGCTATAGAGGTCTTCAATCTCTTATATTTCTTTCTTTCTTTTGGATTGGTTTGCTCTAGGCTTCATAGGGCCTCCCAGGTTTTTACCTTTTAGCCATGGCTCATCCTAAACCCCATAAGACTAATTCTAATCCTATTGTAAAAATTATTTATTTATGAAAAATAAAATCTAACTACACAAGACGTTAGCTAAATATGTAGACAAGCAATTATATTTTACATATTTGGTTTTGCACTTGCAAACCCATCTGTCCTAATTAGATTATGCTTAAGGGCATAAGAGGCATCTGTAAGCAAGAGTATTTATATTTACTTATTACTACAGTGAGCCCTTTAACATAATCTCCTGTAAAAAGTATCATTAGGCTATTAACGACCTAACATTCACTCTACAAATAAATAATCTTAACATTCAGTCTAAAATTTCACATCATAAAATAAAACATAACACCACAACATACACCGGCCTAACCTAAAGGCTAGAATTGGTGACTTAGTTTCCTAATGTGTGTGCTAGGGTTTAGTGTGGTATGTCTTAGTTAGGCATTAGAAATATGATTATCTAAAGCTCAAAATTATTTAAGTTAAATATTAGAGGAGGTTCCACTTCAAATCATTGAATGAATTGATTAATTTTAATTCACATTTTTGTTTTGTTTCATTCAAGGCCTACCTCTAGTTATTGTAAAGTGAGGTAAGGGGTTTGACCTCCTTCATCCCTATCCTAAGTTATTTTCTACAGGTATATCATTATGACTTTGATTTCTTTAGTGAATCATTTATAAATATTTTATTAAACCTAAGTTTGGGTTAATCTTAAGGGATTTTTTTCAAACATGAAAGACATCCAAGGATTAATAAAATTGAATCACCATTATATGGATAACATTCCACCACTTTTTTCCATCATCAATAACATGCACATTTCTTCATTCTTATTATTCATGATATTTGATTTACTACACATACTTATACATGAAATATATGTATTTGCATTTTTGCACACTTGAATGATCATTAATGCATCTATTTGTGTAGAAAAGATAGATTTCATCTCTTAGTTAGCATATGTAGACATGTATTAGAGATTTAGCCAAGTACATGCCATTGTTAAACAAGGGAAGTGAGGTTATCTATGACCTCCTTTTGGGATACTTAAAGCCTCATGTTTATGGGATGTCCATACTATATACTTGCCAAATTAAACAAATGTAAAAATATACACAATCTTAGGGATGAAAATCATGCAAAGATTATATAATAGCAAATCCTTTTATTCATGCAAAACTTAGTGATACGAAGGCAAAGTTTTATCTCCAATTCAAGCACATGAATACATATAAATGAAATTAAGCAAGTACATGTCATTATTAAACCAGGGAAGTGAGGTTATCTAAGACCCCTTTGGGGCTATTTAAAGCCTCATGTTCTTGGGATGTCCAGACTATATACTTACCAATTCAAATGTATGTAACATGTACATGAAACATAAATATAAAACAAAACCCTTACTATTTTGAAATTATAATTTAAATGTAAACTTTATTGAATATTTATAACCAATATTAACTTATATTTTCATCATTAGCTTATAGTTTTGAAAATAATTTAGGATTTATTAGTGATAATAACCACATCTTATAATAATATTTATCCAACACATGCAACTTAGATATAATCATGTTCTTTTGATTCTCTTTTATTTTGAAAGTATGAACATATGATACAAATGGCATGCACATTTATGATGTTTGAAAAGAATTAACTAAACATTATCACATAACATATTCAATTACATTAAGTCATAAGTCAATCAAGCCAAATAAATATTTTTTAAGACTAACCAAAATTTTTATGAAATTTGATTTTAGTGTTTGAATTATTAAGATCTAAAGAGGAGAGATGATACTAAGTATTTACCCTATCCCATGTTGTTGGTTTAATATATTTAAGGAGAGCTATTAAATGGATTTTTATTACTTGATTAGGTTTAAACCATTAAGCACATTGATTTGATTACCATTCCCAATGCTCCTTTAATTTAATTAACTACTTGATCATGAGCCTTCAATGATATGATTTTAGGAAAGTAAAAATTGCAATGCACCTAAAGGGATCTAATGCAATTAGGCTCATGCTTAAGAGTTAATTGGATTAAAGAAGGAAAAAATCTAAGTTAAGTACCATTATGATTTTTCAACACCAATGGGTCAACCATAATTTTCTTAATAGCTTCATGTTATTAAACAGGAAAAAAATGATGTGTTATTTTTGAATTATCTGAACTAATCATTAATTTTGTTTGACTTCCATTTTATCATTAATTTTCCTAATTAATCCATAATTATTACATGTGTTAATTAACCCTCATAAGGGATTACATTTAGAAAAATAATTAGAAAAGAGGTCTTAATTATCTCTCCTCACTATTCCATGGTTCAAAGTGATTAATTATCATAAATTATTTAAGTTTTACTATTTAATAAATTTAATAAATATTAAATTATTAATGAGGGTAATTAGGATTGAAATTTTAAATTCTTTAAATTATGGCCAATAATTCCAAAAAAATTATGGAAGGTAGAGGAGATCCCACAGAATCATCCCACTAAATTTTGAATTAATTAGTCAAGTAATTAAGCCTCTAAGGTAATTAGCTTAAGCTTGCATCTTAATTAGGCAATGTTCACTAAACAAAAGTTAGGGATTTTATTTTTCTTAGATTCTCCTCTGTTTTCCAAAATGTATTTATTTGTATTTTTTTGGATTTTTTGTAATTAGTTATGATTTTTTGAAGTTCTCGCCATTTAATTATATTTTTAAGGCCTAATTAATCTTTTAAATCATTGGCACCATGCGGACGCTGACATGGCAGCGCTTTCCACGTGGCATCGCGGTATTATTTATTTAAACCGTTCGACGTGATAGTTGACTCTGGCGGATTGATTTTGTTTATTTGGTCTGGATCGGTTGAGATTAATCCCGTGAATTCAAAGGGATTAAATCAAAATTTTAGAGTGATTAATTACATTTGTTCTAAACATGCGGAATGAATGGTTGATGATTATCCTCCCGAGTGTCGGAAGATGGACATCGTCCACCTTTCGCCACTCAATCCGAGCTAGAACTTCATTCGACGGTGAAATCGACTCCAAAATTATTAATGAATGAATCTAAAGGGATCGTACGATGGAAATCACACGAAAATAAAATTTAATTCAAAAAAGACCAACACATAGGGGAAAACCTCGATTGCTGGATTTTTACCTCGACGGAGCTATAGACTGACAGTCCATCGATAGAGGTAGCTTTGTATTAAAATGATGAAGCCTTGTTGAGAAGATCATGAGCTGCCTCCCTGCTGATTGCTCTATGGACCAAACATCACCGTAAACCTTGTCGGAGTTGGTCTAGGAAGATCTTCTAGTGGTCGAATCTCTCGAAAAATTATTCATTTTGGCTCGTCGGAGTAAGGTGAAGGTATGGGAAGAGTTAATTTGGGTTCGGCGGAGATTTAGGAAACTTAGATGAAAGGAACTCTCGGGTTCGATTGAGGGATGAGCTCACCGGTGCTGGAGCACACTAAGAGCCCAAGAAATGGTATGAGACTCTGCTAAATGCTCTGGGGAAGGTGTCTATTGAGTCTAAATCCATGGGGGGAGTATACTCTCTACCCCAGCTGAACCAAGCGTTGAGATTGGTTCAACCTTTGGCATCCATACGATAAGGGTAGGTGGTCGGAGGTGGTAGGGACTGAAGTGGCTGAGGGAGAGAGGTTGAAGGAGTGTAGTAGTTTGGCATGAGGTGTAAAACCTCCCTTAAGTGGACCAATGGGTTATGATGGGTGAACTCACCCTCTCATGGCCAAAGGCTGATCCCAACAGCCTTATGTTAAGCTGGGTTAATGGTCCTCTTGTCTAAGTAGAGGCAAATGTGGCTGTCATAGGGTAAGGGGTGGAGAACCCACTAAAATGAGATATTTTATCCATTTAGGTGGCTTGATTCAATGAGTTTGATCTAAATCAAGTTCACCATGGATTGGGCTCACTTGGGTAGGCCCATGGTGACCCAAGGATGAGTCATGCCAAGTTTGGTTGGGTTTGGGCTTAGTTTAGTTAGGTTTGGCTCAATTTGTCTCATGTAGGTCAAATGGGCTAACTTATGTTAGGTTGACCAATTTGACCAAATTGAGTCAAATTGATAGTTTTGATGAGTTCAATTAGTCATTTGGAATATGTGAGTGCAATTGGTTTGATTCAATTTGAGTTAGATTTGGATTTGATTCATAATGGGTCATGTTGACTAATTTGACCAAATTGGCCAAATTAGCTTGGGCATGGGTTAGATTTATGTTCAATTGATATTTGGGAATGATTGTAGGTGTTGGTTTGAATTGATTTGGATTAGAATGAATTGTTGATTTAATTTTGATCTTTTAGGTCAATTTGGGCTAAGTAGGCCAATTGAGTTGGATTAGTTAAATTAGCTTCAATTGATGATTGTAGGGTGTTTAATAATCAATTTATGATTGCTTAGAGGCATTAGTTGTAATAATTTTGGATTGAAATGAGATTTGGCCCAATTTGGTCCTTTAGGTCAATTGGGTCAACTTGGGTTAAGTGGTCAAATTGGCTTGATTTGACCTAATTAATTGTAATTAGGTAATCAAAGATGATCAACAATCATTATGGAAGGAATTGAATGAGTTGATTTAATCCAATTTGGGTTGGATTAGAGTTTGATTCAAATGGATCATTTAGGTCTCATTGGGTCAGGTGAACCAATTGGGTTGATTGGGTTGAATTGGTTTGAGTTGGTGTCAATTGAGTTTTGAGAGGGGTTCAATGATGGATTTAGAGTTGAGTAGTGGCTTTGATCACAATTGATTTGGGCTCAGTAAGGTGTTGGCACATTTGAACCTTTTAGGTCAAATGGGCTAACTGGAGTTGGTCACCTTCCTTTTTGGTACAATAATTGAAATAATGAATAATGATTGAGAAAATCAAATTGGATTTAGTTTTCTTGTGTGGGTTTGGGTTGGGTTATAGGATCATTGTGGAGTTAACTTAGGTTAAAGGTTAAGTCAATTTGGCTTGGAGCTTGGATTTGAAAAAAAAAAATTCAAGTGAGATTAATTGAATAAATTTGAGGTTGGTTGTGTTTCATTTACATGAGCTTAAATTTGAATGAGTGAATGGATATGAGTTTTGATTTAGGCCTTAGGGTAGGTGGAACCTATTTGTCCTAAGGCAAACTTTTAGCTTAGGGTTATGTTCTCTAAGTCTCTAAGCTTAGGTTTAGTATTTCCTTAATCGCTAGAAGTGTTTTAGCACTAAGAAAATCTAATTGTCTAGAAGATTCCTAAGTTTAAGATGAGAAAGATTAATTCTCACTCCAAAAGTGAGGTTAATAGTGAGTAGTGTGATTACTTTGTGGTGATGAATGCACTATCTTTGAATGTGCAGATTATAAACTATCAATTGTTAAGAGAATGCATTTTAAAAGATCCAGTATAAGTTTTTGGTGGATAACCCATAAAAAATGTTGATATTTATCATAATGTCCATAAATGCCATCTAAAAACACCCAAAAAAATTTTTGATTAAAATTTTTGACAAAATTTCCACTAAAAACTCTATCAATAAATTTTAGCATTTAGTTCATTGAAAATCACTTCCCACTTACTACAATCCAGATGGATCAATACTGGCATCTTTTTTGTTGGTAAGCCATTGAAAATAAATTTTGGTGGATTTTTCTTATGATAGAAATAATTTATGGTGCATGTTTTATTGAAACAAATATTTCCATCAAAATTCATCGAAAACAACATTTTCTAATAGTTTTCTTGAAATTTCTAGCAAAATGTTTTGCCACAAATTGAAATTTTTTCTAAAATGTAAAGTTAGGGGTTTTAATGGTGACCAAGTGCATATAATGTTGAAGTATTAATTTTATAGGTATTTATAAAGTATGGAGTCTAGGATTTGGTATGGTATTGATGTGTTTAGGTTTTTAGTTGAGAGCTATTTAGAGAGATTTATGGTTCGTGATATGTAGGAGAAGAAATGATGCTATTGGAAAGTAGAGGGAGGCTTGAAGATAAATTATAGTTGAGGGACAAAATTGAGAGATGGAAGAATTAGGGTTTAGGTTTGGATGTCAATAATTGAGAGTAGGATGGTAGAAAAGGGTAGTTAGAAGATAAAAACATAATATATAAAATAATAATAATTAATTTAATTACACAAAGGAATTTTTTTCATGGATAGTCACTTAGGCAAACCATGAATAAAGCCACCAATCCATCCATTAAGAAAAAGAATTATAATTGTAAACTAAGTTATGATATACCTACCAGAATTAAAGACATTAGATTTTATTTTAAAATAGTTATAATTGCTACAAAATAATTTATGATAATTTTAAAATTATTGCTAAAATGCAAACAACCAAAAACTATAATTTCTAACACTACAACAACCTCTACAGTAGAGCATTCAATATGACAAACCTATAAAATATACCATTTATGCAAAAAACTATATACATTAAATGAAAAAAAAATCAATATATGCATAAAAAATCATCAATAGAGACCAAAACATGGTATTATCCATAAAAAACTAATTAAATCTTACAACTATGTATTACACTTAATATTTTAGTTTGAAATTCATACATAGATAAAATACAAATACCAAAATCAAAATATTTATCATCATCATCATCATTCTTCTCTTCTCTTCTCTTCAATATCATCCTCCTTTATCATTATTTTTATCTTCCACTATATATTTATCCACTCAACTAAATGTACCATCTATGTCTTTATTTGGCTTTATTGAAGAGGTTAAAGAGGGATTGAGATAAGGCTAGAAATGGTGCAAGAGAAAATGATAAGAGTTAAGAATTTTGGTATGTAATGGAATGATGCTAGTGTGGGTCAATTTATTTTTGGAGTTTGTAACTACTCATGTGTGGTTACTAATTTAATTATAAAGATAAATTAATTACTACTAGATCGAGTTGCATCTACTAAGTCTATCACAAATACAAAATATGCTTGTAATGTATTTATTTTGAATTAATCATTTTTTCTTTGTTGTATTCATTCTAATTGACATAAAATAAGATGGTGATATTAATTGATAATTGATATAAACCTCATATAGATATATAAAAACATAACAAGGTTTATTTGAAATGTTTGTATAACCTATTTGATACACATACTTAAGAAGCTATATTCATTTCTCACAAACACCCCGCCCTTCATGAGTTTTATTAAGCATCTAAAAATATCATTATTATAATGAATAAAATCCAAGTGTGTCATGCTATCGATCAAATAAAAACACTAAGAAGCATTTTGGTTGTGCATATTTAAAGTTTGTTGTGGAACCTTAGATGCTATAATTAGCTTTTAATTGGATGATTTCACTCCACATAGTCAATTTAATAAATCATGTTATTTAATTTTTACATATTCATAATTCTCACAAAAGAAAGGTCGAATTGCCAAGTCTTGGCTTGGAGAAGCTGATCTTAACTCCATTCGAGACCTTGCTTATGATTTACATGCAAATTTGAAAAACACATTTGCTTTTCAAAATCAGTGTTTGACTTTTACATACTTATTATATTTTCTAGTTTTCAAACTAGTAATTTTTCTTTGAAATATTTAGGAATTTCTTAGTATAATTATATACTTCTTAAAAGAGAATGCCAAACCCTTTTGATTGAATTAATGGGCAAATTGCTGGTAAGAAGTAGAAGTTCACCAACTTACCAAATACCTTTCAATTGGCTATGTTTCATATTATTTTATATCTGCTTATCTTCACAAAGCTGTATTTTAGTAAATTGATAGTCTTGCGTTGCTTGGTCATCATGCCAATCTTCAGCTTTCAAGGATTCACTTTTACTAATTCGATTTTTTTTTTAAATTTTTCTCCCATTTTAATTTTTGCTCATTTACGGATTTTGTCGTCAGATTTTTTGCTGGCGTTTAACATTCTTTTGACTTCTCTACAAAACTATTTACTTCATTCGGTTCTTAAGCCATTTTTTGATCCTACCATTTCTTTTTATTATGGTACTTTTTTAGTGGTTCATGTTATAATTATAATTTTATTTCTATTTTAATAAAACAGAGCCTCGGCTCTTATAGTTAAAAAAGAAAAAAAAATGGCATAGAATATTATAATATTTTTTAATTTTTTTTTTCATTCGATAAAAAATTTCATATTGTGCTTCCTCCAAAATTTTAAAGTTTATTATTAAGATTATTAAAAAAATAGTAATTTATTTATTTATTATTTTTATTTATCATTTATATTTTTTTAATCATAAGAAGTAATTAAAAAAAATTTATTTTTATAGAAATTTTAAGTTAAATTTATTTATATAATAAATAATAATAATGAATAGAATATTAATACAAATTATTTTTAGAATTAGGATGACATAAACATAATTTTTATTTATATTTTAAACATATAATTTTATAAATTATTTTATATTAGTAGATTTAATGATTATGAATAATTAATTAAAATTTTATGTTCTCAAAATTTGATTTACTAAATAATTTTCATTCTTAAAAGGTATTAGAATACATATAGAGAAAATGATTGAAAGAAAGAACTACAATTTATATTACTTTAGTTTCAAATTATTAAAGCTAATATTGACTCTATAATTATCATAGTAAGAGTTGAAAGAGCTTTTTTTTCTATGAATATTATAAAATTTGACAACAAAATAAAATTGACTTTTATTTTTGGCTAATTTGGATCATATATGAAATGACTTTTATAAATATTTAATTTAATGGAGGATAAATGTTGAAAATTTGACTCTATAGTGCTATTTTAAACATAATTTACTTATTTTTTTGACAAAATTTGATATTGAAAAGCTAATAAAATTTTCTATAAATTTTATGTTATCTATTGTGGTTAATTTGGACCAGATATGTTACAATTATTTTGTATATATCCAATTGAATGAAGGATAAATGTTAAAAATCCTACCCAATGATACTATTTATAACATAAGTCACTTGTTATTTGACAAAATTTAATAATTTTGGCCTCATTGAAAAGATAATAAAAATAACTTTTATGTTCTTCACATTGGCTAATATGGATCATATGTGCTATAGTTTTTATAAATACTCAATCGATAAAAAAAGTAAATGTTGAAAATTTGATCATGTGATACTTTTTTGAACATAACTCACTTGATTTTAATATTGTTGAAAAGCTAATGAAATTTTATGCAACTTTTATGTTATTCCTTTTGACTAATTTAGACCAGATATGTTATAATTTTTATAAATATCTAATTGAATGAAGGAAAAATATTAAAAATCTGACTCTATGATGTTATTTAAAACATAACAAATTTATTTATTTATTTATTTTAAAGAATTACATAATTTTATCTCATTAGAAAGCTAATGAATTTTCCTAAGACTCTTATATCATTCATATTGGCTAATTTGGCTAAAGCTTTCATAATGATTCAAAATCTATTGTAAAAATATATTAAAATTGCTAATCAGTTCTATTTTCCAATAATGCAAACAAAAATCATCTCAAATTTTTCATAATTTTTTTTGAAAATAAATAAATCAAATCACAAATCTTGCACATTTATATCAATCCTTAAATCAAGAGTAGCTCTTCATTTCGAAAAAAATATTACGTCGCGATCTGCGGATGCATCGTCATCTTGACACGTGAAATAAATATTCTTTTCTTGATTGGATGTCCGTCACCAATCACTTCACAAAATACAAATTTTATTTCTACATATGATTGAATGCATTACAAAAATGTATCCTCTAAATATCTAACTTTAGGTATTAAATATGTAAATATATAAAAATGGTGTGGTATGTATATAAATCCTCCAAATTTTTAATGGACCAACATCTCGTTATTTTCAGAATTTTTCTTTCAAGACTAAACACCAATAATTAGTTTGCAATTATCAAATTTAGAAACATAAATTTTTTTCAGAATGCAAAGTTTTAGTTGCCCTAAATGGATACTTAGACTTGCACTCGAAAGGTGGTGTGCCTTAACCTTGAGGTCATTACAACAAGTATGTATATATACATCTAGACAATATTATTAACTTAGAGATCATTTGAATTTATTTTTTATTTTAATTTAAAATAAAATATATTTGATAGTAATTATTATGTATTTAAAATCATTTAAAATAATAAAAAATTATTTAGTTTTTTAAAATAATGTAATTTATTTTGTAAATTTTAAAATAAAAATATTTAGAAATACATTAAAAAAATTATTATTTTAAAATAATATAAAATTAATCAATTAATAAAATAAAAATGTTCTCATGTAATGATATTAGCTATTAAATTTCTTCTAAAAATCTAACTATCTTATTATCAAATGAATGAAAAAGTAACAAAAACTTTATATGAATTTTCAGTACTATAAATTTTTTTCGTCTTCCATCAGCGATGAATCGTGAGAATAGTTTGCGATTTAATTTCGCTGAAATGTCACCTAAATAATAATAATAATAATAATAATAATAATAATAATAATAACCAATCCGGTCTCTCATGAGTGGTAGCCGCGAATTGGGTAGCAAGACCTCGCGGCGCGGCAGCCTGTGCAGCCTGCAGGAGTCCATGCTCAACTTTCGGTGCTGTAAAGCTCTTGGGGTCCCTCAACAACTCAGCACAAAAGAGATTTCCGTTCCTTCTAATTAGCCTCTCCCACTTATTTTTGCTCTCTTTCTCTTCCTCCAGAGTTGGGGAACCTGATCTTGTTCACTTTTTTTTTTTTTTTTGAATCTCGAAACCTATTATTCATATGCACAACCTGCTGAGGATCGCATATGCGGTGACATCCTAAATTATTATTTTTTTAATTTTTAGTGGGTGAAGAAAGGCTGAGATTTCTCAAAACAGATCCTGAGCAAATTATCTTAGCTTATTAGCTGAGAATTTTGACTTTCAATCGAGATCTTGAGTTTAAGTTTTATATATAAGTTATGTGTGTGAATTTTCAATTAAATTTGCTTAAATATTAATAAAAAAAAGCCCGCTAACCCCACCTTTATGAAGCTTTTCTCTTTTTGAATATTTGAGATAATTTAATCACAAATTCATACACATAATATATATAAGAACTTAAATCTAAAATTTTAGTTGAAAGTTAAAACTCTCTACCACTAATTTAAGATATCTTATATTCATGAAAGCTTTCGGTAAGCAGCGGCTCAAATAAAGCTTCTCAACGTTTTCAATTTCTGAATTCTGTGCCGCTTAACCCAACAAAAAGCTTGTGTGGCTGTACAGGAAAAAGAGTTGTATTCTTATTTATTTTTTTATTTTGAAGAATTGAGAGCTTAGCCCGTAAATTTCATTGAAACATATCAATTACAAAACAGAACTATAAAAAACAAAACCGAAAGAAATTAAAAAAAAAATCCTAGAAAGATCATCAAAAACAGATCTAATTAATATTATTTTAAAAAATTATTTTGAAGAGTGAAATACAACTCTTTGTATTGGTAAATAGTTGTATTTCACTCATCAAAATAATTTCTTAAAACAATATTAATTGAATCTGATTTTTATGGGTGGATTAATAACATTTTAGAAATTTACGTTCACTTTTTTCTTTATTTATTATTTAAGTCTATCTATGTAATATGATTTTTTTATAATTTCCAAAAAGTATAGTACTACTTTTAAATGAAAAATATTTATATGAACAAAGGAAAAAAGAAAAGTAAGGTCACCTCTGAAGAAAAAAAATACCACATCAAGGTTTTCAGATGGAAATCGAAGCAAAAAAATTGATTAATTCAGTGACTTTCATAAATTATTGGATGAAAATAAATTAACAGTAACTTCCATTCAACCTAGATGGAGTGATTAGCTTATGATTGATTCCATCATTATTCTGTGTGATTTATATACTAATTGAATGAAGCCTCAATTATTTATTTTTTTCACAATTTTGTTGCAAATGAGTTTCAAAATTTTGACAATACTATCAATAGAAATAGTTCTATCTCAAATTTAAAAAAGAAAAATATCATAACAACATGTCACAAACTAATGATCAAACCATCATCTAAAATTAGTCACAAAGCTTCAGTATATTTTTTTTTTTATTCTCACAAAAATAATTTTACAATTGAGGCTTTCATGAAAAATATTTTCCATCATAAATTTTATCATAGTAACAGTTTATGATGATATCTCTACACATCATAATAAGCATAATTCATAAAAAAAAACATGTAGTATTTTAATAGATTAAACTTCTTCATTAAGGAGGAGGACAAAAATTATAAAAATAATTAAGCATTCAAAGATCCATAAAGAAAAAAAATTAAGTAGATGAAAATCATTACAATAGATTAAATGTTTTGTGCTTATAGATAAGTATTGTTAAAATGTCAAGGTTTGGGCATATTGTAGTTCAATGAGCTTGATTACCCAAGGCAAGTTGGGTTGTATAATTCATTCTCATCATATTCCTTGTGAGAATTAAAGAATTGATGTACATTTATATTTTGTTTAAATTGACTAAATCATCATGAGAGTCTTAACCTAGTTGAAGTAGCCGTTAGTCATGATCAAAACTCACTACTCAACACTAAGTTTTTCCAAGAATCATATATCATATCTCACAATATGACTTAAAAAGGAGGCAACCAACCTAGAGTACTTGGCATGTAATTAAGGGTATCCACTTGAAGAATTTGATAATATATCATGCATACTTATCAAAATCAATTACTCATTCTCACTAGAATTTGTCAAGGGAACTTACCCTTAACTTCGATCTTGTGTAGAGTTCCTACATCGTGAAAGACTCATCGGCTACATAATTTGCTAAATTGAACTCAATCATGTATTTTTCATATTATTTTGTCACGAAACTCTTCTTATCCAAGTAATATTGGCTCATATCTTTAATTAAGAGGCTAGGGCATGTAAATAATGTGATATTATACTATAGGCCAAAATGGTGCTTGTTTGAATACTTAAAAAGTTCTTTAATAAATACTCATTCTAGATCTTCTCTCATTTGATATAATTGACATTTTTTTGTGGTAAATTGGGTCCACTGTAACATTAATTAATTTATAACTCTAAATTAAATATTTACTCTCAATTTTCAAGCACAATCCTAAGAATCTTAAAATTATTTCATAGACAATATTGACTCTAACAAAATCTGCTAGATCATATAAAAATAGTCAAAATAAAAATATAATTTTATTTTTATTTTTATCAATCAAGTAATCTTTATTTTAAAATAGAAGCTTTTACATACATAATCATCTAATTCTTCTATATTTATAAATCAACGGACTTCAATCTTAATTTTTTAAATTGACATTCAAATATTAAAATTCATAACAAAAGTTTAACTCATATTTTTAATTATTTAAAATTCTCAATAATCTCATCTTGGCACATATAAATATATGAGTTCAATAGTTTAAAAAATATAAGAAGTGTGAATAAATGATAAATATGTATATTTTGAATGATTGGTTTGTAAAGGTTTTTTTCAAAAAAATTGAGGGATGAAACCCAATTATATTCCAAGGAAGAAATTACAATAAGGAGTAGAGTAATCCCAAATAGGACTGAATGAAAATAAATGCAACGAAGAAAGAAACCTTACAGCAGAGACCGAGTCACATAAAATGAACTCGAACAAAACCAAAAAGACTGAAATATGCTAAAAGAGTAAAAAGAATCAGGACTCAGAGGCAATAAAAATCATTAGTAAAATGATGAACAACCAAACACATAGGATACTGTAGCATCCAATAGAAGAATGAAGCCAAAGAGAGCCCAATAACTACTTACAATTATCAAAACCACCATCCTAAGGATCCCAAAAATAATTATGCGACAGCATATAAATCCATAGAAAGAGTGTGGGGACCCTTGGTTTGAGAAATGATCTTCTAGGTGAGGGGCCGGATGCACAGCTATAGTCGAAAAGCTTCGGCATAATAAAAACTCATCATCGTCCATGAAAAAAATGAACAGGTGTTGAGGGGGAAAATGGAGTGAACCAAAACGAGAAGCGTATCCATTAGAAATCAATCAACAAAACCACAATTCCTCCACTCATTCAAAATGGACAGAACATGTGGCACCCAAGTCTCTTTAAAACTCCAATGCTTTAGCTTAAAAGCCACCTTACAGGCTGATATTAGATTTCAAATATGTCAAGGAATGTCGTCCGACCAAAAAAACCTACTATTTCTTTCCTTTCAAATGATGTAAACACTTGTAACAATGATGTTATAGCCTCCTAAGAACCTTATGTTCATAGTAGTCGGTCATCTCCAGTACTTGGGGTAGGGAGGGGTGCATCAGGAAGAATTGCCCGTTAGATAATAAATTCCTTATTAATCTCAGGGAGATGGGACACTCAAAGAAAAGGTGAGCATGGTATTTAGTAGAAAGATTACAAAGTAAGCACATTATAGTGTTTCTAATCCCTCTGGCATGAAAGAGATCAGAAGTTTTAAGGCCCATCAAAACAACCATCCAACAGAATAATGCATAATTAATTGCATGCCCCTTAAACCAGATGTCATTATTCCAAGGGATTGAAGGGTGAGAATCAAAGATAGATCTTAGAAGATGTTTGGAGGAGCCAAATTTAAATCCATTCCAGAGAACAACATCAAGGCATTGAGAGAGCTTAATAGAGGCAATTTTGTTATAGCAAGTTGGGTGAGCTGAGAGAAGAGCATTCAGTAATGTCCAACAACCATTGCTAATGATGGCATCTAAGGGAGCCAGAGGGGATAGCTCAAAAAGGGAGAAGCATGATGATTTGAGAAGTTCAAACATAGAGGACCCCATGCCAAGGGTCAAAGAAAAGGGAGAGAGAGGAACCAGAGTCAATACAAATTGAAAAATTCTCACGAAAGCGCACCGCAAAGGCCTTAAGTTCTCTTTAGAAGGGATATAAGCGCAAAGGAAGTCTGTTTCACAGAGACCCATATTTTTTTAAGCATCAATCCACCAAGAGATGACTTGTTAAGGAACTTCCAAAGGGCTTTAGCTTTGCAGATCATATTTAGGGAGGAGACGGAATAAAGACCAATCCCACCCTTATCTCTGGGCTTAGTTGTTTTGTCCCAGTAAATCATATGTAATTTTTTGCACTCACCTGAATGATAAAAGAAGTTCGCTGTAAGAGAGGAAATCTTTTAAAGAAACCTTTAGGCATAGAAACTGATCTGAGCCAGTAAGACAAATAATTGTTAATAGAGGACCTGATGAGTTGAAAGTGGCCACCAAATGATAAGAATTTGCATTTCCAGCGAGTTAGCTAGCCAAACAGTTTATCAAATAGAGAGTTGAAATGAATAATCTTAAGAGGACCTATGCGCAAAGGAACACCATGATATTTGAAGGGGAAATTGCCTTGAGCGTATCAAGAATCCCACAAAGAAGATCAGAATGCCTAATACATTTAGAGAAGCAGACCGATGATTTATTTATGTTCACCATCAAGCCCAAAAAAGTTGTAAACCTATCTAGAACAGATTTAAGGGAACTGGCAATGGATACATTTGCATAACCCATTACTAGCAAGTCATCTGTGAAAAGAAGATGAGAAATAGTGCACTTACCTGAACAGAATGGATTGAATCTCAACAAATTCACTTCTTGGTCTATGAGGCAAGAAAAGGAGTCCATGGTAATAGTGAAAAAGGAATGGAGAAAGAGGACATCCTTGTCGAAGCCCATTAGAAGAAGGGAAGAAACCTTTTATTTCACCATTGAGGACCAAAGAAAAGGGAACATCACAAATACATGCCTCAACCTAGTCCAAAAATATGAGGGAAACCTTTGAGCAAGAGTCTATGGAGGAGAGACTTATGATTGATCATATCAAAAGCTTTCCTAAAATTAAACTTAGCTATAAATTTCTCCATATGAGGGGTTAAGTAAAGATCATTTGCTAACTCATGAGATAAAGCAATGATGTCATATATATCTTCTTTTTTTATGAAAGCAAACTGAGCCAAATGGATTAAAGAGGGCAGCACTTCCTTCATCCTATTAGCCAAGACTTTAGCTAGGACTTTGTAAAACGTATTGCACAAGGATATTGGCCTGTAATCAATAATAGAGTTGGAGTGTTTCACATTAGGAATGAGAGTAATGAGGCTATGCTTGAAAATACAAGGAAGCTTTTGGTTTTGAAGAAGTGGTGTGCTGCAAGAAGGAATTGCTATCCTGTGGTATCCCAACTCAATGCCTTAAAGGTGAAGGCATAAATCATCCTATTGAACCCATCTAGAATTTGACCTAATCTAATAGGATTAGGTAAATGCAATCAAACCTAAAAATTTAATAGAGATTCAAATCAAAAATATTTGAATTGAAAATTAAATCTAATTAAACTTAGAATGAGGTAGTTGAGATGATTGATCCAATTAACCTATTTAAGCTTAAAATCATCAAAATTCAAGAAATATCAAATAAAATAAAAAATAAATCAAAATCAAATCAAACCAAAAATATAAAATCAATGCATAAACATATATGAACCTAAAAATAAATTCAAATGAGATTCTAGGTGGGAAATCATGTCATTTAACCTACAATTGACTTATGTGATCCCCACCAAGTCAAAAGTTAACCTACCAAATTAAGCCATTCAAATGACTCAGAATCATCAAATGAACATATTTAGAATTATGTCTGAACAAATCTAAATATGATAAGAGTTTATATGGGTTAATTAGATCATGTGACCCAATAGACTCAAATGGACCTTATGGAACCTAAATTCAAATTAAATTAAAATTAATTTAAATAAAATAATAAAAATAATTTAAAAATCATAAATAAATATAATTCAACCAATCATTGAGTTTAATTGAACCAATTTGATCATTTGACCCAAATGAGCCCAATTTAACCCATTTAACCTAATTTGGGTCAAGTAAGTCAAAATTAAAAATTAAAATCAACATAAAGAAGAAAATTAGTTGCTCCAAATCATCCCAAATATTTAATTACATATGATTGGAGTCTAAACATATTTTAATTGAGTCAAATTGATCATTTGGCTTAATTGAACTCAACTTAACATATTTAAGTCAAAATAGGTTGAGTTGAGACAAAATAAAAATAAATCCAATGAAATCAGTCAATTAGAAACATCATAAAATATAAAACAAACACAATCGAACATAAATCTAAATCCTAAAATGGTCATTTAAGCTATGATAGTCTACATGACCCATTTAGGACAAAAAGGTCAATGCTTGACTAAACTACATCAAACTTAAATAAACTTTAGATCAATTGGCCTCTAAGCCTTCCAATGGGCAATTAAACACAAATACAACCTAGATATAATCTAATTAATCAAGCGGTTTAGCCAAAATCAATCTAAAAGCAAAAGATAATTAAATGGATCAAACCTAAACACTTAAACATAAGTTTAACTCAAATGAACTTGTTGACACATAGCTCACTTTGGTTTAACTTGGACAGTCAATCATCAATCTAAAGAGGTGTTGTGGTAGTGCCATAAAGTCAAGAGATGCCATGGAGGGTGAGTTGTAGCCATTGGAAGAAGAAAAACAAAATCGATGCACATGAGTCCAAACAATTCCATCTTCCCCATCAAATAACCCATTTGGTTTAACCTATAACTCATTTGACATTTGACTTAGGCAAGAGACAACAATAATCAAATGTCTATAGGTTGATGAGGTGGCCACGAGAAAAGCAAGGTGAAACCCATGGAAGAAAAGCATGGCCAACCCATTCCCATCCCTCCAAACTTCACCCATGATTGCTATCTCACTCTCTAAGAGATTCAAACTTTTTCTTGGACCTTCCCACTACCTTCTTCACCATCATTAGATAATAATTCTAATGGGCAGTTGTCCTCTGCCATTTCCAAAATTGACAAACCTCTCAGCTAACTAAAAAAACACTTGGGGAGGCTAAATTAAAGGCTTTTGCTCATTCCAATACATTTCTCCTCCTCTGAAACTTCTCTGATCATCCCACACACTAAGCTCTGATGAATATCGATGGACGTTCACCTTTACGTCAATTCATAGAGAGGTAAGTCGTGTTTCCTTCTCCAAAAGCTTCGTCCAATCCCATCAAACATTTTCAAAAAAAGACTGCCAATACCCAACACTGGTGATGTATGGTTGAAACTGACCTCCCTTTCAATTCATGTTGGTCATTTGTGAAATGAAGTTGATATTTAGTAAGATCAAGCAACATATATTGGTTGCAAATTGATTGGTGATCATTTTGCAATCAAATAATTGCATTTTCATCTTCTAGATCACCGAAGATCAACCCTTTTAGATGAATGATGCTCGATCTCCGCCGTTGATGTTGGAGACAAAATCATAATCGTGTTTTCCTTTTATTTGGAACAAATGACGTGATCTAGAAGCACCTGTGATTTAAATCCCGTAGGGAATTGCAAATTGATTTTGGGTCGTCCAATCTTAGATCAGACGATCCTAATAAAATTGCATCCTTGCCACCATTTTAATCCAGTATCCATGCGAAACATAGCTCAATCACGTGACATCACACATAAAGTGGTGTCGTCTCAACACCATGTGGTTCAGTTGAAAATTCTAGTTTTATTGGATTTAAAAAAAATGCAAAAAAACTATTAGAAACTTCAAAAATTCATGAAAAATAAAATGCTCAACTAAAAAAAATAATAATTAAGGGATTTATAGATTCATTCATTGAGAATAATACATTAAACCTAAAATATCCTATTCTTATAGAATAATTTTGAGTTAATTTGAGTTAATTGAAATCAATTAAATCTTAATTAAGCCCAAAATATCACTCCAATCAACTTGATACTTTGGGGAATTGAAATTGAAGCTAAAACACATCTTAGATAAAATTGCTAAGATTTATTGGTGATTAAATTAAAAGATATAAAATTTTTAATCTCTAAACCTTAATTTAACTAAATAAATTAATAATAATTCAAGCAAAATTAAATAAAATTGTGGAGTTAACATAAAATATTATAATACACAAACAAACATAAGATAAATATTAAAGCTCACTGAAGCCCATTAATCCTCAAAATCGACATAATTAGATAATTAAAATAAATTCATTTAAATAGACTAATCTTTAAAAAAAATTCTAATAAATCAATTAAAAATTTAAAAATTCTAAATAAACCTTCAATGGATTCATCATTTAGAGAGTAATCAATGAAAAGTAAAAGCCTTAATTAATTATTAAAAATTTAGGCTTAATAATTTTTTTATTAAAAACACCAAAACCTCAATTATTCTTAAAATGCACATATGATTATGATGAAACTTTAGAAAAATGAAATTAACAAGGAATACCACTTGACTTTTTCTTTTCAAAATAAAATAACATTTGAATTGGAAGTTATTAAATTTTCGAGTTCTAGGTTAATTTAATTAAATTAATAAATCAAAAAAATATAAAAATTATAGAAATTGATGAGATTAATTTAAAATATTTTTAATAATATAAGAGGACCTAAGGAAAAATTTCCTAGCCCTATGAAGTTAAAAAATATTAAAATTCATATATTTAAGGTTTATGGAATAATTAAGAATATGAAATTAACTAAATCCTAAATTATTAAATTGATAAATTTATTTAAATAAATCAAATAATCAATTGAAAATCAAATCAATAAATATCCAAATTTGACATTCAAATAAGAATTCATTACCATTAAAAACATCTTAAATACATCTAATATTCAGTGGATGATGACAATTACAATTAAACATAAATATTAATCAAATCATCTAATCTAAATAACCTAGTAATTGAAGGATGTCCTAGATTAGGTTTGGGACCGAAGAAGTTCATTCCTTTAGATTTCTTAGGCTATAATCAATAATTAAGTGTTAATAAGAAAAATCTTATTATAAGAGGTTAAATTAAATAATAAACCCTTAATCATAAAATGTTTCTTAAATTAACCTAAATAATAAATTGAATAATTAAAGATCCAAAAATGCATAAAAAAAGAGAAAGTGTCTAAATAATGAAATTAAAATCTTTAAATCAAGCTTATGATAACATTAAATTAACTAAATTAATAAACTTAAAGAACTTAAGTTTAACAAATATTCATATTAACTAAATGAAAGATGAATTTCAAATAATTAAATGATATTAATCAAACCAAAATCAAATGAACTAAATCAAAATATGTGAAAGTGAACAATCATTTTATTTTAAATCTTAGTCAAATTAAAGAAATATAAAGTTGAATATAAACCTAAATCGTGAAGTCATTTCCAATAACCATTCATCTTAAACAACATTAAAATTAATTAACCAACACAAAATTTAAACAAACTAAATGAGTAGAAACAAAATTAGAAGATCAAATTAAATTAAGCAACCATTAAACTAAAATTCAATCAGACAACTAAAATTTATTGAACCAAATGAATAAAATTTAATTAAAAGTTTAAATAAAAGATCATTTTAGATTGTAACCAAAATTATAAATCAGTTGAGTTAAAATACATTAATTAAATCAAATCAACTAAAATGAAAAGATGGAATTATTAAATTTAAATAACTTTTAAAGTTGTTCAACCATATGAAACATATTTGATAAAAACCTATTAAATAAAACCTAAAAGTAAATAATCAAGATGTATGAAATGAAATAAATTCAATAAACTCAACTTCTAAAAATCTTAATTAAATCAAATGAATACCAATCAAATAAATCCATTTAAATAAATTTAAAAAATTTAATTAAGATACTTAAGTTTATAATTTGACTCGTAGAATGGATCATCATCTCAGGATGGAAATTACATTCTACTAGGGTTATGCTATGTTAAATAGAATGGGTTCTAGCCAAAGCATAATTTTTTTTATCTCTCATTCTTTAAAACCTAAATTCAACTTTAACAAAAAAATAAAATTAAAAATAGAATAACATCATAAATCAATTAAATCATTTAAATTGAAACCACATGATGCTAAAATTTGTACAAACCTTAAATTCAAATCAAAACTTGAACCTAATAGGCCTAGTGTAGTCA
Organism: Cymbidium sinense; assembly: GCA_021442155.1. Lineage (NCBI taxonomy): Eukaryota > Viridiplantae > Streptophyta > Magnoliopsida > Asparagales > Orchidaceae > Cymbidium > Cymbidium sinense. Next base: position 35,945,531 of record CM038217.1, read on the forward strand.
TACCACATAAATCCTTCCTTTCACACACTAGATTGTTAGGCCAACCTTAAACTTAGGCTAGAATGATTATCTGTGATGCTTTGTGTTTTGAAAGAATATTTTCTTATTTCGTGGTGTAATATTTTAGACTAGATTATTAGTAATTATTTGATCACTAGCTTTATAATTAATTGCATCTCATTGTAGGCATGAAATTACATATTGAAAGCTTTAAATAAAATTATGAGTCAAAATACATAGAAAATGAAAATTATTGTATTAGTTAGGTGCATAACATACCAATCATCATCCCAGGTTTGGGAGTGAGTTTAGGTTCTTAATTTCCTTTTTAAATACAACAAGCAACCATCTTGCATTAATAAGAATGGACTCATATATTTAAAATCATTTTGGTGGTGTTAGTTAGCAACCCTTCTAGGTAGGTTATAAGTTCAAAAGAGCTAAGGATAAGTTCATTTTCTTAAGTGAGAAAGAGAACCAATAATTTACCTAAATTAGACTAGATCGAGCTTCTAACTTATGTTAGAAGTCCTTATAGACTTAGGTCCTAAAGAATCCCATCAGAATAAGTCTTCATCTCCTAAGAATTTTTACAGTCCCGTGTTGTTAGAATTTAAGTCCTACATTTCTAATAAAATTTTAAACTCAAAATTTCACTAATTTTAATTTTAAAAATATAAAGCTAATAGTAGGATAGTTAAAATGCTTATTAGGCATCCCAATATCTAAAAACATTTTCTACTTATTCTCAATTCACTTTCGAGAAGAACTCTGCTCCTTAGAGCATTCCTTATTGAATTTTTGAATTAATAATCCTTTTAAGACAAGCTTTGAAATTCATAGAGATAAAGTTCAAATTCTTTAATCGAGAGTATTCTTAGGATAAATCTTCTTTCTACTAAGATGTAATTAACTATTGGGGCTTACTCTAATAGGGAACTACGAATCTACCTTGTTTTACTTTTCAAGTAATTCAAGTGAAAATATCTTTGAGATATCAAAGACCCATCAACCTTAAGAGTCTTTATTAAGAAAATGAATCTATTATAGAGTAATATGTTTATCTTTCAAGATAATATATTTATCATTTAATGATGCATTTGATTACATAGAGAAGTACCTTCAAAATCTATGTGATGTCATAAATTTTCTCTACACCATCCATATGTAACAACCTACTACATCAGTAATGTGTCTGTCACTCACACACACACACACTCTCTCTCTCTATACACATATATACAAGTGGTGTTTATTTTTGAGATATGGGACACCACATAGATCTTAGGGGGTACTTATTGAAGTGATTGAGTATGACATTCAGAAATGATGCACTATCTCGAAAGATAGAAATCATCACCCTATAATAGACCTAATCACCTAATAATGACTCCTAAGGCATAACGGGTCTTTGAATGTACCAAAGATTTTTTCCCTACTTTACATGAAAATATAAAGTAGGGTTTATATTAAGCTGGGTTCATTAAGTTCCTTCTGAAGGCAAGACCCATAGTTAATTACATCCTAAGAGGTGAAATCCTTTAAGAATACTCTTGATTAAAGTAGACAATTAGGGTCTCCAAAGATTTCAAGGCTAGACTATTAAAGGATTAGTTGTATTGGAAAATCAAGTGGGAAAACTCAAGGAGAAGACTTATTATCGAAGCTAAAGGAAATGAGTAGGGAATACTCATGATACTAAGAAACCTAGTGGGCATTCTAATCTATCCTATGATTGGGCTTTATATATTTGAATTTGAAGAGAATTATTTGTTTGAGTTGAAATCTTCTTAGATTGCTAGGGATTATAATCCATCAACATAAGATTGTAAAAATGCCTAAGAGGTGAGGATTTATGCTTGTAGCCCAGAGGAAATAGTAACCTCAGATCCTAAATCTAGGGAGCATTAGCATAAGCTAAAGCACAACCTAAATCTAAGTGAGAGATGGACATAATGGTTTACCTCCATAAGAGAGAATAAATCGTTTGACTTCTGAACTTACAATCGCTAGGAGTTGCATCCAGCTAACACCTCCTACTATTCAACATCATGTAGTCCAGTCTTATGTATTGCAAGATAGTTAGGCTGTTATTATTTAGAAAGAGTCTAGAGTCCTTAAACCCACTTCTTAAGAGACTAGACTTGAATGGTATGAGTAATGACTTAATCTACAAATGCAAAATTTTTTCAAATTTTATTGTAATTGTAACACTCCATTTTAACAAAGGCTTTAGGATTTTGATGCCTATATGCATGTTGAAAATAAGTTATGGGCCAAATCAACTAGAAGAAGGTGTTCTCCACCATAAGGGATCCCCTCATAGGTCAAGCATTCCCCTATCATGCAAGGATGGAGATCCTTCATGTTCAAGAGAGAAAGAATATGCATGCATGTCGTGAGACATTCAACCATTCAGCTAAGGAGTTTCTAAATCTTTTAATTATCTTACTTAAAACCTAGGCTTTATGGTGAGATTATGAGTTATTTTAAATTATAATTATGAGTTATTCATTAGGGTATAAAAATTAATTTTACCCTAAGAGCATAAACATATATAGACCACACATTAAAGCATCAAACATATAAGAAACTAAGAAAAGCATGTTGTTTCTAATGCGCAATCTAAACATAACATCAAAAATTTTTATAGATTACTGTAAAAGAATAAAAGGTATGTGCGGTCAGGTTCCACCATACACCTCGAAAAGAGAAAATGGGCAGTCGAGCTCTACCATTATACAACTCAGTATATAAAAGAATAATTATAATTACACATGTTGTTTCTAATGCACAATCTAAACACAACATCAAAAATTTTTATAGATTATTGTAAAAGAATAAAAGGTATGTGCGGTCAGGTTCCACCATACACCTCGAAAAGAGAAAATGGGCAGCCGAGCTCTACCCTTATACAACTTAGTATATAAAAGAATAATTATAATTACAAATAACAAATGCGCTCTTCAAGTCTTCATTTTTCATGTCTCCTTCATTTCATCATATCTTTGCTCTGTTTGATTTGGTAGGCTTCAAGGCATCAAATGGCACCCCAGGACTAAGCTTTTTGGCCAATGCTCATCTAAACCCCCATAGCACTAATCCTAATTCCTAATACAAAATTACATTAAAAATAGAAAAAGTAAATCTAACTACACTTGCAAAATATAGTTTAGCTAAACATACATACAACCCAAGCAATTATATTTATAATTTGGACTTAGCATCTACACATTGGTACCAAGTCCACCTGTCCTAGCTTGGATTATGCTTAAGGGGCTTACGCAACCTGCAAAAGAGAGCATTTATATTCATTTTTAAGTGGCCCCTTTAAGCATAATCCCCTATAGAAAATATGATTAGGCTAATCATGGCCTAACATCCAGTCTACGAAGCATACACCCTAACATCTAGTCTACAATATTACATTACAAAATGAAACATACACCAAAAGACTAAAAGTGGTGACTTAATTCTAATGTGTGTGTTAAGGCTTGTGTGGTAAGTTTTAACTAGGCATTAAGGTTATGATTTTCTAAATGTGAAAGGATGTTTAGTCATAAGAGGTTGATTTCACTTTAAGTGGTTTAATTGATTTGAGAATTTTACTTAGTATTTTCTTTTGTTTCATATGCCTTACACTTAGCAACTAAGTGCTATAAAAGAGGAAAAAGAATTGTTCCCTTTCATCCCTACCCTAAACCACTTTCTAAAGTATGTTAATTTAATTTATTCTCTTTAATGATTGGCTTATTGTATATTTTAATTAATCCTAAGTTTAGGTTCACTTTAAATAATATCATTCAATAAAAAAGGCATCTTAAGATTAATTGGAGTTAATTACTATCACACAACACATATTTGTTCATTTCTTTCCATCATATGTTGCTTGCACATGATTAAGTCCACAATATATCTATGCATATAATATGTTTTTGGCACACTTAAAAGTAGGATGTATGAATGATTTTCATAGAAAAAGAGGATTCTCAATCATTAGCTAAATACACATTCAAATGTATTAAATTCCTAAGCAAGTACTTTGCCATTATTTTGCAACAGGGGAGTGAGATAGGAACCTTCTTGGGGCTACTTAAAGCCGTGCATCCCCAAAATGTCTATACTAATATACCCGCTATTCTTAAATACATGTGAGTGTACAAACAACTATAAGAATGAAAATCATGAGAAAATTATATTTAATTTAATTGATTAATTTGTGTGAATGAATTAAAGCTCTATCCAAATTTTAATGTCAATATGCATAAGAATGAAATCAAATGGGTACGTTGCCATTATTTTACACTAGGGGAGTGAGTTAGAAACCTCCTTGGGGCTACTTAAAGCCATGTGTCCCCAGAATATTCAAACTAATATCCCCACTAACATTCGTACTTATGCACTTTAACATATGAAAGAAAGAAAGGAGCTTCACTTCATACACTAAGCTTATATTCACATATACCTCCAATGTATGTATAGCTAATGTCACAACATGTATTATTATTCATTAATAAGCTTTTAAAAATACATTTGAGGTTTGATAGTGATAATAGCCACATATATTTTTAATTTAAGCCAACACATGCAACTTGACATAAAGGAAACCATTTCATTTAATTAATTTGTGAAATAGATGAATGCATGATTACAAGTGGCATACAACATTTTAATATGATTGGAAAGAAATAAAGAGACACAAGCATGTAATTTTATTCAATCCAACTAATTTCTAAGGACAATCATATTAAATAAGCTTATTTAAAATAAACCAAAGTTTCTTATTAAGTTATCTTTGGATGTTTGATTTGATTTGGGAGATTCAATCACTTGCTGCTCCTAACCCATTTCTATGTTTGTTAATTAATTTGGTACAATGAAAATATAATTAAGTGAATTTTATGGATTAATTAAGTTGTGATATGAATTAAATCAATTAATTAATCCTTGCCTATGTTATCTTAAAGTAATTAACCAATTAATCATGAGCCAACATGATATGCACATGAATTAGAATTTAAATCAACAATGACCCTAATAAATAAAAGGCCTAATGCAATTGGATCACAATTAGTGATTAATTAGATTAAAGAACTTAATTAAGTACTCTTATGGCTTCCCCACACATGTAAGTTAACCATAATTTCCTTAAATAGCTTTAAGTTATTAAACACCTAGAGATCTACCCAAAAAATGTAATTAGATGAGTTCTGGAATGATTATGATTTTAATTTGATTAATTAAGCCATTTTAATTAATGAATTAAACCATTAATTAGTCCCAAATTAATTAGTTTCAAGTCAAGTGAAATGAACTTAGGGAAAATAATGGGAAAGAGGTCCCAATCTTATTCCCCATGTCCATTCACTGTTATACAATGATTAGCAGGTTTAATTAATGGTTTCCTCACTATTTAGCTTATCAATTAATCACCTAATTAATTTAAAAAATAATTAAAGCTACGATAATCAATTTTCCTAATTAATGAAGCAATAAATCCCAAGAAAATTATGGGAGGTAGGGGTCATCCCATTAATCAACTGCACAAAGTTTGGAATTAATTACTTAGGTAATTAGGGAGTAATTAAGCTAATAATGTTTTTAATTAAACCCAAATTAAGCCTTAATTATTATTCAAAGTCAATTGAGAATATTTTTATTTCCTCTTAAATACCTTCAAAATTAATATTTATTTATAATTTTATGATTTTGTATGGTTTATTATGATTTTTCAAAGTTTTAGTTGATTCAAGTGATTTCTCCTAATTTTTATAATGTCCATTAATTTATTTTCACTATTTGAACTTCAGAATGTAATATCTTCTAATCTATAGATCCTTTTGACTTGTAATTTTTTATGATGAGTGCATTTTAACTTCCATTTCAATCCATAAAAAATTCAAATCAATCCGATCTATATTTTTGTTTAATTAATGAAATTTAATTTTTCCTAAAACCTAAATTAAGCTTAAACTATTCAATAAAATTTAAGGATTTTAGGTTCATTGGATTCTCTCGAAAAGACGAATCCAACAAGTCCTTATTTATAATTTTTTTGTTGAGTATTTTATTTTTTATGAATTTTTAAAGTTTTAGGTGATTTAAATAATTTTTAAAATATGAAAATAGGTGATTTTCCCACTTAAACCAGTCCGCACCGTGCGCGACACTGATGCGGTGAAGAGGTGCCACGTGTCGCGGTGCGATTGGGCACCGCGATCTTGCATAGCACACCACGATCCTGCATGGCATGTGGCACCACATGGCGCGCACTAGTTGGTCAGTACAATTTCATGAGCACAAAAAATGATGGCGATGCACAGATTGGATCGGACAATCTAGATCGATTATGTGATCTGACGAGCAAAAACAAGCAAATCTGGGTGAAATATGGGCAAAATCTGGGCCGTTCGATCCCTTGAACGTTAGATCAGATGGCGGCTACTGCGCACAAACCTCATGTGGGGGATGAACTATAAAATCTAGGGAAATAATGAGATTTTCATGAAAACTTAATGAAATCTCATCCAAATGGGCTCCTTTTCATGATGATCTTCACCCGAAAACTTTCTGATTCATGTGGGGATGAAATAAAATGAAAAATGCAAGATTTATTGAAGGGAAAATCCTAAAATCACACAAAAACTATCACACATAATAGATCCTATGGCTGGAAAAACTTTGGTGAAATTACCTCATCAGGGATGGTTTCCATTGGCGGTGATGACTCGAGCAAGCTCCTGAATGTGAGAGGAAGCCTTGGAATAAGTTTAAAACTTTTCTTTACTCTGGAACATCATGATCACCAAACTTCACTGCACCCTCACCAGAATCCATTTGATTTTGGTATTTTTAGTGAATAGAAGTGAGGAAATGGTTGCTGGTTGTTTTGAGGAGCTCTTGGGAGCTGAATGAACTTAGGAATGATAATTTTGAGGCTTCAATTTATTCTTTTAAGGGGATGGTTGAATTTTTCATTAAGGGAGATGGGATAGTGGTTGGGAGGTGATGGTTTGATTAGGGACTTTAGATTTAGCTGCAAAGTCTTGCTTTGGGGCTGTGGAGTCAGTCCACATTGAATGCAAGTGATGGGGATAGTTGACTGCATGTGATGGGGAGGATTAAATATGATTGGGTGGAATCCTATGTGGGGGAGGATCCATGAGGGATTTGATTTGGTTGGGCTGATCCCAAGTGAGGTTGGGTCAGGTTTGATCAGCTCCCAAGATGTCATTAGTTGGTTTCAAAGGATTTGGCTCCATTTGAGTCATTTGGGTCACATTGGGTCATATTGGGTTAGGTTGACCAATTACTCAAATTGGGTCAAACCAAAGCTTAGGTTAAGTTCAAATGATAATTTGAAGTATTTTGGTATGATCAATTTGATTAAATTTGTCTTGGGATTGATTTTGGCTCATTTGGAATCAAATGGGTCAAATGGGTCAAGTTTACCAATTTAAAAATTGGCCAAATTGGCTTGGGTTATGGGTTGATTCATGTTCAATTGGCTAATTGAAGATGAATTTAGTCTTTGGTTTGAATCAATTTGAGTTTAATTTGAATTTAGGTCAAATTAACCCTTTAGGCCAATTTGGGCTAAATGGCTCAATGGGGACCAATTAATCAAATTGGGTTCAATTATAGCTTTGATCAAGTTCAATAATCAATTTGGAATGAACTCGAGCTATTGGTTGCAATCAATTTAGGTTAGATCATGATTCGACCCAATTTGGTCCTTTAGGCCAATTTGGGTCAACTTGGGTCAAATGGCCAATTGGGCTTGGTTTAGCTCAACTGGTGGTCAAGTCATGTTTAAATATTGAATTTGAGTTGATTTGAATCATTGGTTTCAATTAATTTGATGTAGGATGGGTTTTGGTTAGTTTTAGTTCATTTGGGCTAAAGAGTTGATTGTTCAAGTGATCAAGTTGACTTGGTTTGACCCAATTGATTATAGTTGATCATCCTAGATTGAGCAACAATCATGGTGGAAGGTTTCGGTGAGCTTGGTCCAATCTAATTTGGGTTGGATTGGAAGTGGCTCAAATGGGTCCTTTAGGTCACTTTGGGTCAAGTGGACCTAAGTTGGTTAATTAGTTTGGATTTAGATTGATTTAGGTTTAGTTGGACTTATATGTGAGTATAAGATTGAAATATAAATCCAACTACAATCAATTTGGAGTCTAATAGGTTTTGGCTCAATTGAATGCTTCAAGTCAAAAGGGCTAAGTTGGGCTTGACTTGGATTTGATTTGATTTAGTTTTGATCATTTAAATATGAATTTTATTTATATTTGTGAATATAAATGAAGGAATAATTGATTTATAAAGAAATCAATTGAATTTGATTTGATTTAAAGGGTATTTTGCCTAAGCTTATGAAGGTGGTTCATATGGCTTAGGAAGGGTCTTGGGATTTGAATTTGATTTTGGGTTTCAATCATTTGGAGTCAAATTTAGAATTAGATTTGGAATTTAAATTTGAACTTAAGATTGGTTCAAGATTTGAATCTGGGTTTGATTTGAGAAGGTGCATATGGATTGGGTTTAGGCTATAGGATAGGTGATTTCCTTAAGTCTTAAGGCATAGCCTAATCCTATGATTAACCCTTCTAAATGTCTAGGCTTAGGTTAAGTATTCACCTAACTAGAAGTGTCTTATGAGTAAAGAGCTCTTAGTGTCTAGAAGAAGAGGTTGAGAGCTCACTCTAAAAGTGAGGTCAACAAAAGGACCCCCAATAGGTGTGGTGTAACTGACAAGGCAAACGCATGTATTGGCGTTGACCAAAAAATCAACCACATCTAGAAGATTGCAAACATTAACAAAAATGATCTATACTTGGACCCAGAGGAAGATAAAATCATGATCTCAGTCTAATGCAGCTCCCTTTATGCCAATGGCATAAGAGGGACAGAAGGATTCCCTTGGGAATCGAGTACATGAACCTTCCACTAGGGAGGCAGGTTCAAGCTATCCGCTGGGGATATGGATGAGTTTGATTATGAATATGATTTGTATGGGTGTGTATCCACTGGAAATAGAAATCTATAATCTAATGGGGATCAAGATCAAATTAATTTGGATATGTTCTAGCTTAATTGATGTGGAGGCATATTCAGTAGGGATATGGATTTGAATCTGCCAGGGATTGGAAATAAAAACCTTCCACTAGGGAAGCAAGTTTGGGCTATTCGCTATAGATAAGAGTTTGGTTGGGTTTCTTATGGCTCCACTAGGGAGAATGATTTTGAATTAAGGGAACATCCACTAGGGATGTACACTCAATTTAATTTGTTTGATTTAGGTCTAGGTTCCACTAGGGAGGCTAATTTGATGTGCTCCTCCATGGAGAGAAGTTTGGTTTGTTTGATATGTTTAATTTGACTCCACTAGGAATGTTGGTTTTGAATTTGGTTTGTTATGGACCCTGTCGGTGTATGATGGACCACACTAAGAAGGAGCCACGGGGGCCTTGACTTATCTTAGATTTATAAGTCCAAAGGGGTAGTCCACCAATCATAAGGTAGGACTATCTGACTTAAAGGTGTACAATGACTATGCTAGGAAGAAAGCATAGCAGATTTACATTTTCCAAAGGATAGAATAACCTCTAGGGTGATTTATTGGATGCACAACACATCAAACTCTACCTAGGGTGACTACTGAGTGAGTGCCGCTGGGGATCTTACCTCAACTCAAGAGTAGTCCTGATGATTGATTTGATTTGATGCGATTTAATTTAATTTAATTTGGTGTGTTATATTATGGACCACGTAATGATGGACTCTAAGAAGGGGCTATGTCTTGACCTATCTCGATTTATCCAAAGGGGGTAGTCTACCAACCAAAAGGTAGGACTATTCTATCTAAGGGTTGCCTTTCAGTGTGCAATGGCTGTACTAGGAAGAAAGTATAGTAGACTTACATCTTCCAAAGTAGGGATCAACTTTAAGGGTGATTTGTCAATGGCACAACAAATCAAACTTGACCTAGGGCTGCCCATCGATGTACAATGATTGTACTTAGGAAGAAAGCGTAGTAGACTTACATCTTCCAAAGCAGGGATCAACCACTAGGGCAATCCATTGGAATCATAATGAATCAAACCCAACCTAGGAAGACTACTAAGTGAATGTCATTGGGGGACTTATGTCAGCACAAAAGTAGTCAAGATTAATTTCATTTGGGTGTCTAATGGACCACACTGAGAAGGGGCTATGTTGGCCTTGGCCTATCTTAGATTTTTCGATCGAAAGGGGTAGTCTACCAGACGAAGGATAAGACTATTCACCTGAGGGGTGCCTTTCGATGTGAAATGACTGTACTAGGAAGAAGGCGCATTAAACTTACATCTTCTATAGTAGGGACCAGCCACTGGGGTGACTCACTAATGTACAATAGATCAAACCTGACCTAGGGCTGCCCGTCAGGTGTGCAATGGTCATGCTGGAAAGAATGTGTAGCAGACTTACATCTTTCAAGAAAGATGACTGCTGGGGTAACCTATTGATGGCACAATAGATTAAACCGACCTAAGGATGACTAGAGAGACCGCTCGTAACTTATCTCAAATCAAGAGTTGTTAGGCGATTCTTATATGGAGTTTTGCTAACACTGCCCTAAAGATAGGATGCCTTCTTGGTAAAGGTGTTGTTGGGTGTTAATTCCTAATCCACAACCAAAAATATGTTTTGTTTGTTTATTATCGTGGACCCTATTGGCATGCGAGGGACCACCCTGAGAAGGGGTTATGCCAGCCTTGACCTATCTTAGATTTACTGGAATAAGGGAGAATCTCTGCTGAACATAATCTCCAACCATAGGGCTGGTTACTAGGAAAGGGGGACTGTCCAATTCAAAAATAACTCGGGTAGTGTCTAAATGGGGTCGTAGAGGATGTGAGCCAAGTAGAGTGCCCACAAGGGAGGTGCCATTAGGGGCGTTATCCTGATCCCTGAATAAAATAATGCCTATAAGTATTCAATGGCCAACTCAAAAGAAAGTATAACAATCTTATATCTACTAAGAGTGCTGTATCCATCAGGTGGGTCACTTTCATTATAGCGAACACCAACCAAGCTAAGGTTTCTATCAGTGTGCGATAATTAGTCTTGAAAGAAGGCGTGTAGACTTACATCTCCCTAAAGTAGAATTGATTGCTAAGATAGTATATCATCGGCTTAATAGGTATATCATCGACCTGTTTTTGCAGTAAATGATTGTACTTAATAAGAAAGCATAGTAGACTTACATCTTCCAAAATAGGGATCAATTATTGGGGCAACCCATTGATGATGCACTAGATCAACCCGACCTAAGGGTTACTATCAAGTAAGGAGTCACAAAGAAGGACTAGACCTAGACTTGAAGTAGGGGAGGAAAGTAGCCGCTGGGGGACCTATGCTAATCCTCTACTCGACCAAGTCAGTTCATGATGGCTATTTAAGAAATAGGCATAGAAGACTTACGTCCTCTTAAATGAAGCCAACATGATGGTAGCTTACTGACCGCGCAGTAAGGTCTACCATGCTAACAAGGTGCTGGTAGGTGTGCAATGGTCAAATCATGAAAGCAAGCATAGCAGACTTACATCTTCATGGACAAGGGACCACTGGGGTGACACACTATCGGGTAACACGTCAGCCTGACCTAGAGACTTATAAGTGAGTGCCATAGGGGGTGTTATCCCACATCAAAGTAGTCTGAGACAAAAGATGTGTATATGTGTTTGTCAGATATACTCAACCAAGTTAGTTCATGATGGCTAGTTTAAGAAGAAGACATAGTAGACTTACATCCTTTAAATGAGGCAAAAATGAGGGTAGCTTACAGACCATGTAGTAATGCCTACCATGATAACAAGGCCCTCGTCAGTGTGTAGCGGTTAAGTCAGGAAGGAAAGCATAGCATACTTACATCTTTCTGAACAAGGGACCACTAGGGTGACGCACTAGCAGGGTAACACGTTAGCCTGACCTAGAGCAGCTAATGAGTAAAGCCCGCACAGGGCATTATCCCACATCAAAGTATCCTGAGATAGAGGATAAGCATGTGTGTTTATGTTGTGAAAGAAGGAATATAATGCCGCTTGCGTTCTCTTACTCCTATCCTAAAATAAATCGAAGAATGAATGAAATGGTGCCACAGGGGCAATGTGACTCCACCAAGAAAGGATAACACTTGGGTTCTCTTACACCTAACTTAGTTGTGCTAGTCAAAATATGATGCCTCTTGGGTTCTCTTACACCTATCCTAATAACACTAGAGATTTGTATATAGTTTGTGTTTGTGTTGATGAAGGATATGATGCAGCTTTGGTTCTCTTGCACCTATCCTAAATGCGTCATGGCAGATTTGCAGATGAAAATGCTTCAAATGAAAAGATTTAATGAGTGAAAATAAATTTTTATTGATGATAATTGTTTTTTTAAAATATAATTTTATGGGCAATATTTCTTTAGATCAAACCCATTGATTGGAAGTATCGGGCACTCTCCTTTATGGTTAATGAGTTGATATGATCCTCCTTGGTAGACCTTTTCTATGACAAAAGGGCCTTCCCAAGTAGGTTCAAACTTGCCTCACATCTTGCGACGGGCCACTATTGGTCTTCTTAGAACTAAAACAAGCTCTCCTACTTGAAAAGCTCTAGGACGAACCAACTTGTTGTGAGGTTGAATCATTTTGGCTTTGTATAACTCGAGGTTCTGGCATGCCCGTAGGTGTCTCTCCTCTAAACCTTCGAGCACTTCTAATCAACTTGGACATTCTATTTTATCATGATCTTCCTACCCACAACTATCCTTGGTCTTCTAATGGTAGAATGGCTTCAAATCCATACACTAAGGAGAAAGAAGTAGATTGAGTTGAGTTTTATATGTAGTGTGATAAACCCACAAAGCTTTAACTAACTGCTTATGCCACTGTCATTTATTGTCATTAACTGTCTTATTTAAAATTTGGATGAGAGTTTTGTTGAATTCTTTTGCTAGACCATTCAATCATGGGTAATAGATGGTAGAGTATCCCCAATCTATATTATGTCTTTGAGCGAAGTTGTTGATATTGGTGCTCTTGAATGCAGTACCATTATCGAATATAATTCACTGAGACACCCCTAACCTATATATGATATGGTTCCTGAAAAATTGGAGCACATGCTGGCTTTGACTTCCTTGAGAGGAATCACCTCTGCCCACTTGGAAAAGTTATCAATAGTGATAAGGATGAATCGATGACCTTTGGAAGAAGGAGGATCGATCAGACCGACAATTTCAACACCCCAACACTTGAATGGCCAAGAGGCCAATGTTGAATGTAGAATGTTGGGTGGTTGGTGTAAGACCACTCCATGCACCTGACATTGGTGACAATGTTTGGCTACATCCATATGGTAATCATCATAGGCCAATAGTACCCCAATCTCTTAATCTTGGCCTTCATCTTCCGACCAGATTGGTGAACTCTACATAATCTTAAGTGTACCTCGATCATAATCTTATGGGCTTTATGCTTATCTAAACAACATAACCACATATGATTGATAGACTATCGATATAAGGTGCCATCGATGAGAGCGTAGAAAAGGGCTTTCTGCTTCATCTGATGGGCTTGTGACTTCTCTTGAGGTTGTTTGCCTTTAGTTAGATAATCTATGAGTGGTTGCCTCCAATCCAGCTCCTCGTCCTTTTTGGCAATGGAAAACTGCCCTTCAAGAGAGTATTTCTCAATTTTTATTGATATTTGGGCTAATAGCTCGATGGTGTACTTATGCTAATGATGGAGCTTAGGCTTAAGAACCTTGTAGGACCCTATGATTTGGTTGATGACCAGCTGAGAATCCTTAAAGATGTCATTATTATGAATGCATAGCGTGACTACTAACTCCAGACCGACAATCAAAGCATACCCAGCTTCATTATTGGTGCATGGATTGGACAGGTGATATGAGAATCCTATCACATCATGGTCTGGAGTTAGAAGGATTATTCCTACCCCTTCCTTTCCTAGAAGAGTAGATTGTGGTTCTTATCCTTTTTGAGATGAAACTGCATCATCAAAATACAATTCTCATTGGTGATTGCTACTGTCCCCTAAGTTCATGATTTGTTTATTGGGGAGATCATCATTAAACAGAGAGTCAGCAAGGAGTGGGTGTCTGCTAAGAAGTCTGTCAATGCTTATCCTTTCACTACATGGAGGGGTATGAAAGTAATGTCAAACTGAGAGAATCATGGACCATCGTGCTAACCGTCCAGATAGCATCAACCATGTCATGAGATACTACAGTGGATTGACTCTGGAGGTCAAGTTGACTTTATGATAAAGCATATAATCGTAGCATTTGGGATGCAAAGATTAAAGATAGGAAATGTTTCTTAATAGGTAGATCATTGGCTTTAACAGGGATTAGACAAGCAGATAATAGAGAGCATTCTCTTTTCCTTCATCATTAGCATGGGCCAACAAAGAACTAAGGGAGTCATTTAATACATCAGTGTAGAGAATGAGTGGCTTGGCTGGGATAGGGGCTGCTAGAAGCGAAGCATCATCAGGTAATGCTTGATGTCTTCAAAGGCATGTTGACACTTGTCATCTCACTTGAACTTGGCATTTTTTGATTAGTTCTGAAAATGACTAGCACCTTCCTGATAGATTGGATATGAAGCATCTTAGATATGCCAATCACCCTTGAAATGATCTGAGTTGAGTTAGAATTTTAGAGGGCGTCATTTCTAGTATCGCTTTGATCTTCTCCGGATCGATCTCGATTCCCCCATGTCGGACAAGAAACCCAAGGAACTTCCCTAAAGCTACTCCAAATGCACACTTTAGGGGGTTCATTTTGAGGTTAGATTATCTTAACTATTCAAAACTACTCTCAAGTCAAAGAGTTGGTCTTTCTTTTCTTTACTTTTGACTATGAGATCATCGATATAACACTCAACTTGATGATAAATGGGTTCATCGAAGATTCGAGTCATAGCCTTCTGGTATGTTGCACCAGCATTTTTAAGGTTGAAAGGCATGACCTTATATCACTATATTTCGATTGGGGTTTGAAAGTCAGTATTTTTCTCATCTTCATGGGCATCATTATTTGTTTATATCCAGATGAGCCATTCATGAATGAGAAGATTGCATGAGATGAGGCAATGTCCACCATCAACTCTAGTATTGGTAGTGGAATTTCATCATTTGGACATACTATATTTAATTCCCTAAAGTTGATGCATATGTAAATTTGACCCTTCTTTTTTCTTAACTAGGATGACATTTGCCAACTAGGTAGGGTATTTTTCTTCCCTGATGAAGTCAACATCGATCAATTTCTTGATTTTAGAAATGACTTGCTATTCAATATCTAATCGTATGCATCTAGGAGCTTGGTTGATAGGGTTAGTACTAGGTTCTATTACTAGTTTGTGGACTGCTATGTTAGGAGATAAATCAGACATCTATTCATAAATCCATGTGAACTAGTCCTTAAACTCAATCAATAGCCTAACTAAGTCAGTTTTAGTTTGGTTCAATAAGGAACTGATATATGTTAGGCGTGAATCTTCTTAAATCTCTAAGTTGATTTCTTTGAGTTTACCAATGGTTGATTTGATTTCTTCTTCAAACTCTGGCGAGAGAATCTTTGACTTCAAAATCATCTAGAGCATCTGAAGTTTCTAAGAACACCTCCTCATATGAGTTAATGTGATTTGAAAAGAACCTGTCAGATTCCAAATGATTGGTGATGACTAAGCAATAATCATCATCAACGACCTTGTGCGAATCCTAGTCCTGATCTTGATTGAGAATGTCTACATTTGTTGTTCCATAACCTCTTGAAGTAATTTGACCTGTGTTTAGACCAAGTATGTGGGATTAATCCTTTCTTTACTAGATTAAGAACATAAGATGAGTACCAATCAAAAGACAATTGTATTAAATATTTATATGAATCATCCTCAAGTTTTACATCAACTTATCAACTTAAGGATGATGCTCCCAAAAAGAATCTCTAAGTCTTCACATCTATGGATGACTTAGGGGCTTCCTTAACTACCAAACCCTAAAATTTTTGGGATGAAAGTGAGGTTAAAGTTAAGGATCCCAACTGATGTCTGACTGTTTTACACATAGACTTATATACTCTCATGCTTTGCTTTGGAGCCTGGTCTTCATCACTGTCCGGCTCAAGTGTCACCTCAAAAGGAATTTGCTACTGAGAAGAGCTAGCTAGTGTGCTAACTATATAAGACTCATCCTCTAAACTAGATTCTATGTCTATATAGATAGCATGTGTACTCCTGGTAACTAGGATATATCTCCTATTAAGTGGCCAATAAGGAGATCTTCCATCCTTGGGGCCGCCTCTGAATCTACCTCTTCCTTTGCTTGGTTGGTGGGTCATCTTACCCACATGTTCGAATGGAGTAACGAACTATGAGTGGAATCTAATCTCAGGCTCTAGTTCCTCCTCCAAGTCTATTTCTCATTCCCTTTTATTTCAATCTTATTTTCTTTTTTCTTTTTCTTTTTCTTTTTTCTTTTCTTTTGCTTATTCTTTTTTTCTTTTCCTTTTTTTTTTTTCTTTTATTTTTGAGCTTTGTCCAAGTTTGTGAAATAGACTTGTTGATTTTGAGGGAGGTAGTAGGCCACATCCTCATATATGCCGACTTCGTGAACTATAAATGGCTTGAGATCTCCTTTGACACAGTAGGCGATCCCACCTCTCACAAACTTCATACACTGATGTAGAGAGGATGAAATTGTGTTATTTTATTGTATCCACGGTCTCTAAGCAAAGCATTAAAAGATGTATTTGAGACTATAATGTGAAACTTAGCTTCAGTCTTCCAATCACCTATCTCTAATGGCAACACTATGGAGCCTAAGGCCCTCTCACCTTGTTCATTGAATCCTCTCAACATCATCCTCTTTGAATTGAGTTTGGAGATGTCAATCCTCATGTAGCCAAGGGTCTTTAGACTCATAATGTTGACTACTGCACCTGGGTCAACCAACACCCTTGATAGTCTGAATCTACCCATATCCACTATGATGTAGAGGGGATGGTTATGCTCGATCATCCCTAAAAGCAAGTATTCATCATTGAATGTAACTCCTAAGATGTCCCTCGAGTGGTGTGCCTCCTCTTCAGTAGTGGTCAGCTGAGCTAAGCATATCTTTGGATCAAGAGAAGCTTTGATGATAGATTCCCTTATCTCTTCGGATAAGACAAGGGCGTCATTTATGCTTAACTTAGCTGGAAACTTTCTAAAGTGAGCTAGAATGTTGTAATCAACTCTGGATTGATCCTCCACAAGCATATCCAATGGTGAAGCATCCTGGGGGGCTATTTGCTCGCTAGAACTAATGACTTTCTTACCCTTATCCTGAGGTGCTACCCTAAGAAGTAAAACTTTGCCACTACATAGGTTTACTTCAGTGACTTCTTGGAATGATGAACTTGTGGAAAGTTCTATGTTCTCATCAGAAACCTACAACTTCTTTATGGGACACTCGGAGTCAGTTGACTCGATGTCAATCTCAATGGGTAAACTCATTTGATTTAGAAATGAAAAGTCGATTATCTGAATCAGAAGAGAAAGGAGGAATAATTAGAGCTATTATTATTTTCTAGACTTGGAGAGCTTTCAATGGGAATAAAATCAAGAGCATCAGAAATGGACAAGATGTAAGTGGAATCTGCTTTCTTCACTAATTTCTTCTAGGTGGAGGTACATGATAGAAATCAAATAAAGTAAGCGGGGTGAGGGTTTTAGTGCCCTTATCCTCTGATACAACACTCCTACTGGAAGAAGAGCTGGATGATAGCTGAAATGATAGAGGGAATGCTAGACTCGGTCGATGGTTACGCTACTGAACTATCCTGGGCAAGTGTGGTTTGCTGCTGCTGCTACTAATCTCCCACCTTGCCCGAGTTGTCTTGGGCAACTTGCAATCCTTCCTTGATGTCGAAGGTTTGAGCTACCTCAGAAGCTGAAAGGAGAGTTTCTTGATCTTAGAAATAATCTTTTTAGAGGTTCGGGATAAATAAATATCCCAACCTTCTTTTTTCTTGAGAGGATCACATGTATCCTCAAGGATTACCCTTATAAAACTAGATGGTTATTCTAATAAGTAATCTTTAGGGATGATTATGGCATCCACCTTGTAGCTGCGCTCTAGCATCCTTGAAGGTGATGTAGTCCTCTAAGACATGGCTTAACATGCGTTGGTAAGGGATAAAATTAGGATCATCACTCTTGCCGACTTCCTTTGACCTCTTAGGCATTAGAAGCTAAGGTTTTTTTAAGAGGTTCTTAAAGATCTTCCTGACTACCTCCCTTTGAATGAGTATGACTTGTTTAATTTGTCAAGAAGAGTAGGTGGATAGTATCCACCTAGTAGCAAATAGGAGTACCACTACTGAGTATACTACTAAGAAGGTGGTGGTAATGGCCTTTGAGGCATCTGTGGTGGCTAGTATGATGACTGAGGTAGTGGTAGAGGTGGTGGATGTGGAGGCTGCTGAGCTCTAGGTCTCTCAAATTGAACTCTAATTGGCTGCTTCCCCCTATCAACTGACGCCACTTCCACTAGCTTCTTCTCCAAAGATTTCCGCAGTTTAGGGTTGGATGACTGGTATTGGAAAGATAATTGTTTGGCTTCTCCTTGTAGACTAGCTACCTTGTTAATTAGCTTCTCAAAGGTTTTGATGGTAAATCCCTTGAGCATGAAAGAAACTGGGCCATGAATATTCTTAAGAATAATTTCTATGGCATGTTATTCAAATAGCTACGGTTCACATTTCATACTCAGGTTTCATCACCTGAGAATATAATCAATGAGGGACTCACTGGGGTTTTATTATGCTACAACGAGATCACCCATAGTCACCATTTACTGAGCTCCAGCAAACCTCTTAATGAAGAGTTGCTCCAACTCAGCACATGTCTTTACTAAATCTTTGGGCAACTTGGCATACCAATCGAATGCAATCCCTGAAATATTGCTAATAAATAAGCAAAAAAGAAGTGCATTCTTTGCCGATGCAATAATTAGCTCAAGTAAATATCTGTAGAGTTCTCACTACCATCAAAGATCTTGAAAAAGGTGGCACAAACCCTTTGGGATATTGAACTATATCAAATTCTTCTGGGTAGGGTCTACCATTTGGAATGGATGAGGTACCCCAGGCTTGAGCCAATGCTTCCCTCACTTGTTCCACCATTTGTTTGATGTCCCTCTCCTATAAGAGGAGCTATCTATGACCTTACTATGTAGGCTACCACTCTTGATCTACTGGAGAGGTACTCTTGGGGGTAGACATGTGAAGATGCTCAGCCCCTCAGCCTTTATAGGACTAGGCTATGATGTTGGAGCTTGGTTTTAAAGTGCTAGAACTATAGCTAAGTCTTCAATCTTCTTTATATTCTACTGACCTGCTCATCCTTTTGCTTGAGCTGTTGGAGGAGGTGTTGGGTTGAATGAGTGGTGTCATCCTCTTTAACCATAGTACCTTCCTGAATATGGTGATCTTTAATGAGGGATCCTCAAGTATTGACCATGTGGACTTCTGCTGAGTCATCTAATAAGTCATCCTCATTGAGGTGAAATTCTACTCTATCCTTCTCTTGACCTGAAAGATTGCACCCAAATAACTATTTCTTTCAGCAAAGTAACCCTCTAGAATGTCGTCTAAAGAACGGTCTCCTACTATGCCGGGTTGGACTAGCACAAAGGCTCTCTGACGGCCAACTGTGGAACTATGGTCGTATGAATCTATGCAACAAATGCTGCTTATTGAAAGGACACCCTCACTATGAAGATTGACTACCATGGGAACTGCACTGGTATCTCCTCCCTCCTCTACTACTGTCACTGCTAGTGGGTGTAACTATTGTGGCGGCTATGGCTGTGGTGGTGGCATGACTATGATGACTTCGGGTCACCAATCCTTCTTTGCATAACTGTAGTGGGAGGTTGAATGGGAGAGCTTGACCTCACCTCAGCAGGTGGAGTAGATGGAGTGGGATCCTTAGGCTATAGGATCACCAATGGGGACTTCCTCTCCCCGGATGTTGATCTTTGAAGCATGGTAGGAACAGTGGAAGGAGGGACCTGGACTGATGATGGTGGATGGGGAACAGAGTGATATGATGTGGGTAATAACAACTGCCCTTCTGTTGGAGCTCTCCTTTGATGGCTAGTGGTGCCGGTCACTACTATACTGTTTGTGCGATCGACCCTGGTGGCCTATCGATTGGGGAAATCAACAAGGGCTGAGGCCACCAACCACCTCCTCTCTCCCTGCCCATTGCTACAACCTTGGCCTCGGTGGCCCTCTCTCTGGATAAGGGCGATACTCACGGGGATCATAAACCCAGATCAAATAGTGCACCGGACTTCGAGTCTCTGTGCTCCAACGGACTATCTTGAGGCCAGTATAGGGTTTCCTCCTCTATCTAGCATGTACCTCATAGTAAGCTGGTGGTGGAGGTGATGCAGCTATCCTCTTAGCATCCTCCTCTCCATCTAAATCAAAGAGAGGGTGGAATCTACTACCACCTAAGAAAGGGGAGACCTCTTGAGGAGAAGCCTCCTCACCAATATGTGATGTGTCTATCTCCCTGGCCACTCTCTCATGGTGCCACTTGATCTTCCTGCTTTTATTATGACATTGGTGTGGGAGAGTGGTGCAGTGCAGGAG
This sequence comes from Cymbidium sinense, assembly GCA_021442155.1. Taxonomy (NCBI): domain Eukaryota; kingdom Viridiplantae; phylum Streptophyta; class Magnoliopsida; order Asparagales; family Orchidaceae; genus Cymbidium; species Cymbidium sinense. The sequence goes on from CM038217.1 coordinate 35,966,242, forward strand.
CTGGAACCTACCTCGAAGGTAGAGGGGACTATCTTAGATGCTAAGATAGCCTTCCCATTTGAGGGGACTGAGGAAGAGGTAATAGCTGGCACCAGAGTTGCATTAGGAATAATAGAAGTAGCCTAAACTGACATTGTCACTATGGTAAGGGCCTCTAGAGCCTTCCTCTTCGGAGAGGGAAACTTGGGGTCAGACTCAACATCAAAGTGGAGGAGTGGCTTCTGCCCAACCACCTCCTCCCTAGGCGATGAGGGCTTCCCTCTAAAATCCTAACCCCTCAAGCCAACAAAGTAAATCAAGTGGGTGGCCTCGATCGTGGTGAGATTGGCCTGATCTAAGGCAAAGTCTACACCGACGGGAAATAAAAAACAAACTTGCTAGGAGCAATAACAACTATACCGACTAGAGGCTGAAATGTGTACTGACTGAATTGATCCGATATTTGCATGTGAAAATATAACTAAATCAAACTTTGACCTTCATATTTTCCTTCAATCATTGATTTCTAATTTGAATTTGGGATTTAAACCAACACTCAACAAGTTTGAGTATGTTAAGTGGGTTCATTGATTTGGAGAGATTTATAATTTTGAAGAGAGATTGTGCCATAAGAATTGGTTTGTTGATTTTGGAACCTTCATCCAATAAATTAGGATATGTTGAATGAGGTTCCTCCATTTGGAGAGATTTTTGGGGATGATTTTGTTTTTCTAATCCTTTGTTTTGAGATTTTGATTTTAGGGCTTTCACTTAATAAATTTGGGTATGCTAAGAGAGATCCAAGTGCATGTTTAAAATTATTTTTGAAAATATCTTTGTTATTTGTGATGATTGTTTGTCATGTATTTGATTTGTTTTGATTTGACAATGGGATCTTTACTTAGAAAATTTAGGTATGTTAAGTGAAGCCCAGTGATGTTTGATGTATTTTGATTTGATTTTAAAAAATGGGATCCATACTTAATAAATTTGGTATGTTAAGTAGGGCTCAAGTGTGTTTAATATTTTTGAAAGTGAGATTCTTATCTAAAAAATGTGGTATGTTAAGTAAGAGCCAAATGTGTTTTGATTTTTATTTGAAGAAGAGAACTCCACTTAGCAAATGTGGGTATGCTAAGTGGAGTCCAATTTGTTTTGGTTTTTAAAAAAGGGGAACTCCAGTTAGCAATTTTAGGTATACTAAATGAAGTTCAATTATTTGTGTGTGGTTGCTTTTGAAAATAGAACTCACATTTGGAAAATTTGGGCATGCCAAATGAGATTTAAAAAATATATATTTACTTTGTGTGTGATATTGCTTTCAAAAAGAGGGGAACTCTTACTTAAAAAATTTGGGTATATTAAGTGAGGTTCAATTATATGTTGATTTTGATTTTTATTTTATTTTAAAAATGGAACTCCATTTAACAAATTTGGGTATATTAAATAGAGTTGGTTAATTGATTATGTTTTAAGAAATGTGCTTTTTGAAAATCTTTGAAAGGGATTTTGATGATTGTAAATTTGATTTTGATTTTTGAAATAGGACCCTCATTTAACAAACTTAGGTATGTTAAATGAGGTTTGATTGTCTTTTATTTTAAAGAGATTTGAAAAAATTTATGTTTTTGCAAACTTCATGTGGAGTAAATTTAAAAATGATTTTGTTTAGGAAAAGTTCTTTTGAAAATATTTTGCAAAAGGCTTTACTTATTTTAGTTTGAGTTTTCTTAAATATGGGATAAACCTACCTCACCAAGCTAGTGGTTAGGAGGTTCAAAATTTTGTATTTTGTCATCTCTTTATTTAGTTAGTTTATTTTTACCTATTGGGGGACCTAATAGGGATTTTAAGTCCTACACGGAGTGACATCATAAAACCTAAAGGATGTTGGCTAGCTTTGCTTAAGGATGAAATAAGATAAGTGCCAATGAAAAGAAAGATAGTCTTGGGCTTACATAAAATATAAGTCCATTATCGATGCTCAGAGACAATAATGTCTACTAAAGATGAAGAGAGGAACACCCCAGTGAAGTCGCAAAAAATAAGTGTTGTTTATTTTTGAGATGTGGGACACCACAAAATCTTAGGGGGTACTTATTGAAGTGATTGGGTATGACATTAAGAATGATGCACTATCTCAAAAGATAGAAATCATCACCCTATAATGGACCTAATCACCTAATAAGGACTCCTAGGCATGATGGGTCTTCGAATGTACTAGAGTTTTTTCCCTTACTTTACATGGAAAGTAAAGCAAGGTTTATATTAAGCCAGGTTCATTAAGTTCCTATGGAGGCAAGCCCCCATTGTTAATTACATCTAAGAAAAATTCCTTAAGAATACTCGATTAAACTAGACAATTAGGGTCTCCGAAGATTTCAAGGCTAGACTATCAAAGGATTAGTTGTATTGAAAAATCAAGTGGAAACTCAAGGAGAAGACTAATTATTGAAGCTAAAGGAAATGAGTAGGGAATGCTCATGATACTAGGAAAACTTGGCAAGCATTCCAATCTATCCTATGGTTGGGATTTATGTACTTGAATTTGAAGAGAATTATTTGTTTGAGTTGAAATCTTATTAGATTGCTAGGGCTTATAATCCATCAACACAAGATTGTAGAAATGCCTAAGAGGTGAGATTTATGCTTGTAGCCCATAGGAAACAACAACCTCAGATCTTAAATCAAGAGAGCTTTAGTATAAGCTAAAGCATGACCTAAATCTAAGAGAGAGATGGACATAATGGTTTACCTCCATAAGAGAGGATAAATCATCCAACTTCTGGACTTACAACCGCATGGAGTGGCTGCTAGCTAACACCTCCTATGATTCAAAACCATTTAGTCCAGCATTATGTATTGCAAGATAGTTAGGCTATTATTATTTAGAAAGAGACCAGAGTCCTTAAATCAACTCCCTAAGAGACTAGAGCATGAGTGGTATGAGTAATGACTTAATCTACAAATGTAAAATATTTTCAAATTTTATTTCAATTTTGACATTTTATTTTGACAAAGGTTTTAGGATTTTGATGCCTATATGCATGATGAAAATAGGTTATGGGCCAAATCAGCTAGAAGAATGTGTTCTCCACCACAAAGGATGCCCTCACAAGTCAAACATTCTCCTATCATGCAAGGATGGAGATCCTTCATGTTCAAGAGAGAAAGAATATGCATGCATGTTGTGAGACATTCAACCATTCAACTAAGGGGTTACTAAATCTTTTAGTTATCTTATTTAAAACCCAGGCTTTATGGTGAAATTATGAGTTATTAATTGGGGTAGAAAAATTAATTTTACCCTGAGAGCCTAATCACATCCAGGCCACATATTAAAGCATCAAACATATAAGAAACTAAGAAAAGACTATTGTTTCTAATGCACAATCTAAACACAACATCAAATAATTTTATAGATTATCGAAAAAAGAATAAAAGGCCGGTGCAGTTGGGTTCCACCATACACCCCGAAAATAGAAAATGGGTAGCCGAGCTCTACCCTTATACAACCCAATATATAAAAGAATAATTATAATACAAATAACAAATGCTATAGGGGGAATCTTCAAGTCTTCATTCTTCATGTCACCTTCATTTCTTCATATCTTTGCTCCTTTTGATTTGGTAGGCTTCAAGGCATCATATGGCACCCCAGGACTAAGCCTTCGGGCCAATGCTCATCATAAACTCCCATAACACTAATCCTAATTCCTAATGCAAAATTACATTAAAAATAAAAAAAGTAAATCTAACTGCACCTACAAAATAGAGTTTAGCTAAACATACATACAACCCAAGTAATTATATTTATAATTTGGACTTAGCACACTGCACATAGGTAACCAAGCCCACCTATCCTAGCTTGAATTATGCTTAAGGGGCTTAGGAAACCTATAAAATAGGGCATTTATATACATTTTAAAGCGTCCCCTTTAAGCATAATCCCTACATAAAATATGATTAGGCTAATCATGGTCTACCATCCAAAAGATTACATCCTGTCTAAAATATTTCATCACAAAACAAAATATACACCAAACATACACTTGGTTAGGACTTACCACATAAACTTAGGATTAATTAAAATATGTGACTTATATACACCCTACATAAAATTTTAGATTCTCTTTAGTGAATGGCTTATTACTACCTGGTTAGGACATTCCAAGGATGCACATCTTTATGTAGGGTGTATATTTTAGATACCTCTTGTACTGATAATAAGGAGCTTACTGATTCTAGCGTTTCTTTTTTTTCTAGAGCTCTTTAATAAAAATGTGACTTATGATGAGATCTCCTTAAAGTTATCTTAATCTCATTTCATGAAGATAACAATATGCTTACCTCTTACCCTCCTAATCAAATTGCTAACATTTTGCATAATATGAATACATATTCGGTGGCTGGTCCTGATGGATTTACTACCTTATTTTTCAAAAATGCTGGCATATCATCAAAGACAATTTTGATTAAAGCTGTTATGGATTTTTTTGAGGGAAGTATCCTCCCCAAATATTTTTCTAGCACTTCCATTATTTTAATCCCAAAATAGAAAATCCTGAACTTTGGAGCCATTTTAGGTCAATTAGCCTTTGTTCCTTTTTTAATAATCTCACCTTTAAGATTTTGGCTAAAAGATTAAGTATTCTGCCCTAAAATTATCTCCCCAACCAAACGGTTTTTAAAACCCTATCTAAATGTTATGTTAGCCCAAGAGATGATTTAAACGCTAAGGTTCATTAGTAACCTACTTTTAAGTCGGACATTTCCAAAGCTTATGATAACATTGGTTGGGTTTTCCTATATAAATTTTTGACTCTATTTGGATTCTCAAGTCAATTTATTACTTTAATTAAGAATGATATTGAGAACTCTTGGTTTTCTTTACTTATTAATGGAAAAGTTCATGGATTTTTCTCTTCCTCTCATGGGCTCAGGCAAGGGATCCCCTTTCTTCGGCTCTTTTCATTATTGCTGTGGAATATCTCTCTAGAAGTCTTGAGCAGATATTTGGTAAAATGCCTGACATATACTACAAAACTAGGGGTAGCTTTCCCATTTCCCACCTCAGCTTCACTGATGATTTCATTATATTCTGCAATGGTTGTACTCTTTACATTAAAAAGTTATGTAAATTCCTTACTCTACTTGGTAGGGAAAGTGGTTTAAAGATTAACCTCGATAAAAGTTATTTTATTTCTAGCTCATCAATTTCATCATCTAGGATTTATGCTATTAAGAATATTACAGGCTTTGCACATCAAACCCTACCTATCAAGTATCTAGATACTCCTTTATATCAAGGAATGAAAAGATCTTCCTTATTTGATGAAGTTATTCAGAAAATATATAAGAAAACTTCCTCTTGGGAGTTCCACTTACTTTTTGGTGCTAGACTTATCCTGATCAAAAGTACTCTTTGTTCTTTGCCTTTCTATCTTCTATCCACTATTGTGCCTACCAGTTATATTATTAAAAGGATTAATAGACTTATTAATAAATGTTTTTGGGGTTCTACCTCTTCTTCTAGAAAAGCTCATTGGGCTAGTTGGCATAACTGTTATGGGCCTTTAAATGAAGGTGGTTTAGGTTGTAAAACTTTAGAAGACTCCATTAAATATTTTTCATACAAAATGTGGTGGAATCTTAGAAATAACCATAGCTACTGGTCACAATTTATGCTTGCCAAATACTATAAGGGGAAACACCCCCTCACTTGTACTTACAAACCTGGGGACTCTCTGGTGTGGAGAAGACTTTGTAATATCAAGTGGGCTGCTGAGAATCTGATCTCTTGGGGTGTGAGTTTGGGATCCTCCTTTTTGGCAAGATAATTGGCCGGGATAAGATTCTTTTGATTCTTTGCTTAATACTCATTCCACTGAGAGGCTTAAGGTTAATCATTTCATTACATAAAATACTTGGGATGTAGCTCAATTACTTTCCATTATCCATAATGTGATAATTAACAAAATCCTTAATATTTGTTAATTACCTAATAAATTTGACCAAATCCTCTTTAAAAGTTCCTCCTCTCGAGATTTTGTTTTTAAGAATGTTTGGCATTCTTTCAGACTTAAAACTCAAGAGTCGTTAGTTTTCACTAAAATCTGGAGTGTTTCTATACCTACCTCCTTCTTAGTTTTAACTTGGCGTATTCTAAAGCACTACATTCATGTTGATGCTACCCTCCTTAAAAAGGCTTCCAACTCCTCTAAATGCCAATGTTATTATCACATTGAAACTGTGGATCATGTGTTCATGAATGGCCCTATTGTTGTTAAGGTTTGGAACTGGTATGATAGTATATTAAATACTCTCCATTTTGATGGATCATTCTCTATCATGCAACTTCTAGAAACATGTTTCTCTTATACTCCTAAAGGCCATGTCAAAGTTGTTTTAGCCACTACTCTTCTGTGATATATTTGGTTGGAAAGAAATGGTGCTAAGCATTGTGATATCCCTATGAACCATCGTCATATTATTACTAGAGCCAAATGTAAAATTATGTCTCTTTATAAAGATGATCTCCTTACATCCTCTAGTTTCAAAGGGTATAAATATATGGCCCCTAACTTTGGGATTATTCTCCCTTCTTCTGGTTTTGAGCCTACCCATAAAATCATATATTGGATGAAGCCGAATTTTCATGTCATTAAGGTTAACACTGATGGTTCAGTTTCTAATGGATTTTATGGTTGTGGGGGGATTCTAAGAGATTATAGTGGATGTGATCTGCTCGCTCCCTCTACAACCCTATTCTGTATTATTTGCTGAGCTCAATGGTCTGCACTATGGGATTTTCGTCTACCTTTAGAAAGGATTTCAAAAAATTTGGTTTGAAGTTGATGCTCTCCTTCTTCTTGAATTATTTAAATTTAGGAGCTCATGGTAATGCTGAAGTGTTTTATTTACTTAACCATACGAGGAGACTTCTTGCCAACCTAAATTATCATATTTCTCATATCTATCGGGAAGGTAATTCCTGTGCTGATTTTCTTGCTAATTGGGGAGCAAGGTCCTCCTCTTTGAATTTGTTCTCCAATGATGATATCCCTTCCTTCTTAAGGGGGCTTGTGAATCTTGATAAAATTGGATTGCTTTATGTTAGAAGTACTTAGCAATTTTTGCCTTCTTTTTTTCAGGCAGAGATTTGGGAGCCATAATTTATTTTATTGCACGGATGCTTCACCTTTTATGGATGGGATGGGACTAGTCTTCCTTTTATGCTTGTTTACTATTTTTGTCCCTCTTCCTTTCTAGTTGGCCATTGGGTGCTGCTGCATAGCTATGGCTTGCTTGTGTCTCTAGGCTAGTTGGGTTATGCTGCTCTTTCTATTTCCTTCTCTGTGCTTCTTGGTTTCTAATGCTTTTCCCTGCAACATTTTTCTAATTATCATGTAATGGTGGATCCTGCCTTTGCAGCCCCAGCTACTGGATAGCTGGTAGTTGTCCAGCTATTTGGGTTAGATTGTTTATTTTGCTTGCCATTAGTGCTATTTCCTTGAACGTTTGGGATTGTCTCTTGCCTACCTTCCCTACTGTCTTTATTGGTGATGTTTGCTTAACTGTTATTATCTTTCCCTTCTCCATGGTTTGTTTGCAGTAATAATACTACCAACATTACTCTCTATAGGGCTCAATATTCGGTTTGCGGTTTTGGCTTTTGGTTGAATGGTTTATTGGATTTCTTTTGTTCAATAGGGGAACTATTGTGGCTGGTTTCTGAATGGTATTTTGTTTGGTTGACTGCTGGGTGGTTAACCTTATTTTTGGAGCCTTTATGGCTCCCTATTGTGGATGGTTTACTACCTGGACTTATGGTCTGTTCTCTACCATGTTTTAACCTTATTAATTGTGCATTGGTTGTATGGAATTATCCACTATTCCAGTTATGCTTAGTTCTTTTTGAACTATACATATATTGTTGTAATCATGTTATTAATATGGTGGATGTTAACATCTATACTACTGACCCTATTTGGTTTTCCTCACTATAGACCTCGGTAGGTTATTATGCATCGATATTATGTTGGCATTATTTGGGTTTTCTCTTCATATAAGAGAATGATGTCTTCCCTTTACCATTCTAATCTGTATTGCCTTCTCTCCCATGTGTATGTGTGCCTTGGTAAGTAGGTAACTCTGATTGACTTTCATCAATATGGGGTGTCTTCTAGTTTGGGGTGTTGTTGGCTGATTTCTGCTATTATGTTGGCATTGTCTGGTGTTTATTATTTTAGTAAGGTTTGGTGTCATCCCTTTACCATTCAGATTTGTGTTGACTTCTCTTCCATAGTGTATGTGGCTATACTTTGGTATGCACGTATTAATGATCACTCGACTTTCATCCAATGGCTAAGGTTATATGATGGTGGATGATTTTATTCTTTTGAAGTTTGATAATTTTTGAAGGGTTTCCTTTCTCTATTCTCTCAAGTTATTCTATTTATACTTTCAATTTAGCTTGTATCACTTTAATTGTGTTAATTCTTTCTTCTAGATGTTTGCAGATTCTATGTTTTTCTCTTGCAGGTTCCTTCTACTGGAGGCATAAACTTCTCTCATCCTCAAGAGGTTCTGCTGATGACTGCCCAATGGCTTTTTTCCTTTCCTCATTTGTACCTTTTACTTTCTTTTCCTTTTTCTTATGTTTTGATTATACTTAGCCAAGGGATTTATTCTCTAGGCTGAATGTAGCTCTTTGAGTAGTAGTTCTTGAGTTTATCCCCTCTTAAGGACCTTGAAACCCTTTTATTGTGGCAATAAAATTCCTATATGGGGTTCCCACAAAAAAAAAAAAGGCATCTTAAGATTAATTGGAGTTAATTATTATCACAGAGCACATGTTTGTTCATTTCTTTCCATCATATGTAGCATGCACATGATTAAGTCCAAAACATTTCTATGCATACAATATGTTTTTAGCACACTTAAATGTAGGATGCATGAATGATTTTCATAGAAAAAGAGGATTCTCATTCATTAGCTAAATACACATTCAAATATATGAAAGTTTTAAGCAAATACTTCATCTTTATTTTGCACTATGGGAGTGAGGAAGGAACCTCCTTGGGGCTACTTAAAGCCATGCATCCTGGAATGTCCATACTAATATAACCACTATTCTTAAATATATGTGAGTGCACAGACAACTATAAGAATGAAAATCATGCGAAAATTGTATTTAACTTAATTCATTTATTTATGTGAATGAATTAAAGCTCTATCCAAATTATAATGTCAAGATGCATAAGAATGAAATCAAATGGGTACGTCGCCATTATTTTGCACCGGGAGTGAGGTAGGAACCTCCTTGGGGCTACTTAAAGCTGTGCATCCCCGGAATGTCCAGACTAATATAACCACTAACATTCGTACTTATGCAAATCAACATATGAATGAAATAAAGGAGCTTCACTTCATACACTAAGCTTATATTAACATGCACCTCCTATGTATGTATAGTTAATGTCACAACATGTATTATTATTCATTAATAAGCTTTTGAAAATACATTTGAGATGTAATAGTGATAATAGCCACACATATTTTTAATTTAAGCCAACACATGAAACTTGAGATAAAGGAAATCATTTCATTTAATTAATTTGTGAAAAGGATGAATGCATGATTACAAGTGGAATACAATATTTTAATATGATTGGAAAGAAATAAAGAGACACAAGCATGTAATTTCATTCAATCCAACTAATTCCTAAGGATAATCATATTAAATAAGCTTTTTTAAAATAAACTAAAGTTTCTTATTAACTTATTTTTGGATGTTTGATTTGATTTGGAGAAAGAGGAGATTCAATCATTTTCTGCTCCCAACCCATTACCATGTTTGTTAATTAATTTGGTTTAATGAAAAGATAACCAGAAGAATTTTATGGATTAATTAAGTTGTGAAATGAATTAAATCAATTAATTAATCCTTGCCTATGTTACCTTAAAGTAATTAACCAATTAATCATGAGCCAACATGATATGCACATGAATTAGAATTGAAATCAATAATGACCTAAGAAATAAAAGGCATAATGCAATTGGCTCACAATTGTGGTTAATTAGATTAAAGAACTTAATTAAGTACTCTTATGCCTTCCCCACACATGTAGGTGAGCCATAATTTTCTTAAATAGATTTAGGTTATTAAACACCTAAAGATCTACCCAAAAAACTTAATTAGATGAGTTCTGGAATGATTATGATTTTAATTTGATTAATTAAGCCATTTAATTAATGAATTAAACCATTAATTAGTCCCAAATTAATTAGTTTCAAGTCAAGTGAAATGTACTTAGAGAAAAGAATGGAAAAGAGGTCCCAATCTCATTCCCCATATTTATTCACTGCTATACAATGATTAGCAATTTAATTAATGGTTTCTCACTATTTAGCATGTTAATTAATCACCTAATTAATTAAAAAAGTAATTAAGGCTAAGATAAATTTACTTAATTAACCAAGCAATAAATCCTAAAAAAATTATGAGATGTAGGGGTCATCCCATAAATCAACTGCAAAAAAGTTTGGAATTAATTACTTGAGTAATTAAGCTAATTAAGTTTTTAATTAAACTTAAATTAAACCTTAATGTTGCTCAAAATCAATTGGGATTATTTTTATTAAATTCTCCTCTAAAATATCTTCAAAATGAATATTTATTTGTATTTTTATGATTTATTTATAGTTTGTTATGATTTTTCAAAGTTTCAGTTGATTTAAGTGATATTCATGATTTTTATAATGTTCAATAATTTATTTTCACTATTTGAACTTTAGAATGCAATATCTTCTAATCTAGAGATCCTTTTGACTTCAAATTTTATGGTGAGTGCACTTTAACTTCCATTTCAATCCCTAAAAATTTCAAATCAATCGATCTATATTTTTTGTTTAATTAATGAAATTTAATTTTCACTAAAACTTAAATTAAGCTTAAACTATTTAATAAAATTTAGAGATTTTGGGTTCATTGGATTCCTCTCGGAAAGATAATTCCAAGGAGCCCTTATTTATAATTTTTCATTGAGTATTTTATTTTATTATAAAATTTTGAAGTTTTAGGTGATTTAAATAATTTTTAAAATAAAAAATAGGTGATTTTCCCACTTAAACCACGACCATACGCCGACGCAGGATGCGGTTACACGGTCATCACACCTTTTTGCATTCCACGCGCACGTAGTGCCACGCTCGGCGTTGGCTAGTAAGGTTTCAAGAGCGGGAAAAATAATGGTGACGCGGTGCCACGCGTCATCGCGCCATTTGGCACCGCGGTCCCACGTGGCATGCGGTGCCATGCTGCGCATGCTGGTTGGCTGGTATGATTTCAGGAGCAAGAAAAATAATGATGATGCAAATCGGATGATCTGATCATGGATGGGACGCCGATCACAGGACGACCGGGACGAATCGCCGACGTCGATCGCGATCACTGACATCGACGGACCACGCCACGATCGATCGACCACGCGCGAAATGCATCGATCTCGAGGCTATCCAATCCCTTGAACGCGGGATCGGATGGCGGCTACTATGCGCGAAGCTCAGGCGGTGGATGAGTAGTAAAATTGATGGAAATAATGGGATTTTCACAAAAATATAATGAAATCTCATCCAAACGGGCTTGTTTTTTGGTGATCTTCACAGAAAAACTTTCTGATTCACATGGGGATGATGTAAAATGAAAAATGCAAGATTTATTTAAGAAAAATTTCTAAAATCATACAAAACCATCACAAATAATAAATCCTACGGCTCGCTAAAGTTTGGCAAAATTACCTCATCGGAGATGATTTTCGGTGGTGGTGATATCTTGAGGAAGCTCCTGAATGTGATAGGAAGCCTTGGAATAAGTTTAAAACTTTGCTTTTCTCTGGAACATCATGATCACTAAACATCACCACACCCTCACAGGAATCCGCTCGATTTTGGTGTTTTTAGCTCAATAGAAGTAGGGAAATGGTTGGGGAGCTTATGGGAGCTGAATGAATTCAGGAATGATAATTTTGAGGCTTCAATTTAACCTTTCAAGGGAGATGGGGATGCGGTTGGGAGGTGATCTTATGATTGGGGACTTTGGATTTAGCTCCAAAGTCTTCCTTTGGGGATGTGGAGTCAGTCCTCATTGAATGCAAGTGATGGGGAGGGTTGAATGTATGTGATGGGGAGGATTAAATAAGATTGGGTGGAATCCTATGTGGGGGAGGATCCATGAGGGATTTGATTAGGTTAGGATGATTTTGGGCTAATCCCAAGTGTGGTTGGGTCGGGCTTGATCAGCTCCCAAGATGTCATGGGTTGGTTTCAAAGGATTTGGCTCAATTTGGGTCATTTGGGTCACATTGGGTCATATTGGGTTAGGTTTACCAATTGGTCAAATTGGGTCAAACCAAGGCTTAGGTTAGGTTCAAATGATAATTTGAAGTATTTTTGTATGATCAATTTGATTTAATTTGGCTTAGGATTGATTTTGGCTCATTTGGAATCAAATGGGTCAAATGGGTTAAGTTGAAAATTTTGACCAAAATTGGCCAAATTGGCTTGGGTATGGGTTGATTCATGTTCAATTGGCTAATTGAAGATGAATGTAGTCTTTAGTTTGAATTAATTTAAATTTAATTTGAATTTAGGTCAAATTTACCCTTTAGGTCAAATTGGGCTAAATGGTTTAATTGGACCCAACTGATCAAATTGGATTCAATTATGGCTTTGGTCAAGTTCAACAATCAATTTGGAATGAACTCAAGCCATTATTGTAATTAATTTAGTTTAGTTCATGATTCAACCCAATTTGGTTCTTTAGGCCAATTTGGGTCAACTTAGGTCAAATGGCCAATTGGGCTTGGTTTGGCTCAACTGATAGTCAAGTCATGTTCAAATATTAATTTTGAGTTGATTTGAATCATTGGTTTCAATTAATTTGATGTAGGATGGGTTTTGGTTAGTTTTGGTTTATTTGGGCTATAGAGTTGACTTGATTAGGTGATCAAGTTGACTTAGTTTGACCCAATTGATTATAATTGATCATCCTAGGGTGATCACCAATCATGGTAGAAGGTTTCGGTGAGCTTGGTTTATTCTAATTTGGGTTTGAAAAGTTGGCTCAAATAATATCATTTAGGTCAGAATTTAATTAAGTTGTTAATTGGTTTGGTTTTGGCTTGATTTAGGTTTAGATAGACTTATATGTGAACTAGGATTAAAATATAAATCTAACTATAATCAATTTGGTGTCTAATAGGCTTTGGCTCAATTGAAAGTTTCAAGTCAAAAGGGTTAAGTTGGGCTTGACTTGGGTTGACTTGGATTTGGTTTGATTTAGTTTGAATTAGTTTTGATCATTTGGATATGGATTTCATTTATATTTGTTAATATAAATGAAGAAATAATTGATTTATAAAGTAATCAATTGAATTTGATTTGATTTAAAGGGGTTTTTGGCTAAGCTTATAAAGGTGGATCATATGGCTTAGGAAGGGTCTTGGAATTTGAATTTGATTTTGGGTTTCAATAATTTGGAGTCAAATTTGGAATTAGAATTGGAATTAGAATTTGAATTTGAGGTGTTTTTTGAGATTTGAGTATGGGTTTGATTTGAGAAGGCGCATATGGATTGGGTTTGAACACAATAATTAGATTATTGTAGACCATGAATTTATTAGATGCTCTTTACTCTATGTTTTAAATCTCGACACATCTTGTGAAATCTAGTCAACATTAGCTCATAGACTAAAATCAAGTAATCGCTCATGCATATTCTAACTTAGGAATGAGCTATACAATGCATCAATGAAAGATCAATCTGTGATAGGATCTCTTTAATTTAAAATAAAAGCTTATTTCTATAGCGGCATTGGAACACTTTAGACCAAGAATATATCATCCTTTACATTCTAAATGGCTTGGCACATACTTACCAAGTCTTCAAAACCACTATCAAAATAACTCCAACAAATTAACCTTATTGATTTTTACTCTTTACTTTGCTCTAAATGAATAAATCTTGCAAATGAGTAATCTCACCAATAATAAATCATCCCAAATCACCTTTGGGGATAGTCTCACCCCACTTGGAACCCACTACCTACCTCTTGATCGAAATTGAGACAAATTTCATATGGGCATGGTAGTAGATCATTACAACCTGCCATAAAATTGAAAATATACAATATGATGGGTCACAGAGCTTTTAGATGGTGGTATCGAAGCAATCTCAATTACCAACCACAAGCTCTTGTTAATACCTTAACTCCTAACACCTCCAACTAGATTTTTGACTCTGAGTGACATCCCATCTTAACAATGACACAACCATGATCTCGATCAACAAACCATATAATGAACAACAAAATCTCATCGTCAGTGGTGAAGATTTACCAATATCCTCCACTGGTAATGGTATTCTATCTACCCCATGCTCCAACCTCATTATCTAAAATATTTCATGTACTCCATCTCTCATACCCCACTTAATTAATTTCTTTACCGCTAATTTCTATGAATTTCAACTCTAATGGTTACCTCATATAGACAAGAAGACTCACCTAACCATTCTATCATGTCTAAGCTCTAATTATTTTTAGAAAATTCATTATCCACACCCCTTCACCATTGCTTTCAATCATTTTGCTCTACATTTTAAATTCAAGCTGTCAACATATAGCTTAGTAGGTTTGGACATCCTCACTGATTTACCCTGTAGCTCTTAGCTAAACATCATAAAAATATTTGTAATCCAATTTCAATTTTTTTGTATTTCCTATAATTCAGTGATAAATAAAAGTTATCATTTCCTTTATATAATTCTCACAATACTTCTCCTCTACATATTTCTCATTATGATAACAAAATTTTAGATATAATAGACTTTAAGATTTTTAAAAATATGATAGAAAGACAATATAATAGATATTAAAATTGTTCATACTAATGGTGGTGACAAATACATCAATTATAAGCTACAAATCATTTCAAATAAACATGATATATCTCACCAAATGAGCTACTCATACACTTCTAAACCAAATGGGATAGCTAAATGAAAGCATCAATATCTACTAAAAATAACTCACATGATTTCCTGGAAGTTGGGCTACTTAATTTCTTTGGAATGATACAATTCTCATGTCCACATATCTTATCAACTGGCTACCATCCCCAAATAGCACAATCAATCATCATATCAATTCATCTACCACTAACTCCCTAATTAATCATACCTATGTTTTTTGATGCATGTTATCCATGGTTACAACCATTATTCCTTAATAAACACTCCATAAAAATCTACTCATTGTGTTTTCACTAGTTATGCCCACTCAAATAAAGGTGATAAATGATTTTATCTCTCTACTTGCAAAGCATGTATCTCTCACCATGTAAAATTTGATGAATAAAATTTTACTTTAAACTTACAATTATATCACCAAATTGTAAGCTCTCTTCAATATTTTACACTCACCAAGTTTAACATCTTTCTGGCTATCAACAGTGTATATCAACACATGCATAACCCACTCAATGTCCATTTCCAATAACTCAAACATTTTGTTTGATTCAATAAAGGCATGTTCTCTCTTGTACTCTTAATTAGCAAAGCCCCTCTTCATCTCCATGCTTACTCTAACTCTGGGAGAAGCAACTGATCAATCCACCATGGGTTATTGTATATTTTAGGTACCACACTGATCTCATGGTGTATAAAGAAACAACCAACTGTTACACGATCAATACTTCTCTCTTACACCATAGTAATAAACATTATATGAATCATATATCTTCTTTTAGAATTTATTATACTGTATGCTTCCCCAAGCAACCTATATTATGACAATACTTTAGCCATTGACCTAGAAAATAATCTAATTTTCCATGCCCAAACAAAGTACATAGATATAAACTATCATTTCATAAGAGAATGTAATCAATCCAACATGGTTGCTATTCAATACACAACCTTAGAGACTCAGTTAGCTGATATATTAACCAAACTATTACCAACAAAATGCTATCAATTTTCATGACATAAGTTGGCACCCTATAAAATTAACTTAAAAGGGCTCTAGTAATAATAAATCCATTACTGATTAGATACTATCACCACACCTAAAACCCTGCATAATTATCCATATGTAACAACCCACTACACATCTACCATACAATCTTTAACAAACTCTATGTAAATATCTTCTTTCTTATGTATTATACATACTAAAGCTAGAATGACACATAATACAAATATTAATTCTTTATTACACATAGTTTCTATTAGTGCTTAGTGTTGTGCTTTCTTCTTTTATGAATGTAAAAGATGAATCATTGAACATCGATAGTTATTTTCTAGAAGATGATAAAACATTAGGAGAAAAAAAATACAAAGGTGGTGCACCCATTATTATTATGTATAATTTGAAAAAAAAAGATAGATATAAGCATGGATTATATCAGATTACTAAGTTTAGGTTAAAGTAAAAATTCAACAAATTATTTTATCTTAAATGATAATTGAGTCCAATTAATTGTATCTTGATCTCAATACCAGTTTTAAATTTAGTGTAATCAAATATGATAATAATGAGGCATAATAAATATCACATAATAGTTATACATCATTAGATCTTATCCAATAAAACATGAATATTGATGTTATTCATGATATAGTAACTTAAAATAAATTTAGAATTATCTATCAACCAATTTAAATTAACTTGAAGCCAGATAGAATGTTTAAATGATAAGAACCTAGTGATACCAAAAATAGTCCAAAGAAGATGAAATTAAGCACATGAGTATATTTTGAAGCCTTAAAGTATTGATTAAAGAGTTAATAATCTTTGAATTTGGCTTGCTTATATTTGAATCTAGTAACTCAACATGAATAATCAATTAATTTAAAATCACTTAATTTTGAGGCTACTAAGATACAATATTAAAAGAATGATCAATGAATAAATAAATTAACTTGGACTAATGTTTTGGATTTTGTTGATGAAATGCCACACTTAAAATTCTATAAATAGAAACCAATTTTCAACATGAAGGGAGAGAATCGAGGGCTAAGCACAAATTATTGAAGAAAGCTTTAAGATAGTGACTACTAGCAATCATTGCTGACCACCATCAGTGGTTGTTGTAGCATAACTACCTACATGCAATTGTGGGGAAATTTTATGACACCACATAGGATTTTAGAAATTTCTTATTTAGATGTTCAAATTCATCATTAAAGAGTAAACATATTATTTGAGAAGATAAACATGTTATCCTATAATAGATTTGATCTTTTAATAAAAGACTCTTAAGGTTAATGGGTCTTTAATGTATCAAAGAGTTTTTCCCTGAATTACATGGGAAGTAGAGTAGGATTTATTTAAACAAGGTTCATGGTTCCCTATAAGGGCAAGTCCTCATAGTTAATTACATCTTAGGAATAGATGACCTCTTCCTAAGAATATTCTCGATTAAAGAGATAAGTTATTAATTTTATGGATTTCTAAGTTTCCAAAGGAAATGATATTTTGGATTTTCAATTTAGAACGATCCAAAGTAGAATGACTCATTTTTAGAAGCAAATAAAATTAAGTAAAAAGTGTCTATTGATACTAGGATGCCTAGTAGACATTTCAACTATGTTATCATTGGACTATAAATTTTGGGATTTAATTAGAATTTTGAGTTGACATTCTCTTAAAAAATGGCTTAAATTCTAGCAGCATAACACTATAGAAATGCTTTGAGTTGAAAACTGACTCTAGTAGTATGCTTTAGAACCTAAGTCTATAAGTGCTTTTGATACAAGTTAGATGCTCGACCTAGTTTTACTTTTGGGAATTATAGGTTATTCTTCTCATTTGAGAAAAAGTCTATCCATGACTATTCTAGAATTATAACCCACTTGGAAGGGTTGTCAGCTAACACTACTATTATTGTTTTTACTTTTTTCTTCCTTAAAAACCCTTTGGGGGGATTTGAAAAATAAAAATATTTGTGTATGTTGGGACACCACATAGATCCATAGATGTACTTATTAAGGTGATCGGGTATGACATTGAGGAATAATGTACTGTCTCGAGAGACAGAAGTTATCACCCTACAATAGACCTAATCACCTAATAAGGACTCTTAAGGACAATGTGTCTTCGAATATATCAGAGATTCTTCCCCTACTTTACATGAAAAAGTAAAGCAGGGTTTATTTTAAACCAGGTTCATTAAATTCCCTATGGAGGTATGCCCCCATAATTAATTACTTCCTGAGGTATGAGATTCCTTAGAAATACTATCAATTAATATAAATGATCATTGTCTCTTAAGATTTCAAAGATAGGACTTTCAATCAATTTGGTTATTTTTTTTAAAAAATCAAGTGGGATTTGAGCAAAAGGAAAGAGTTATTTTTGAAACCAAAAAGAGATAAGTAGGGGATGCTCATGATACTAGGAAGCCTAGTGAGCATCCCAAACTATCCTATGGTTGGGATTTATATTTTTGAAATTTGAGAAGAATTATATGTTTGAGTTGAATTTTTATTAGAAATCTAGGGCTTACAATACTACAACACAAGATTATAAAAATATCTAAGAAGTGAGGATTTATGCTTGTGGCTTGTAAAGGGAAGAAACAACCTTAGATCCTAAATCTAGGGAGCCTTGGCGAGGGCCAAGGAAAGACCTAAATCTAAGGAGAAAATGGGTATATGGTTTACCTCCACAAGAGAGGATAAACCACCTGACTGTTGGACTTACAACCACATGGAGGTGGCAACCAACTAACTCCTATGATTTTAAATACATGTAGGTAAGTCTTATGCTTTACAAGATGGCTAAGCTATTGTTTATTAAGAAAGGAAACTAAGTCCTTACAAAACACTCCCTAAGAGACTAGATCATGAAGGGCATGAGTAATGACTTAATCTAATGCAAATTTTTTAAGTTTTATTTTAATTTTTTGTGGATATTTTTATTTGACATAGGCTATGGGATTCATATGCCTAAAGCATGAGAAATTGGTTATGGCTCTCAAAGGTCAAGCCATTTTCTCTAGTAAGGGTGGAAGCCCTCCATTAGCAAGAGTGAAGCAAGATAATTTTATTCATGATGTGAAATATACAACATTCAGCTAGGGGTTGCTAAATCTTTTATTATCTTGATTTATGTCCTAAGATTTAGGTGAGGTTATGAATTATTTAATTTTGATTTTGAGTTGATTAATTATATAAAATTTATTTTTTCTTAAGAGCCTAATCACATCCAGGCCATTCATCAAACAATGAAGAAACTAGGGAAAATCATGCCATCTTGAGCAAGCTAAACAAACATCAACAATTTTATAAAGCTAACATAAAAGAATAAAAGGCTGATGTGGTCAGGCTCCACCACATAAACCCGAAAAGAAATGGGTAATGAGCTCTACTCTTATACAACCTAGATTACAAATGAAAACTTACAATTTAGAAGGAATTTATGTTTTGGGGTCTTAATTCTTCCTTTCTTCATTTCTTCATTTATTCTTCTCCTTTCTTCTTAATTTCTTTCCTTCTTTTGGTTGGTTGGTATATGGTTTCTCCAAGACTTCACATGGTGCATAAGACTTAGTCTTATGACCAATGTTCATCTTAATCCCCGATAACATTCATTCCAAATCTTAGTTGCAAAAATTACATTAAAATGGAAAAAAAATCTAACTAAACCCAAAAATAGAGATTAGCTAAACATAACATACAACCCAAGCATGTATATGAAGAAGTTAGACTTAGCATCCCACACATGGGTAACCAAGTACACCTGTCCTAATTTGGATTATGCTTAAAGGTATATGTAACCTGCACAACAAAAGCATTTTTTATATCTTTATTATAGCACCCCTTAAGCACAAGAGACATGATTAGCTACTCCGCCCTACCATCCACCCACGACATGCACCCTAACATCCAGTCTAAAACATTACATCACAAAATAAAATTAGGCATCAAACCATGCATTGCCCTAACATAGAGCTAGAAATTGTGACTTAGCCTAATGTGTGTGCCATTTAAGGCTTATGCGGCATGTCTTAGCTAGGCTTTAAGGTTGAAATTTTCTAAGTGTGAAAGGTTCAACTTAAAGGGTGATTTCATTTTAAGTGATTTAGTTGATTGGTTAATTTTATTTGATGATTTGATTTCGTTTGAATGAACCTACATTTAGTTACTAAATGTTGTAAAGAGAAGAAAAGAGAAAGAACTTCTCTTTTATCCCTACCTTAAGTAATTTCTAAGGTAGATTCATTAATAATTTTCTTTAGTGAATATTTTGTTAAGGGTTTTAATTAACCCTAAGTTTAGATTTACTCTAAATAAACCTATTCAATAAGAAATACATCTTAGGATTAGTTAAGGTGAATTACTATCACATAACACAGAACCATTTATTTCTTTCTAACATGTATATCATGCATATGAATGATCCTAAGCATAGCTATACATGCAATGTAAAACTTTAGCATACATTAATGATGAATGCTAAGAGATTTTGATTAAGAAAATTTGGTATTCCATGAATGCATTTTTTTATTAAGTAAAAAAAAGGGATTCTTTTATCCATTAATAAAATGCACATTCACATGTATAAAAGATATAACTGAGTATGACACCATTGTTTTCTACAGTAGGGGTGTAAGGTACCAGACCTACTTGGGGCTAGTTAAAGCCTCGCAATCCCGAGATGTCCAGACTAATATACCACTTTTCTTAAATACATGTGCATGTACAAAAATAAATAAATGGATGAAGAATCATGTAAAAGATTTTTGTTTGATTTGGTTGTTTAATTACATGTGTAATATGGAGATCCTTCTTAAGTCATAACATAGAATTGTATAGGAATAGATTTAAGCAAGTGTTATATTCTTTTCAAATGAACTATACACTTTACAAATCCTATCCATATCCATATTAAGAGAAGAAAAAAATCACATAAAGCACATCTTATATTATAATCACATGGAAGCTTATAAGTATTTATAGCATCACTTCATTTGTAATCTTTGGTTTGTAGATTTTGAAAATAATTTTTGGTTTAATAGTGATAGTAGCCACTCATATTTTTACCTTTAGCCAAAGCATGCAATTTGGCATAAAAGGAAACATTTTCTTTAATTTTGATTTTCAAAAGATATGAATGCATGGCTTCATATGGCAAACAACATTTAGCATGCTTGGAAAGAAATAAAGTGATGTAAGCATATGACTTCATTTATTCCTAAGGATAATCCTATAATATAATATTATTCAAAGTGAATCAAAATTCTTTAAAGAGATCATTAGTTTTGAATTCGATTTGATTTAGAAATGTGAAAAGAGTTTGCTGGTCCTAATCCATTTATCCCATGTGTGAATTGATTTAGTTTAATTTTATGATAATTAGATTGATTTTATATTTAAGGGTTAAATTTAATTAATAACCCCTTACCTACACCACTTTAACATAATTAAATGAACAATTATGAGCCAACATATGATATGCAACCACATGGAATTTAAGACAACAATGCTCCCAAGAAAGAAAGGGGCCTAATGCAATTGGCTCACAATTATTGATTAATTAATTAAGTGCTTAGGCTTTCGAACACCTAAGGATCTACCCAAGAAGAGATTGATTAATTTCAAATTGATTTTGAAAATTTGATTAAACTAATTAAGTAGATCATTAGTGAGTTAATCCTTAATTATGTTTGGATTAAGGAAGAAAGGCGGTTTAGGGAATAACTTAGGAAAAATATACAAAACCCATTCCATAAGTCTCCTCCTTACTTAAACAATATTTAATTATCCAATAAAGGGATTAATCCACTATTCACATGCTTAATTACTCTTAATCACATTAAGAGGGGGATTAAGGGTACATTAGTTAATTTCCCTAATTAACTCATTAATAAATCCCAAGAAAATTAAGAGAGGTAGAAGTCATCCCACTAATCATACCCATGAAATTTGGACTTAATTAATGAAGTCATTAGAGAGTAATTAGGGTTATTAGATTTTTAATTAAACCCTAATTAAGGAAAATCCACTATTCAAAATCGATTAGAAATAATTTTGATTGGATTCCCCTCTAAATTATCTTTAAAATGAACTTGAGTTTCCATTTTTTAGATTTTTTACATTTAATTATGAATTTATGAAGTTTTTATGATTATAGGGTAATTAAATGACCTAATTAATTAACTAATCTCATCGGCACCATGTGGGCTGATGTGGCACTGTCCATGTGGCATGACGAGATTGGTTATTTAAAACTACAAGAGGGGTCATAAGGACTTAAATCCTAGTATAGTGAAATTTAGCTAATAGGAAAGGGCTTTCAATAGCTTAATTCCAACCTGAATAACTTAAGTGAGGGAAAAAGGTCTTAGTGATTTAACCTATTCATCAAGTTTTGACTAACAGAGTAGGGGTCTTAGTGACTTTATCCTAGTCTAGATAATCTATATGATAGAGAAAGGGGTCTTGGTGACTTTATCCTAACCATATCATTTGGCAGGGTGCCTTTTATGGGACTTACACCTATGTGATTAGATATTAAGATGGGGCCTTCAGTGGCTTAATCTAACTTAGATAGCTAATAAATTAAAAATGAGTCATAATGACTTAATCCATTCCTCAATATTTTGGCTAATAGAAGAGGGGCCTTTATGAATTTCTCTAATCTAAATATCCAATTTGATAAAAAAAAAGTAATATGGATGGTGCCATGAAAGGCTTGCTCTAAACCTATAGAAGACATAAAGAGGGTGTCATGAAGGGCTTTATCCCAACTCAAGGTAAATATAGGAAAGGTGCTTTCAGAGGCTTACTCCTACCCTAGAGAGATTGCTTTTAAGAAGACTATATAAGGTTTTAACAACCATTGCATAGAAAGAAATAACATCCATTGCAAAAGCAGTAGAGAGAAATAGAATTTTTATTGATCATTACTCTTTTGAAATAGAGAGAAGTTACATATAATATTTCTTTAGGTAACTTTCATTGATTGGCAACATTGGACATTCACCATTATAAGTAATCAACTAATAAGAACCTCTTTCATAGAATTTTTCCACTACAAATGGTCCTTCCCAAGTTGGCTCGAATTTGCTGTTGATTCTGCGATGAGCTAAGATTGGCCATTTAAGAACCAATACCAAGTCTCCTACTTGGAAAATTCTAGGATAGACCAAATTATCATGTTTTTGAACCGTATGTTCTTGATATAGTTCAAGGACTTGTTGTGCTTTGAAACATCTTCCTTCAAAGCTTTTAAGTTCTTTCAATCAGATTTTATAATTTTGATATGTTGTAATACTGAAATAACTGCTATTCTTAATGAATATAGTTATACTTCCAATGAAGAATAATCGCACTTCTATAAACTAAGGCATACAGTGTAGACTGAGTTGGTGTCCTATATGTAGTTTGGTAGGCCCATAAGTTTTCAACCAACTTTTCATGCCATTGGTGTTTGTTTTCTTCAAGTACATTTTTCAAGGTTCAAACTAAAGTTTTGTTGAATGCTCCATTTGACCTAGTGTAATACATTGTCTAATATATCCAATCTATTTTATGTTTAGTCATGAAATGACTTAATTTTGAACTTGAATGATAGACCATTATTGGATATGATTCGTCAAGTAATGCCAAATCGATATACAACATTTTTCTGAAAGAATTGTAACACATGATATGCTTTTAGTTTTTTTAGTGGTACCACTTCAGCCCATTTTAAAAAATAATCAGTTGCAACTAATATAAAAGATGCCCTTTTGACCAAAGAGAGTCAATAAACCCTATAATGTTAGTACCCGAACTCTCAAAAGGATAAGAGATAATTGTAGGGTGTAGTACATTAGGAGGCTGATGTTAGACTACACCATGTATCTAACATTGATGGAAATGATTTGTAATTCTATACAGTCATTTAACATTGATGACCAATAATATCCAGGTCTTTTGATTTTCAATTTCATTTTGGGTCTATATTGGTGAGCACCACATAATCCATAATATACCTCAGTCACAATCTTATGGGCTTCTTGCCCATCTAAACAGCATAGCCATATTTGATCGAATAACCTATGATATAATACATCAATAATTAATGCATAAGATATGGCACATTTCTTTATTTCATTTGCCAAACTTGTCTTCAGGAAGCCTATCCTTACTCAAGTAGTTAATGAATGGCTATCTCTAGTAACACTTTTCTTGACCTTTAGCAAAGGTGGCTATCCTTTACATTTCCACTTCTCTATTCATGTAATCTAAAATTATTGAAGATAAAATCTATTGATTTTGAATTTCTATAGAAATATATTATTTTTCTAGGCATATGATTTTTTTGGCAAGATTAGCCAAAGCATCTGCTATAGAATTATCTTTACAAGATATTCTATGCAAAGTTACATATAGAATTTTTCTGCTATAGAATTATCTTTACAAGATATTCTATTGATAATAACTAAAGAGCTTTGGATGCAAAACCTTATATATTCCTTCACTTGATTAACAACTAATTGAAAATCTCTAAAATTTTTATATTTTTGAAATTCATAAGGATTGCTATCTCTAATCCTGTTATAAGAGCCTCATATTCAGCTTCATTGTTCATTCGAGGCTCAACCAGATGATAGGAATATCACATCATTCTTTTATCTAGGGTTATAAATGTTAATCCAATCCATGCATTCCCTAGGATAGACAAGCTTAATTCTTTATTTTTCCTTGATAATGCTGCACCATAAAAATATAACTTCTAAGTGACATTAAGCACATTTTCTAATGTCATGATCTGCTCATATGAAAGATCATCATTTAAAAAACTCTCGAGTATGGGATGTACTTCTAAGAAGTTAGCTACAACTTGATCTTTTATTGTATGAAGGGGAATAAAGGTATTCTCAAATTGCAATAAAATCATTGACCAACATGCTAGATGTCCATACAACATCGGGCGGGTCATAAAATGTTGTAATGGATTTACTCTTGAAATCAAATTTATTTTATGAGAAAGCATGTAGTGTCTTAGTTTCTGAGTGACAAAAATTAAGGACACATAATGGCTATAGAAATATATTATTTTGAATTTCTATAGAAATATATTATTTTTCTAGACAGATAATTCATTTTCGTCAGGATAAGTCTATGGCTTAGATAATAGAAGGAATTTTTTTCACTTCTTCATTAACTTGGGCTCATAAAGCTCAAAGTGACTCATCAAAAACTGCAGTATATAAGATCAAGGGATTTCTTAGAATTAGAGTAGCCAAAATAAGAGGATCCATGAAGTATTATTTTAAATATTCACACACATTCTGACATTTTTCATCTCAAATAAATTTGAAGTCTTTCTTTGTTAATGTCGCTAATGGTTGACATCTTTCTGATAAATTTGATATAATATACAAGCCTTCTCTAAAATGATCTTAACTGTGTAAGACTCCTAGGTGGTAGCATTTTTATAACAACATTCATCATTTCTCGATTGCTCTCTATTCCATGGTGCCTTAATATGAACCTTAAAAATTCTCCTGTCACTCCAAAAGCACACTTTAATGCTCATTTTTAGGTTATAGAGGTGCAACCATTCCAAAATAATCTACAAATTATATAGATATTTTTTTTCTTTTGCTAACTAGATCATCGATGTAACACTCTACTTGATTGTCAATTAAGTCATCAAATATTCTAGTCATGGCTCTTTGATATGTAGCCCTGGCATTTTTGAGACTGAATGGCATGACTGTGTAATAAAATATTCCTAAAGGAGTTTTGAATTCCATATGCTTTTCATCCTCTAAAGACATCTTAATTTGGTTATACCTAGATGATCCATCCATGAATGAAAAGATCTCATGCGATGAGGCTATATCCACCATAAGTTTTGGTATTGGCAATGGGAACTCATCCTTGGGACAAGCCTTATTCAAATCTCTAAAATCAATGCAAATGCATATTTAACCATTCTTTTTCTTTATGGGGACTATGATGACTAGCCTATTAAGATATTATTCTTCCCATATAAAGCAAACTTCAATCAATTTTTTAACTACAACAATCAGTTCTAGGCCCATCCGCCTAAGAGCTTGTTTTATTAGGGATTATATCAAGTTTAATCTCTAGTTTATGGACAACAACATCTAGATAAATCTGACATTTCATTATAACTCCTTGCAAAAAGATCTTTATAATCAAAGAGTTAACTGATCAACTCTTTGGAATCCTCTGGACTCAGTAATGAACTAATAAAAGTTGGTTTTGGGTCTTCAACACTTCCTAAGTTAATCTCCTTTAACTCATCAAAAAAGGATTTTATTTCTTCTTCAAACTTAGGTGAGCATTTTGAAGTAAACAATCATCAGATTCATTTATTATTTGAAGGCATAATTCCTCTAAAGAGTTAAAGGAATTTCAAATAATTGATTAGATTTTAGATGATTGCTTATCATCAAACAATATTCTACATCATCTAAAAGTCCAATGATACCAAACCCAATGCCAGCTTTGGAATTTAGAATTTTATTTGTAGTATTCCATAAGCTTCCCATGCATTGAGCTATATCTTTAGGCCAAGTTAGTAATTTAACCACATTAGAAGAATTTTTATAGAATTAGAATACCAATAAAATAATCTATTATTTCATTTGATAATGGATCTTCAAGCTTTGCATTTGCTTCTGAGCTTAAAGGTCCAGGTACAAAGTAAAATTTAGACAACTTATCCATCTCTCCTAATAGGTTAGGTGCCACTTTGACTTCTAATTAAGATACTTTATTTTGAACAAAAGTAGTTAAAGTCAAAGAGTCCACATATTTCCTCAAATTTTCAACTGTAGAACAATTTGGATCATCCTTTAATGCTCATTTGTGTCAAATTCTAGTATCATATTAAACTTAACTTAAGAATCTTTTGATTAGAATCTTCATCAAAACTGGATTCCAAATCAATTTGTATCATTGGAGGTTCATTTTTTTTTTTCTTCCTCCTTTTCTTTCTTTTCATTATTTTTATTTGTTGCTTTACTTGATGCCTCAATAATGCTAGATTTCAGAGAATCATGCATCGGATTCTTAGGCATGTAGTAAGCCACATCTTCATATAGTTCAATTTCATGGATAGAGAATGGTTGTATATCATCTTTTATGGTGTACTCCACTCCATCCCTAGTGTATTTAACACACTGGTGAAGTGATGAAGGAACCATTATATATTTATGAATTCAGGGTCTGCCTAAGAGAGCATTGAAGGATGTCTCTAAGTCAATAATATGAAATTTATCTTCGGTCTTTAGTCCCTCTATTTATAATAATAAAGTGATTTAGCTTAAAGCTTTCTCATAATTTTATTAGAGCCTTTCAATAACATCTCATATGAACTGAGACTTTTAGTATCAATTTTCAGAAATGATAATGTTCTAGAGTTTATAATATTGACTGAAGTGTCAAGATCAACCAGAACTCTTATCAACATGATGTTCTCCACTTTGATCGAAAAGTAAAGGAGCATGTTGTGATTAATGGTCCCTAAAAGTGGATCCTCATTAGAGAAGATAACTCCAAGGATCTCTTTAAAGTAGTAAGCCTCATTTGAGGAAGTTGTTATTAGCTGAGTAAGGCATATCTTTACTTGAGTAATGCTTGTACTAATAATTCCCTCAATTCTTTTGATAGAACAAGGGCATTGTAGATGCTTAGCTTAACATAAGCTTCTTAAGATTGGCTAAGATGTTGTAGTCAACCTTGGGAGCAATTGGTTTGACTACTGGCTACTGTGGTAAAGATTCAAAATTTTCATCAATAATTTGCTTCTCTTTATCTTTAAGAGGGGGTGGTAGATGAGGTGGCAAAAATTTTCCACTACGGAGATTCACTTCAGTGACATTTTCATGGTTTGTATCAACCTAGTCTTCATCCATCATATCCTTTTCTAATGACTAATTAGAGCTTGATAATTTTACCTCTATGCTAATAGGATTGCATTTCCAATCTTCCATAGAAATATCAATGTTTTATCCTGGTTCACAAAACACATCATTAAGAAAATTTTTTTATCTTTTTCTTTTTCAACATTTTCAATGGTACATTCATAAGATATATCACAAATGTAAGAAATGCCTTTTGAGGTGGAATTTTTATTCATGTTTTTAAAATGAGTACATAATGACAAAGGAGTCTAAGGCCTAGACTTTCTATCCTTTTCATATAAAAATCTATCATATACAAGAGATGTCCCTCCCTCACCACTCTCTCTCTAGTCATCCGAGTAGCAAAATATGTTGAATGGGGTTGAGGTGGAACTAAATCTTTAGACTCTAGTGGATCAATCTGGAGGATCTTACTTTGGGACTTCATTATCATTGCATTTTAAAAATTCTTCATTAAATACTTTTTGGAAGAATGGAATAAAGCTATATCCTTCTTCTGAAGAAGGAGTACTAGAAGAACTAACATCACCTATAATCACCTTAATGGACCCTTGTCCAGGGTCAACAAGGTTTTCTTTTGGAATGATCACCAACCCCTTTTGTAGTTCCTCTTGAGCTAGTCTTTAAAGGTGAAATAATCTTCAATAGTGTGCCATGACATTTGATGGTATGGATAATAGTTAGATTCATTGACCTTACTAAATTCCCTTGACCTCTTTGGGTCAAGTAGTTTAAAATATGACTTCTTTTTAGATTTTTGAAGATCTTCCTTACCACCTCTTTTTGGAAAGAGTAAGTCTAGTTTATTATTTCACTAAAAGGGCTGGTTGGAATCTTCTTGGGCGTGGGACATAGTTGCTACTAAGGTAGCCTAAAGGATAAAGGCCACTTTGCCTGTATTTGAATAGTGGTCTTCTCTTTATCCACTATAAATACATTGATTACTTTCTTTTCTAATAGCTTCATAGGTTTTGACTACTCTATGGAAGAGTGTTCTTTTAAGAAGGCCATCCTAGAAGCCTCTTCTTGTAGGTTGGAGGCTTTATCTAAAAGTTTTTCAAATGTTTTGATTGTAAAGACTTTCAACAGGAAGGCCATGGGACCATGATATTTTAAAGGAGAATCTCAACGATGCTACTCTACAACTAGGGTTCACATTTGAGAGTGAGGAATCTTCATCTCAAAATTTAATCCACTATAGACTCACCGGGATTTTGCTTTTCTACCACTAAGTCTTTCATGGTGATGCAGTGTTAGGTGCCAGTGAATCTTTTTATAAACATATCTTCTAGTTCAGTAAAAGTGTCCACTGAACCATTCAGTATTTCTGCATACCAATTGAAAGAAACTACGGTCAAGCTATTAATGAATTGTCTAAATGACAGAGCATCGCTCCCACTGACATTTTAGCAACTTGCACAAAAGTAGGCTACATGTTTTTTTGGGATTTCTAGTTTTATCAAATACTTTAAAATATGGAGGTATAAATCATTTAGGGTATGAAATGAAATCATATTATTCAAGATATGGTCTACCCTTTGGAACTATGGTTGTACCTTATGACTTTACTAAGGCTTCCTTAACTTGTTGCTCTACTAGGGACTTTAAGTCAACTGTAGAGGGTATTTTTCTATAAGTTTTGCTCTTAATAATGCTCTTCTAAATAAAGCTTTGTACTATCAGTGGGGCATATTGGCTTAGGTTTCAACATGATGATGATGTGAAGAGGAGAGGATCATGCTTTAGAGTGATTGCATGGTAGCAACCATCTCCTCCATCCTCTTCTCCATCATAGCAATCTGATCATCTTTCTTTTGTAAGTAAAAGATCAGTAGAGTGGGACTAGTTATAGGATTATCTTATGACTCATTTCGTTCCTTCTTTGATGATCTAGTATCTAACATGTAGATAAGCATTACAGGTAGCCTTGGATTATCATCCAATAAGTCATCCTATTCTATATCAAAATTTTTGAAATTCTTTTACTTTTTCATTTTTAACATTCTTGTTCACAATGTTCTCCATTTCTTCCTCTATCAGATTAAATGGAATACCACTTCTATCAAGGATGACATCATACTCATCTACCAAATC
Source organism: Cymbidium sinense (assembly GCA_021442155.1). NCBI lineage: Eukaryota > Viridiplantae > Streptophyta > Magnoliopsida > Asparagales > Orchidaceae > Cymbidium > Cymbidium sinense. Next base: position 35,996,272 of record CM038217.1, read on the forward strand.
CATAGGTTTTGCTTCAGATACATCACCCTTTGGAACCTCATGGATAATAGAGATTTTCTTTGTATCAAGAGTGGCTCCCAAGCTAAGGTGCCACTCATCTATGATCTCTCTAACATAAAGAGAAGGATGAAGAGACTCCATTCTCCTACTGGAAACTTGAGATGATGATGGCACTTTGGCTCGAGGCCTAGGTGAAGATGATAAAGGCATATATGAAATAGGCCTAGTGATATGTACTCTCTCTGATGATGGTGAAGGTGGTGAAGGTGGTAAAAGAACTCTAGACTCTCTTGCTTACTTTCTTAAGAAAAACTCTATCTTACCTAGATTAACTGTCTGATCTCTATGCCAAGTTAATGATTTTCTTGAGTAATGATATCGCTCCGGTACAACAGACATAGGATAATAAGACTTTCTTCTAAAAGGGAGGACGCCTTCCCCTTCCCTTTGTACTGGGAAATGGCAAGTCTTCTTAAGATTTCTTTTTCTAGGCTCTTTGATGCTCAATCCTTCATATCCCTGAGTAACTGCTCCTTAGCATAAGAGAAGGGTCCCTATGGTGGATCTAGTGTAGCCTACCATGTGTTTCTTTATTAAATTTTAAAATAATTCTTATTTTCATGAATGAAGGGGTGAGGTTGAGAACTTGCTAGATATATTCTTCTATCCTGAGCTATAGAAAGAGGGTGATATATGCTTTATCCTAAGAGAGGGGAAGTATCAGGGAGGGTATATTCATCTCTTGCTCTAGCCAATTCCATGTCAAACATTTCTTTCTATTTCATTTCTCTGAGGGTTATCCTCCTAAGTCTTCTACCCCTATTTTTTCTTTTGAATTTTAGTCATCTTTGGGGTCTTAGAAGTGGACCCTACCTCAAAGGTAGTAAAAGGAGGGGACCAGGCAATGCCTTTGGAGTGGGCAGCTTGATTTTCTTTTGAAAAGGGCCCATCTGGACCCTCTCAGTGCCCTGGGAAGTAACTTTTCTAGTTTCAACATGGGTGGGAGGGGGTGCACTGGAGAACTCTAGAATGGGCTTTTTTTTAACACCCACCTCAGCAATAGGAGCTAATGTCACTCCATTTGCTGTGATTTTTAAGTAATCAAATCCCGCTCCAAACTTGATGATAGAGCTGCTAGACAACTTGCTACTATCCATGGAATGCTAATCACAAATGTAGCAGTGAAAATTAGTTGTCCAACTTTGTCTATTTGCAAAAATAAAAAAAATTAAATGACTCATGATTAATAATAATCATAATGTAGTCAAAAGAAAAGGTTTTGACCCATTAAAATACTTTAGTAAATTTTATTGTGGCTAGGATTTTTTTATTTGAAAAGATATTTTCTGAAATTGTAGGAGTTATAAAACCAATCCACTTGATTTCAACAATTATGATAGTTCTATACTCTCTCTTTTGTTTAGTAGATTTTGAATATACTTGAATATACTATCAAGGATGAAATGGAGAAATATTTAACGAGAAGAAAGTAAATCTTGAACCATGAAAACACATGTACATTGTCGATATATAGAGATAATAAATTATTTCTAAAGATGGGAGTCACCATAAAATATTTCTATGGGGAAAATTTATGACACCACATAGGATTTTAGGAATTTCTTATTTGGATGTTCAAATGCGTTATTAAGGAGAGAACATATTATCTCAAAAGATAGACATGTTATCCTATAATGGATTTGATCATTTAATAATAAACTCTTAAGGCTAATAAGTCTTTAATGCATTAGAGAATTTTCTCCTGAACTTCATGAAAAGTAGAGCTCAGTTTATTTTAAACTCGATTCATGGTTCCCTATAAAGACAAGCCCTCATAATTAATTACATCTTGGGAATGGAGGACCTCTTCCTAAGAATGCTCTTGATTAAAAAATAAGTTATTATTTCTATGAATTTCAAAGCTAGTTTTCAATGGAAATGTATTTTGGGTTTTTAATTAAGAATGATCCAAAGTAGAAAGACTTATTTTTGGAAGCCAATTAGTACTAAATAAGAAATGTCTGTTAATACTAGGATACCTAGTAGACATTTTAACTATGTTATCATTGGCTTTAAATTTTAAGATTTAATTAGAATTTTGACTTGACATTTTCTTAGAAATCTATAGCTTAGATTCTAACAGCACAAGACTATATAAATGCATAGAGTTGAAGACTTACTCTAGGATGCTTTAGAACCTAAATCTATAAGTGTTTCTAACATAAGTTAGAGGCTCAAGAAATTGTGAATTATCGATAATTCTTTTTATTTGAAAAAGGAAACCTTTCTTTGACTCTTCTAGACTTATAACCCATTAAGTCTATCCAATCTTGTTGAGTTGGATTAGATCCTAGAAAGGTGTATTAGGCCACTAAGCAAAGTGTCCTACGTATCTAATGAGAAGATTCAAAACCTAGGATTAGGTATCCTAATTAGTAGTTTTGGAAGTAATGTTAACCTCATCTAAAAAAGGGGTCAACATCAACTATTATTCTTAATATTCTCATGCTACTGTTTCCTAACTAGTGTATAAAAGAGAAAAAACAAGTTCTTAAAATTTTATGACCACATCATATCTTTCTAGAAAGAAGTGTAGACCATTGTAATTTCATTTATGTAGTATATCATTTAGAATGGGCTAAGCCTTATGTTTTTTTTTCTTCTGAGGTTTTCTATAAAATAAATCTAATTGTTTTTTTTTTACTTTAGTTATGTGTCTGTGGGATATTCTCATTGAGTTGTAACTTGATATTTTCTGTAAAACAAATCTAAGAAGTTTTTGGAATATAATATAACGAGATCAAAATGTCTCAATTATATTATAAAGTAGACAACTATTATACATTTCATAAATTTTTTTTGCATTACTCCATTTGAAATATCATAATTACTTTAGTAATATGTTAAATTGCTTAAAAAAAATCCTTGTATCATAAAAAATTACATGATAAAAATTTACTTCTATAAGATGAGGACTCAACAACAAAAAAAGATACATTAGTAGTGAAATTGTGTAGAGTTAATAAAACATCTATGTTAATATTAACAAAGAATAATATCAAATACATAGTTATAATAGTTAAAATAAATAACTACATTCTTAACTATTATATAAATAAAATAGTCTCTCTTTCTACTAGATGTATAATAAAGAATATATACAGTTGCAGTGCCATTAGCACTCCACATTAACTTCTTCTCACTCATCTATCTCTCAGACTCTCTCTCATACAATTCTCTCGCTTGTTGTGGTGATTAAAGAAAATCTATGAACACCACACACATCTTGAAGTTACTTATTTAGGTGCTCAAGCATAACATCAAGGAATTATATATTATCTCAAATGATAGAAATATCTTTCTATGATGAATTCAATCACTTAATGAAGACTCCTAAGACTTATAAGTCTACTTGTAATAGAGATTTCTTTTCCTGTCTTATGTGGGTGAAGTAAGATATGGTTTAATTTAATTAGGGTTGCAAGTTCTATAAGTGCCATGTAGTAAAGTAATTACATCTTAAAAGAGGAAGTCTCTAAAGACAACTCCTGATTAGAGTATAATTTCTTTATACATTTAAAGTTTAGAATCAAGATTGATAGTTTAGAAATCAAATGTGAGAGATCAAATATGAAGAGTTCTTTTCAAAATCTAAGGGAATATAAGTAGGAAGTGCTTTGATACTAAAATCCCAGTAAGCACTTAAACCCATGCTATAGTAGGGCTTTATATTTTTAAAATTAAGATTATTTTACTTTTAATTGATATATTATTAGATAGGTTATGCATTCTCACATTATTGTATTATTAAGTCTATGCCTTCTACCCACTTCTAATCTTAAACCCTATGGTTCTAACCTAGTTCAAGTATAAATTATATTTTAAAATTTTAAAATAAAATTCTAACTAAATTTACAAAATAGAAGTTAGTTAAAATGCACATACACATAAGCAACTATATTTCATAAAGTGAGGCTTAGCACTTACAGGTACCAAGCCCACCTATTATAATAATCTGCTTAGAACCTTAAGCAAATAGCACTTGGATGTAAACATACTAGTTTTAATTTTATTATAGCAGTCCCTTCTATTAAGCATGGCCTAATGCAGAAGATCACATTAGTTTAATAAGAAACACCCTGAAATTTAATTTATGAGCATACAACCCTAACATCTAATTTAAAATAGTGCATCATAAAATAAGAAAATCAATATATCAAGCACCATCTTAACCTAAGTCTATAACTGATGACCTAATAATATAATGTGTGTGTGAAGGCGATGTGGTGAGTTAAGGATAGACTTTAACTTTGGATTGTACCTTGAAAGAGAAATTCAATTTATCATTAATGGGTGGTTCTAATTCAAATGATAAATGATTTAAAGATTGATTTTGAATATTAATTTAATTTAAGTTTGAGTTGGATTTAATATTTTAAAGAGTATGAGGTATAGTGATCCCCACTTTGGGTAAGCCTGATTGTTTCTTATACTCTACATGTAATAGAGTGAACAACCAACCAAAGAATGAGGGTTCAATCTAAAGGGTCTAAATTAAATGATTTTTATAGATGTTAGTAAATTAAATAATGACATTATGTTTTAATTAAGTTATAAGTTAAGATTTATTTAAGCGCAAACAATTTTATCATCTTATGAAGAATATCTTAAAACTAGGGAGATATCTTAAAGACCACTTCAAATACATTAATTAATTTTGAATTAATATTAAATTTAATATTCTTAATTGATCAAATGAAAAAGAAAATATCAAATTATTGTCAAAATATTTCCCAAAATTATGCAAATAGTTTTTTGGAGTAAGACAACTTTAGCGAAACATTTCATAAAAATTTAGGATTAGTTTAAATTAATTTGATTTTTTTTCAATTAGTAAATTATTATATGATCTTAAATATATTTAAGTTAAATAGAACTTATAAATTATTAAACGTTATAGGGGTGTTAAGAATGAAGTCTTAACACTCATGTAAAATTTTATATCATTTAAAGATTGATTATACTTTTTGTAAAGTATTTGAATATTTAAATATTAAAACAATAAAAAATATTTTAATATTTAAAATAAGACTATTTCATTTTTCTTATTTTGTTTTTAGAAATAAGTAAAAATAAAAATTGGTAAATTTTTTATTTTTATTTTATTTATTATGAAATTTTAAAATCTAATTATAATTAATGTAATTTTAATACTTAAATAAATACATATGTATTTGAATTTAAGTTCAATTGACTTAATTAATTCCAAACTTTATGAGATTAGTTTCTAAGATTAAGGGGGACTCATGAACATTCCATAAAGATTTGGTAAATTTTAGTATTATTTAATATGTTATAGTGAGTTAATTTAATAAAATATTTATTATAAGAAATATGAATAATATTAAAATATTTTGGTGAATATGCAAAACACTTTTTTTTTATTAAGAACATAAGCAAGAATACCTTGAATGCCTTGCATGTTAGTTATTATAATTTATATAATTTTGTTAATTTTGGATGTCATTTAAATAATTGTTCATAATTAAAATTTAAAATATATTATTTTACATCAAAATGTCATGAACATTCTTCTAAGGGTTTTCACCAATCCTATGGTTAATCATAGGATCATTAAACCATTTGAAGTTAACTTAAGTCATTTATGAAATTCCTAATTCATAGACTATTTAATTAATTATTTGAATGTGTGTAATTAGGCCTAATTGAAGGTGATTGGAGTAATTAAAAATGATTAAATGTGTTCAACATTTTCCCATAGTCCACTCTATTCATTAAATGATTTAAAACTTTGAGATGCAATTTTATGATTGTTTAAAATTTTAGATTGCTTTATTAAGATATATCTTTAGTTAACCGTAATGATCTAATAAATAATAAAACATAAGATCAAAAATCTTAAGAAAAATTGTAGAGTTAAATGATCACATGCAAAATTTACCTTAGAAATTTCAAAGCATTTGAAATTATAGTTTATGATTAATTACATTGATTAAGACTTTACTGATATGATAATTATTCTAAAAATGTCCAACACCAAATGAAACTTTTAATTTCATTAAATTTCTCTCTATTAGTTGAGCACAAAGAGGGTTTTTTTTTTTGCATTTTTTAAAGTTTTGTGTAATTAGCTATGAATTTTTTAAGTTTTATATGATTTAATTAATTATCAATGGCCAATTAACTCAAAGTTTGATGATTTTATGTTTTAATTAAAACTAGAGGACTTAATTATTTTTCTAAAGAGAATCTATTTTAAATAAGTTTATTTAACCATAAAAATACATTGTCAGTAGTTTTATAATTTTATAATTAATTTTTAAATGAATTTGACTATTAAGAACTCTATAGTACATATGTTTTAATATGTACTCATCCAAATTATATGAAATTTTTATGGGAGTGGGGTGGGGTAGGGAGTGTAGAGAACTCCATCAAGAGTATCCCATAAAATTTCCTAGCCATTTAGGGCAATATTTAAAAAAATTTTCAAGCTACACCTTTTAATTAAACACAAATTATCCTTAGCTTACTTAACAAGCTTCAAGGATTATATAAATTCCATTGATTTCTTTGAATCCATGTAGTGGTTATTTTACTTTTTTAGGCATGTATATTATTATGAACTTTGGAAGATCAAGATGATTTATGTGCTTAAATAATTCTTAATTAAACTCAAATTTAGGGATTTTAGGTTTGAGCTATAATGAGAGGGTTTACACATTTTCTAGCTTCCCGTAATGTTAAGTGTGTATAGCCTTAAAAATATACTTATATAAATAAATAAAACATCCTATAAAACAAGCAATAAAAAAGAATAAATTACTTACAAGCTAACCAATGATTGATAAAGAGAAACCTAATGAATGCTTATGAGTTGAAACTACAGTTGCCAGTTGGAGGAGGGAATAGAGAGGCACTTGGTTGTTGATCAATATTTAAAAGGAAGTGAGGAAAATAGATGGAGAGAAACTAATAATTAAGGCTTGAGAGAGAGCGAGAGAGAAAGGGAGAGAGAGGGAGAGAAGGCTTGATGATTGGAGGGTCATCATTTGAGGGAGCAATTCAGGTGCTCATGCAAATAGGGGGTAGATTAGTAGCTATGAGGAGCAAGGGTTGGGTCAAGTGCAACTCATGTATGGGGGAAAGGGTGAAGATTTCACGTTTAATTTTTAATTAACTAAACTACAAATCGATCATAGGATAGGCTTCAGATCTTACACTAGTGGTACTAATCAGAAAGAAAGAGAGAGAGAACATAAATAGTAATGGATAGAGAGAGGGAGTGAAGGAAAAGGAGACCAAAGAGTCAAGGTGATACAAAATAAAAATGAGTAGAGAAGTAAAAAAACTATGGGTAAGAGATGTAGATGTTGACCTAATCACTTTTAGTGTTAATAAATCACAACTATCCATTTTAATTAGGGGTAATGGATGTCACATGATTTATCTTCATCCTCTAGTGAGAAATAGAGACCATCTACATTTTGCCACTTGATCTAAGCTATCCAAGCTCAAATTTTCATTCAATATGATTGAAAAAAGATCAAGAATAAAATGCAAGGGTTTTCTATAGTTGAATCCTCGTGAGTTGAAAAATTAGTTCACAAAGAATAAAGAACTTATGGACATTCTCTAATTTTGAGATTTTACCTCACTAGAGCTAATTTCTATCGATTCCAACAATTAAGGCTGGTTTTTATTGAAGAGATGAAGCCCTATTGATAAGATCCTCACTTGCCTTTTCACTAGCTACTCTTGAGACCAACGCACCACCACAGGTCATCAGAGTTTGGCCTTTAACTACTTTGTCATGCTTAAATCAAGTAGCTCTCCATTTATTTTAGTTTCTAAGAGTATGGGGAAGGTGTAGAGTGAGTTAATTTGATGTTTGGGTAGAGTTTAGTTATGGTGGATGTTTGGAGCATTTAGATTTAAGAAAGCTTATGGTGGCCAAAGTTAGGATACTAAAGGAAACTTAAGGGCTCTAGGGACTCTCTCTAGAAATGAAGTGATGCTTATATATGCCTTAGAGCCTCTTAATTTAAATATAATAGAGCTTTTCATGTGAAACACTATTTTAGCTTAGTTAAGGCATGGGGAGTGGATTGTGTAGTGGCCCAGGTTAAATTAGATTATAATTTATGAGGTGGAGTCCCTCTAATGGCTAACTAAGTTTGGGGTATTGGAGTGATGTGGAAAATCCATGTTGGCTAAATAAGGTCTATCCAAGGTGATTTGAATATCACCTTGGTAAAATGCTGAGAAAACTAGGTTTGGCTTAGGCTGAGTCAACTTAAGTGAGCTCAAGGAATTAAGGTGACTGCCTAAGCCAAAGGGAGGGGTTGGGGTTTGCCATTTTGGTATTTTATCCTTATTTGAAATATTGGTTCACCAAATTTTGGATGAAGTGGGTTCACCTTAGTGTTCACTTGGATAGGTCCAAGGTGGCCCAATGATGTGTCATGATAGGTTTAGTTGGATTTAAAGTTGGTTTGATTAGGTTTGACTCAATATGGCTCACATAAGTTAAATTAAGTCAATTTGAGTCTAGAAACCAATTGACCAAATTGGGCCCAAGGGGCTATTGGGTCATGTTTAAATATCAATATGGAATGTATTAGGAGTGTTGGCTAGATCTAATTTGGTTTTGCTTGAGATTCGGCTCAATGTGGTTCATGTATGTTTATTTTAGTTAGCTTGGGTAAATTGGTTAAATTAAATTATGCTCAAAGGGATATTTGGTTATGTTCAATAATTAATTTAGAATGGATTAGAAGAGTGCTAATCTACCCTTAATGAAGTGTTGGATCAATGTGATTCATTTAGGTTTATTAGGGTCAAGTGAAATAATTGATCAAATTGGGCTCCAATTTGGCATGTGTTATATTAAATCATGTGTATGTAATGATTATAAGGCTTTGGGTTGATCCAATTTGATTTGGACTGAGTTTAATTTATTTTGGTTCTATATGGTCCAAATAGGCTAACCTAGGTTTGGTAGACCAATTGACTAAATTGACCTCTAATGAAGCTTCAAACATGATTAATTAATGTTTCTAATGCTCAAGTCAAAGTCAATTTCAAGTGATTCTAGTTGATTTAGATTTGGTCATAATGGACCAATTAGACCAAATTGGACTAATTGAGTTAATTGGTAGATTTAAGCTTCAATCAAACATAGGCTAGGTGTGATTGGTGTCTTGGATGTCATTGGGTCAGTTGGGATGAAGTTAATTTAGATTTGGTTTAAGTTCAGGATAAAGTGACCTAAATGGGCAAAATGTGTTACTTAGCTATAACACCCGAGAGGCGAGGGAGAAGCGGGGGGGTTGGGGTGGCGAATTGGGTTTTAAAAATAAAATTCAAAAAGTTTAATTTTATTTTTTGTAGAAGATTTAAATATTTAATAATATTGGTTTAGTGAAATGAAGCAACAAAAAAAGTAATAACAAAAAAGTAAAGAAAGAAAACATAGATATTTTTATATGGTTCAGCTAAACCCCAAAAATCGGTCTACATGCACGTCTAGCCACTTAGACTAGGAATTCACTAAACCAAAGTAGAGATTATAATGAATCCCATACTCTCCTTCATGGGAACGTACAACCTAACACATACTTTTCTTAATGGCAAGCACAACCCAACATGTACTTTCTTTAATGGGCAAGTACAACCAAAAGAAATCAAGACAAAGAAAAGAGAAAGATACAAGTCTAACTCCAATTTTAAAATGTTTTTGCACTCACAACCCAATCTATACTAATATTAAGGTAATTGAATATTAATGAAAAACATAGAGATTTTTATGTGGTTCTAAACCCCAAAAACTGGCCTACATCCATGTCTAGCCACTTAGGCTAAGAATTCATTAAGCCAAAGTAGAGATTATAACAAATCTCCCGTACTCTCCTTCATGGGAAAGTACAACCCAACACGAACTTTCCTTAATGGGCAAGCACAACCCAACATGTACTTTTTTTAACTTGCAAGTACAACCTAAGAAGAAATCAAGACAAAGCAAAGAAAATTATACAAGTCTAACTCTCAAGTTTAAAATGTTTTTGCACTCACAACCCAATCTGTACTAATATTAAGGTAATTGAATATTAATGAAAAAGATAGTTCACTTTAATTTAGAATGAAATTACAACATGATCTTCAATCAAATCTTTAATGCAATTAAGTAACTTAATGTTTCTTGAATGATCTTTAAAGGTTTGAAATGATTTTCTTGAAAGACTTTGAAATGCAAACTAAAATGCAATCACCAAACACTTTACTTTGAATTCTTTTTTATACAAGCTTACTTTTATTCAAATGATAAATATTTGTGCAATTGAAACAACTCAACAATTACTTGAAAAAGTATTTGAATTATATCACATGAAAGCTATCACATAACATATGGATAAACTAATTGATTACAATTAATCAATAAGCACAAAATAATTCATGCAAGATGTGATGTGGTTGGACAAATGGAAAAAGAGAGGTAATAAGATTTTAAGCACAATCAAATTTAACCAACTTATATGAAACTTTAAGTCAAAGAGATAAATAATGGATATTTAAATTATTAAGCACTTAGGAAATTAATAACATTTAAAAAGACTTCAACCAAACAAGAAACAAAAGGAATATTCAAAGATTAAGCACAAAATAAATTGATTTTCTTATGTTGGATTTAAGCCAAACAAGAAATTAGAAGATTATAAAGTAGGTTAAATCCACACAAATTGATCTTCTTATCATTGTTCTTGGCCAAACAAAATATAAAGATTATGTCATGAAATGAACATAATAAAATTTACATAATCTTGTAATCTCCAAAGCCAAGAAGAATTAAAAGAAGTTTAAGCACTTGGCACCTTAGTAAATAAACATCAAGAAGTTGATGTTTTTGACCAAAGGTGGAAACACACCAAAACTTTTCCCAATCAATCTTCAAGCCAAATAAATGTCCAAGGGAAAGGGAGGAATAATGAGGAATGCTTGCACTTGAATCACTAAAAATTTCCAATTGATTATTTTCCCAAGGAACTTCCATAATCACCTTTACAAATTTATTTAAACAATGTGATTCACAGCCAAGGATGGAGGAAATCCCATAGAAATTTTATAAGGAAGTTTATATATGAAGAAGGGAGTTCTGAATAAAATAAATCCATTAAAATCCACTTCAAAGAATTCGGCCAAAGAGGTATCCTAAAATAGGAAATTCTTAAAATAATGCATGGATTAATTTTAAATCAAAGTTTATTATATTCTATACTTATTTAATATTTAAATAACATATAAATTTAATAAATTTAAAGCGTAGTGGCTGGCCTCCCATAAACTTTCCAAAAATAGGCCAAATTGAAAATAGAAAGAAATTATTTTGAAAAAGAGAAGGCTGATTTGAATATAAAATTAAAATAACTTGTAATAAATGAATTAGGCTCTAAATAATCATAATTAATCATGCTTGGGACGTTCAACATATCCCATAAAAGATTTGATTTGCTTTATTAAGTACATATCATGCCTGAAGAAGTGTGAATTAAAGAATAATTCAAAAATAATTTAAATTCAGAAGTTAAAATAATTGAATTTTAAAATATGAAAAATGAGCAAAAATAAGAAGGAAATGTTTTGAATAAATCTCAAACAATTTATTACACAAAATGCATTAAAAATTTTGGCAAAAATAATGCTAAGATAAAATGATAATAGGAGAGAGAATAGGAGGAAAAAGGATAATTTTGGGATAATTCAATTTTCATGCTCTAAAAATTATGAATTAAAATTATAAATAACATGAAAATGATTTAATATTGTTTAAACATAATTCATCTTGCTTGAACACACATTTAATGGAACTTATCATGCATTTATTTTATACTATCCAGAATGGATAACTTAATGAATAATTATAATATTAAGATATAGAAAAAAATAAATAATTTTAGAATGATGAATATAAGATAAATGAATCATTTATTTTAATTTAGTGAGCTTTTCATTTACCTTAATATAGTAATTCCTAGAAAAATTCTCACCAAGTCCATGTCTAATAGCTTTAACAATTTGATATAACTAGAGGAATTGAAGAATTTTCTTGCACACTTGAACTTAACTTGATTAGTAGCATTTGAACATGTGTTTGTTATCATCAAAATCAATCTCATATGTGATGGGGCTTATGAAGTCAACAATCTCCCCCTTTTTGATGATGATAAACATATGTTGGTATTAAATAGCGATGAAAGTGTAAAGTGACCTTTCATCAACCTTTAGAAATATAATTTGCTTTAAATAAAATTTATAGAGTAAATAAATAAAATTTTGAGAATTTAAACATTTTTTAAGCATAATAAAGCACGAATATAACATGAGTATAAAATGAGAAAGCTCTCCCTAAAACTATGCATCATAAAATGAAAGAAAACCAACTTACATTTAATCTCCATTTTAACAACATCAAAAAGGTTTAACCATGAATAATACTAAAATTACATGCTTGTATCTAACATGCTTAACATGCGTCTTAGGGTACAAAAATGTACTTTAGGTAATGGTTTAGTAAAAATGTCCACAGTTTGAAAAGATGTGCTAATAAAATCCATATTCACATCACCTTTACTCACATGATTTTGGATAAAGTGATGTCTACTTCTATGTGTTTAGTTCTAGAGTGTTGGATAGGATTTTTTATCAAACAAATTGTAGTAGTATTGTCACAATAGGAATGTGATTTAGCGTATTTCTGAAATATTCTAATTATTGCTTCAACCAAAGAACCTGAGCAACACAGCTTCCAACATCTATATGCTTAGCTTCAATAGTTGAAAGAGCAATGGAGTTCTATTTTCTAGATGACCAAGTTACTAAAGATGATCTAAAAAATTGACATGTTCCTGCTTTTCCTATCTACTTTACGTCTTGCAAAGTCAACATCAAAATAAGAAATTAATTCACATTAAAGTTAATATTTAGGAAACCACAAACCTAATCTAGAAGTGCTAATTAAATTATGAAAGATAAGCTTACCAGTAGTTAAATGAGATTCTTTTGGAGCAGCCTGCCACATGTCTTTAACATCCTGTCCAAGTACCACATGTCTTCTTTGATTTTTTCTTTGAAGGAATTCCTACAAAATAAAATTAAGAGTTAACTTTTGGAACCCAAACATGTTTTGGTACACATCCAAAAGAAAGGATATGCAATGAATGCTATGTAGTATGTGTAGCTATTTCATTTTAAGCATCCAAATAAATTTTGAATTAGGAAATGATTGAGATTTTTTTGCATGACAATCAAAAGTTACATGATTTTTTATTACAAAAATTACATGTAACATTTGTATTTGCATAAGGTCAAAATTTAAATGATCTTGATGCATCTGATGACTTATGTCTAACAAATGGAACTTGTAAATGTAATGTACTACAAAAATCTAATTTTACATGAAGAAATAAAATTTTCTTTTTCAACTTCTCCACAAGTGTTGTAATGTACTACAAAAATCTAATTTTACATGAAGTAATAAAATTTTCTTTTTCAACTTCTCCACAAGTGTTGATTGATTCTTAGCCTTTAAATCAACACATTCATTTTCTAAAGATGAAGCATGCATTTCTAAAATTTTCTTTTCTTTTTCTAACACAATGAATTTTCTTTTCAGCTTTTTATATTCATGTGTTAATTCATTGAATGCATCATCTAAATCTTTGTAAGAAATATCTATACATACCTTGTAAAATCTACATCAGCCGTAAGACATATATTTACTTCTTCATCTATAGTGTCATCAATTGATTCTTCTAAATCAAAATTTTCCCAAAGTGCTCTTTTCTTTTTCTTTTAAGGCTTTTTATTTTTTTAAGACTTCTTTCTTTCAACTTATTATTTTTCATCTAAGTCTGGACAGTCACCTCTTATATGTCCTAGATTTTTGCAATTGAACCATACTATTCCTTCTCCTACATTCAATCTTTTAGTAAGCAATTTTTGAACTTTAGATTTTCCATACTTGTGTTTTCTCTTTCTAATCATATTTTCTAGCCTTTTTGAAAGCAAAGCAATCTCATCACTATCAACATTTGAACATGAAGAATTTTCTTCATAGTTATCTTCCACCTGTAAAGCAATTAAATTTTCTTTCTCTTTCTTTCGAAAAGAGTCATTTTGATCCCTTTGTACAATAACCTATTCATATGCTATCAAAGAACCAAGAAGCTGATCAAGTGAATAAGTAGTTAAATCCTTAGCTTCACTAATAACTGTAACTTTTGCATCCCAATCTTTTGGAAGGCTGCGTTGTTTATTTTTGAGATGTGTATATGGGGACACCACACAGATCTAAGGGTGTACTTATTGAGGTGATCAGGTATGACATCAAGGAATCATGCATTATCTCAAAAGATAGAAATCACCACCCTACAATGGACCTAATCACCTAATAAGGACTCCTAAGTCATGATGGGTCTTCAAATATACCAGAGATTTTTTTCCCTACTTTACATGGATGAATAAAGCAGAGTTTATTTAAACTGAGTTCTATAGTTATCTATTGGGGCAAGCCCCCATAGTTAATTACACCCTAAGGAAGGTGAGTTCCTTAGGAATACTCTCAATTAAAGTAGGAAATTATTGTCTCCAAAGATTTCAAAGATAGAACTATCAATAAATTGGCTATGTTTGGAAAATCAAGTGGGATAGATCAAAAAAGAGATTTATTATCGAAGCCAAAGAGAGATGAGTAGGGAATGCTCATGATACTAGGAGAGCTAGTGAGCACTCCAATCTACCCTATTGTTGGTTGGGATTTATATGTTTAAAATTGAGAGGATTGATTTTTATTCAAGTTGATATTTTATTAGAAAACTAGGACTTATAATCCCAAAATACAAGATTATGAAAATGCCTAAGAGGTGATGATTTATGCTAGTATCTCAATAAAAACAACTACCTTGGATCCTAAATCTATGGAGCTTTGGCAAGAACCAAAGCATGACCTAAATCTAAGCAGAGATTGGTATATGGTTTACCTCCACAAGAGAGGATAAACCACCTGACTACTGGACTTACAACTACCTGGAGTGGCAGCTAGCTAACTCCTCCTACACTTCAAAACCATGTGGTCAAGTCATATATTTTGCAAGATGGTTAGGTAGTTATTATTTAGAAAGAGACCAAGTCCTTAAACCACTCCCTAAGAGACTAGAGAATGAGTGTATGAATAAATGACCTAATATAATGTAAATATTCTCAAAATTTATTTAATTTTGGACTCTTTAATTTGAAAAAGGCTTTGGAATTTTATATGCCTATACACATGATGAAATTAGATTAATGGCTAAATCAACAAGAAGGGGTGTTTTCCACCACAAGGGATGCCCTCAAAGGTTAAGCATTCCCCTATTGTGCAAGGATGGAAATCCCCTATTTTCAAGAGCAAAATAATATGATATACATGTTGTGAGACATACAACCATTCAGCTAAGGGGTTGCTAAATCTTTTAATTATCTTGATTATATCCTAAGCTTTATGTGAGGTTATGATTTGTAGAAAATTTTAGTAATGAGTTGTAGTTGGGTAAAGAATTTATTTTTTCCTATGAGCCTAATCATATCCAGGCCATACAACAAGCACCTATACAAAAAGAAACTATAAGAGGCATGAAATTTCTAGTGCGCAATACAAATAAATCATCAAACAATTTATAAAGCTAGCACAAAAAATAAAAGGCCTGTGCATCGGGTACCTCCGTACAACCCAAAAAAAAAAAGATGGGTAGCCGAGCTCTACCCTTATACAATTTGGATTACAAAAGAATAATTATAATTAAGATTGAATACATGCTATGAGGGTCTTCATCTTCTTCAAATCTTTATGCCTTTTTTCCTCCTCTTTGCTTCTTTAATTTGGCTCACTTCAAGACATCACATGGCACGCAAGATATAGTCATTCTAGCCAATAGTCATCTTAATTCACCCATAGCACTAATCCTAATTCTTAATTGCAAAAGTACATTGAATTGAAAAGATAAATCTAACTACACCTACAAAATAAAGGTTAACAAAACATACATTCCACCCAAGCAATTATATTTATAATTTGGACTTAGCATTCTACACATGGGTAACCCAGCCCACCTATCCTAACTTAAATTATGCTTAGGGGCTTAAGCAACCTATAAAGAGAGCATTTATATTTATTTTTTAACAGCCCTTTAACCATAATCCCTGTAAAAGGCATAATTAAGCTAATAATGACCTAACATCGAGTCTACAAAATATACACCCTAACATTCAGTCTAAAATAATGCATCACAAAATAAATATACATCAAACCATGCACCCCCTAACATAAAGCTAGAAGTGGTGACTTCATCTAATGTGTGTGTATTAAGGCTTGTGTGGTATGTCATAACTAGGCTTTAGAGTTAAGATTTTCTAAGTATAGAAAGGTTCAATTTAGAGGATGGTTTCACTTTAAGTGGTTTAATTATTTTATAAATTTTACTTAATGTATTCTTTTGTTTCACTTGGTTTACACTTAACAACTAAGTGTTATAAAGAGAAGAAAAGAGAGGACCACTCTCCTTTATCCCTACCTTAAGCCACATCTAAAGCAAGTTAATTAATCAATTCTTTTTTAGTTAATGGCTTATTACATATTTTAATTAATCTTATGTTTAGGTTTGCTTTAAGTAAACTCATTCAATAAGAAAGACATATTAAGGTTAATTAGGATGAATTACTATCACATAACACATGTTTGTTTATTTCTTTCCATCATATATAGCATGCATATGGTTAAGTCCTAAACATACCTATACATGCAAATTATATTTTAGCATACTTGAATGATGAATGTAAGCAAATGTATTTGGAATTGATATTTCATTTGGTAGAATTATTTTATCATAGTATTTTAAAGCTCTATATAAATTCTTATACTAAAGCATAAGGAAAGAACTTCAAATTATCTTGAACAAAGTATGAATGCTTATTTCTTTTTAATAAAAAAGGGGATTTCAGTCATTAGCTACACACAAATGTATAAGAGTTTTAAGCAAGTACGTCACCATTGTTCTACACCAAGAGAGTGAAGTAGGAACCTCCTTAGGGCTACTCAAAGCCATGTGTCCTTGAGATGTCCAGACTAATATACCCGCTATCCTCAGATACATATGGATGTATAAGCAACTATAAGAATGAGAATCATGCAAAAGTAGAATTGATTTGATTAAATTATGGTTTTCATCCACTAGTTGTGTCACACATACATACATACATACATACATACATATATATATATATATAAATATAAATTTTAAGTAGGTACAACACCATTATTTCGCACCAAGGGAGTGAGGTAGGAACCTCCTTAGGGCTACTTAAAGTCGTGTGCCCCTGAGATGTCCAGACTAATATACCCACTATTCTTATATATATGTGAATGTGCAAGTAACTATAAAAATAAAACTATACAAAAGTTGGATTTAATTTGATTGATTTATTTATGTAAATGAATTAAAGCTTTATCTAAATTCTAATGTCAAAGATTCATAAGAATGAAATTAAGGCACGTCACCATTGTTCTGCACCAAGGGAGTGAGGTAGAAACCTCTTTAGGGCTACTTAAAGTCATGCATCCCTGGGATGTTTAAACTAATATACCCGCTAACATTCTTACTTATGAAAATAAACATATGAATATAAGAAAGAAACTTCATTTTATACACTAAGTTTATATTCACATGCACTTCCTATATATACATAACTAAAATCACAACACATATTCTTATTCATTAAGAAGCTTTTGAAAATATATTTATAATTTAATAGTGATAATACACATATTCTTAATTAAGTCAACACATGCAAATTGACATAAAAGAAATCATTTCTTACTTAATTAATTTTTGAAAAGAATGAATTCATGACTATAAGTGGCATACAACACTTTAATATGATTGAAAGAGATAAAGAAACACAAGAATACAATCTCATTCAATCCAACTAATTCCTAAGGACAACCACATTAAATAAGCTTATTTTAATTAAACCAAAGTTTGTTAAAGCCATTTTTGATTTCATATTTGATTTGATTTATGAAATGTGAAAGAGGCTTTCTAGTCCTAATCTCATTCCCATATGTGTGAGTTAATTTTATTCAATAAAAAGTAATTAAGTTTATTTTATGGATTGATTAAGTTAAATATGGATTAAACTAATTAATTTTCCCTTACTTATGTCACCTTAAGGTAATCAATTAAACAATTATGAGCTAATATGATATGAAACCACATGGAAAGTAAATGGAAATGCTCCTATAAAATGAGAGTGGCCTAATGCAATTAGCTCAAAATTATTAATTAATTAAGCTTAAGGAGCTCACTTAATTACTCTTATGGTTTTGTCACATATGTGAGCTAACTATAATTTCATTAGCTCTCTCTCTATAGGTTATTGAACACTCAAAGAGCTACACAAGAGTTAATTAGAGAAGTAGATTCAATCAAATTAATTAAGTACATTAATTATCTAATTAAATCTTAATTATCCTTAATCAATAATATGAAATGGACTTAGGGAAAGAGACAAAGAAGGGAGCCTAAGTCTCAATACCTAAATCCTTTTAATTAGTTAATCAAAGTTCAGGTATGATTTGAATTTTGATTAATTTTGTTAGTTAATTAGTTAATGGGTTTTAATTAATTAATAATTTAAGAGGGAATGGAGAATACTTAAAGAAAAGATTGGAAGAGGGGGTCCCAATCCATTTCCTTAAACTTCATCACCATTAACAAATGTTAATAAGCTTAATTGATTGGTTAATTTATTGTTCATTTGCTTAATTATCATTAATTAAGATAGGAGAGTAAATAAGGCTTAATCCACTGATTTCCCCAATTAATTATCCAACACATCCCAAGGAAAATAGGAGAGACAGAGGTCATCCCCATAAACATCTCTGAAAAGTTTGAAATTAATTGAATAATTAATCAAAATAATTAAGCTAATTAATAGGATGTTTTGCATTAAAAGGATTCATTAACCTAATTAGCCCCCTAATCCCATTAGCCATGTGGCTACTAATGCGACACACTTTTTACATAGCGTGATGGGATTAGTTATTTAAGTTGTCATGTCGAATACTAATGTGGATGGCGATGAAACACATTTTTTGTGTGGGCTATCCGATCTAAGATCGGATGACCACGATTAAATGCATTATTTCAAAGGAGAAAAAAAGAAGTTCTATGCATGATCGATCAGGACCATCCATTTTGATCATGAATGGACGTGATTAGTCTCCTCTCGGCGGCGTGATACGGCCCATTGATCGTCACCTGATCTGAGCTCACTCCAGCTTCGATGGAGATCAAATTGATTCCACACCTTCGATGAAGCACAACAAATGAATCCAATGGTGGAGATCACTCGAGATGCAAGTTTCCTTCCTAAAGGACCAACCTATTTTAAGCTAAGGATCAGTTTTAATGGCATACCTCACCGGAGCTTGTGACCGAGTAGTTCCAATGATTGAGGAAGCTTCGTTTGGTAGAAATGAATCCCTATTAAGATGCATGAGCTTTGATTTGGTTGGTTTGCTTGAAAGACCAACCCACGACACATAAGCAATCATCCTTGATCGAACTCCACCCTTCGGCCATTAGGAAGCTTAGAAAATGATTCATGTCAGCTCGTCTAGGTCCAAGGATGGTGTGTGCAAAGTTAATTACACTTTGGTTGCAAAATGGGGAAATGGCAATCACTGCTTCGCTCCCCTATTTTGATTTCACGTATAACCAAGAATGGGTAATTTGGGGAGATTGAGAAATGCAAGCTGAAGCTCTAGGATGTCTCTCTTTGGTTGCTAGGGTTGAATCGAGTGAGAGTGTCTTATCTCATTGGATGCCTTAGACCCAAGGGAAAAGTGGTCATTTGGCTATGGGTTTGATTTGGGTAGATTCAAAATGGGTCAAAAGTGGGTTAGCCCAAATTTCAAGTGGTTTGAAGTTTATTTGATTTGATTTGACTTGATTTGACCTATTTAGGTCAAATTGGTTAGGTTGGGTCAAGTTGACCAATTGATCAAATTGGTTCAAACCAAGGGTTGGGTCAAGTTTACATGACTATTTGGAGTTTATTGGTGTCATTGGTTTGGTTCAATTTGCTTTGGATTTGATTATTGCTCATTTGGGTTCATATAGGTCAAATGGGTCAAGTTGACCAATTTGATCAATTTGACCAAATTTGATTGGGTTAGGTGTTGAGTCAAATTCAATTGGCTAATTGAAAATGATTGTAGGCTTTGGTTTAGTTTAATTTTGAATTAATTTAGATTTTGGATAATTTGATCCTTTAGGTCAATTTGTGCTAAGTTAGATTTGGTTGACAAATTGGTCAAATTCGGCTCAATAATGGCTTTGGTGAAGTTCAATAATCAATTTGGAATGAACTTGAACCATTGGTTGCAATCAATTTGGGTTGGATTGTGATTTGACCTATTTTGGCTTTTTAGGCCAATTTGGGTTAACTTGGGTCAAATGGCCAATTGGACTTGGTTTGGATCAATTGAGGTTTTGGTCATGTTCAATCATCGATTATGAATTAGTTTGAATCAAAGGTTTCAGTTAATTTGGAATATGGTGTGTTTTAATTAGTTTAAGTTTCATTTGGGCTAAAGGTTGACTTGGTCAACAAGTTAGGTTGACTTGGTTTGACCCAATTCAAGATAATTCATTAACCTAGGATGATTGTTGATCATGATATGAGGTTTGGATGGGCTTAGCTCAATTTAATTTGGGTTGGATTAGAAATTAGCTCAAAAAGCTCTTTTAGGTCACTTTGGGTCATGGACCTACGTGAGTCAATTGGCTTGATAATGGCTTGATTCAAGTTTAGTTGTATTGATAAATGGATTTGAGATAAAAATATAAATCCAATTGTAAATGGTTTGAACCCCTATGGATTTTGGTTCATATGATAATTTCAAGTCAAAAGGGCTAACTTGGGTTTGACTTGGGTTAGCTTGGATTTGGTTTGATAATTGTAGTTTATATTTATATTTGGAACAATGATTGAAGAAATGATTGAATCATGAAGAAATTCATGGGTTTTGAATTGATTTGGGTATCATTTCAAGTAACTAGCTAAAATGGCTAAAATTGGAAATTTGATTTAATTTGGGTGTGATTTTGGCTATTTGGATTTATATTTCATTTATATTTGGGAATATAAATGAAAATATAAATGGTTCATGAGAAAATCACTTAAGTTTGAGTGATCTAGAATTAAATTCGACCATGCTTATGGTTTTGGGTCAAAAGGGCTAAGAAAGGAAACCTATTTAGTTTGATTTGATTTTGGTCATTGGAGGGTGGATTTCATTTATATTTGTGAATATAAATGAAGGAACAATTGATTTATAAAGAAATCAATTGAGTTTGGGATAGTTTGAATTGATATTTGACTAAGCTTATGAGAGTGGTTCATAAGACTTAGGTGGGAAATTTAGTCTTGGATTTAATTTGGGATTGATTTGTTTGGTTTGGAATTGATTTGTGATTTGATTTGGGATTGAATTGATATTTGAGAAGGTTAATTGAATTGGGGTTGATTTGAATTTGGTTAAGGCTATGTCCATAAGATGGAATCAAAGGGCTTAGGAAGGGTCTTGGCATTTAGATTTGATCATGGGATTGAATTATTTGAAGTTGGAATTTGATTTATGATTTGGAGTTTGAATTGATATCTTAATTTGAGGGTTGATTTGAGAAGGAAAGCATGGATTGGGTTTAGACCATAAGGTAGGTTTTTTAAGTCCCTAAGGCATAACCTATTCCTATGGCTAACCCATCTAAGTCTCTAGGCTTAGGTTAAGTATTCACCTAATCACTAGAAGTGTCTTAAGACTAAGGAACTCTTAGTGTCTATAAGAGTCCTAGATCTATGATGAGGAAGCTGAGAACTCACTCCAAAAGTGAGGTCAACAAAGGCATCTTAAAATTTTATAAATCAAATCTTAATTTTTATACTTTCTTCCAAGTGAGTGCAATGTATTTGTGATTTTAATGAAGTGAGTTTACATATCAAAAATACTTTCATTTGGTAACATGTGAAATAATTGATACTCATGCACTAACTTACTTATATATGCATCTTTAACTTTGTTAGTACCTTCATAAGTAAGAATCAGTTTATCCCATATTTCTTTTGTAATAATAAGCTTGGAAATTCTCATGTAGTCATCAGGAAGTAAAGCATAATAAAGAATGTTACAATCTTTTGCATTTAGTGCATTCAATTCTCTATCAAAAGCAGACCATTCATCAAAAAGTTTATCAACTTATAATCCATTCATATCAACAGTGAGTGTGGGATACTAGTGTGTCAACATATACCACATTCTAGAATCCTATCCACGAATAAAAGTACTAATGTGATTTTTCAAATAATCAAATTGAACATTATCAAGTAAAGGTGATTTATGTGTAGACTGCCTTTTAGGTAAAGTACCATTAGAAAACATTTGTGCCATAGCAATCAAACTCAGAGATGTTAAGCCACCACAAATTAAGCTAAGGTATGATGCTAATTATTACTTAGCCACAGCACACAAGAAGGCCAGGGGAGGGGGGATGTTGTGAATTGGGTTTTAAAAATAAAATTCATAAAATTTAATTATATCTTTTATAGAAGATTTAAATATTTAATAATAATGCTTTAGTGAAATGAAGCAATAGAAAAAGCAATAATAGAAAAGTAAAGAAAGAGAACACAGAGATTTTTATGTGGTTCGGCTAAACCCCAAAAACTAGCCTATATCCATGCCTAGCTACTTGGGCTAGGAATTCACTAAACCAAAGTAGAGATTACAACAAATCTCCCATACATTTCTTCACATTTAAGTACAACCCAACACGTACTTTTCTTAATGGGCAAAAATAATCCAACATGTACTTTCCTTAATGGGCAAGTACAACCCAATAAAAAATCAAGACAATGCAAAGAGAAAGATATAAGTCTAACTCTCAATTTTAAAATATTTTTGCACTCACAACCAAATCTATACTAATATTATGGCAATTGAATATTAATGAAAAAGAGAGCTCACTTTAATTTTAAATTAAATTACAACTAGATCTTCAATCAAATATTTAATGCAATTAAGTAGCTTAATGTTGTTTGAATTATCTTTAAAAGGTTTGAAATGATTTACTTGAAAGACTTTGAAATGCTAACTAAAATACAATCACCAAACACTTTACTTTGAATTCTTTTTCATACAAGCTAACTTTTATTCAAATGATAAATATATGTGCAATTGGAATAACTCAAGAATTACTTGAATAGGGATTTTAAATATATCACATAAAAGCTATCATATAGCATATGCATAAACTAATTGAATATAAGTAATCAATTAGCACAAAATAATTTATGTAAGACGTGATGTGGTCAACCAAATGGAAAAAAAAGAGAGGTAATAAGATTTTAAGCACATTCAAATTTATATGAAACTTAAGAAATTAAGAAATTAAAATTAAAATACAGCCAAACAAGAAAGAAGAGGAATATTCAATGATTAAGCACAAAAAAAATTGATTTCCTTTTGTTGGCTTTAGGCCAAACAAGAAATCAAAAGATTATCAAGTAGGTTAAGTTCACATAAATTGATCTTATTATTGTTGTTCTTGTCCAAACAAAATCTAAAGATTATGTCATGAAATGAACATAAGAAAATTTACAAAACCTTATAAATCCCAGAGCTAAGAACAAATAAAAGAAGTTTAAGAACTTACACCTTAGAACATCAAGGAGTTGATGTTTTCGCCAGGTGGAAACACAAACCAAACCTTCACTCTTCCCAATCAATAAAAAATGTCCAAGGGAAAGGAAGAATGATGACGAATTTGCACTTGAATCACCAAAATCTCCAAAGATTGCAGCCACAATGAGATCTTCTATAGGCTCTTTTACAAATTTGTTTATACCTAATATGGAATGTATGCTATGTGATTCATGGCCAAGGATGGAGGAAATCCCAATGAAATTTCGGCCAAGGAAGTTTAGATATGAAGGAGGGAGTTTTGAATAAAATAAATCCATTAAAATCCATTTCAAAGAATTCGACCAAAGAGGTTTCCTAAAATAGGAAATTGTTTAAATAATGCATGGATTAATTTTAAATCAAAGTTGATTTTATTCTATACTTATGCAATGTTTGAATAACATATAAATTTAATAAATTTAACGCATAGTGGCTATCCTCCCTTAAAGTTTCCTAAAATATGTCAAATTAGAAAAAGAAAAAAAAATGTTTTGAAAAAGAGAAGGCTGATGTTGTGAATTAGGTTTTAAAAATAAAATTCATAAAATTTAATTTTATCTTTTATAGAAGATTTAAATATTTAATAAAATGCTTTAGTGAAATGAAGCAATAGAAAAAAGCAATAATAAAAAAGTAAAGAAAGAGAACATATAGATTTTTATGTGGTTCGGCTAAACCCCAAAAACTAGCCTATATCCACGCCTTGCCACTTAGGCTAGGAATTCACGAAACCAAAGTAGAGATTACAAAAAATCTCCTTTACTCTTCTTCACATTCAAGTACAACCCAACACATACTTTTCTTAATGGGAAAAAATAATCCAACATGTACTTTCCTTAATGGGCAAGTACAACCCAATAAGAATTCAAGACAACGCAAAGAGAAAGATATATGTCTAACTCTCACTTTTAAAATATTTTTGCACTCACAACCAAATCTATATTAATATTATGGCAATTGAATATTAATGAAAAAGAGAGCTCACTTTAATTTTAAATTAAATTACAACAAGATCTTCAATCAAATATTTAGTGCAATTAAGTAGCTTAATGTTGTTTGAATGATCTTTAAAAGTTTGAAATGATTTTCTTGAAAGACATTGAAATGCTAACTAAAATACAATCACCAAACACTTACTTTGAATTCTTTTTCATACAAGCTAACTTTTATTCAAATGATAAATATATGCGTAATTAGAATAACTCAAGAATTACTTGAATAAGGATTTGAAAAATATCACATAAAAGATATCACATAACATATGCATAAACTAATTGAATATAAGTAATCAATAAGCACAAAATAATTTATGCAAGATGTGATCACCAAATGGAAAAAAAGAGAGGTAATAAGATTTTAAGCACATTCAAATTTAATCAGCCTATATGAAACTTTAAGTCAAAGAACTTAAGAAATTAATAACCTTTAAAAAACTTTAGCCAAACAAGAAAGAAAAGGAATATTCAATGATTAAGCACAAAATAAATTGATTTCCTTATGTTTGCTTTAGGCCAAAAAAGAAATCAAAAGATTATCAAGTAGGTTAAGTTCACATAAATTGATATTCTTATTGTTGTTCTTGTTCAAACAAAATCTAAAGATTATGTCATGAAATGAACATAAGAAAATTTACATA
Source organism: Cymbidium sinense (assembly GCA_021442155.1). Lineage (NCBI taxonomy): Eukaryota > Viridiplantae > Streptophyta > Magnoliopsida > Asparagales > Orchidaceae > Cymbidium > Cymbidium sinense. Next base: position 36,021,765 of record CM038217.1, read on the forward strand.
ATCTTATAAACTCCAAAGCTAAGAATAAATAAAAGAAGTTTAAGAACTTAGAACCTTAGAAAATAAACATAAAGGAGTTGATGTTTTCAGCTAAAGGTGAAAACACACCAAACCTTCACTCTTCCCAATCAATATTAAAGCCAAATAAATGTCTAAGGGAAAGGAAAGAATGATGATGAATGCTTGCACTTGAATCACCAAAAATCTCCAAGAGATTGTTTAGCAAGAATCGGCCAAAGAGATCTTTTATGCTTTTACAAATTTGTTTATACCCAATATGGAATGTATGCTATGTGATTCATGGCCAAGGATGGAGCAATTCCCATTGAAATTTTGGCCAAGGAAGTTTAGATATGAAGGAGGGAGTTTTGAATAAAATAAATCCATTAAAATCCACTTCAAAGAATTCGACCAAAGTGGTTTCCTAAAATAGGAAATTCTTTAAATAATACATGGATTAATTTTAAATTAATGTTGATTGTATTCTATACTTATGTAATGTTTGAATAACATATAAATTTAATAAACACATAGTGGCTAACCTCCCTTAAAGTTTCCTAAAATTGGTCAAACTAGAAAAAGGAAAAGAATTATTTTGAAAAAGAGAAGGATGATTTGAATTTAGGTTTAAAATAACTTGTAATAAATTAAATAGGCTCTAAATAATCATAATTAATCATACTTGTGACTTTTAACATATTCCATAAAATATTTGATTTGATTTAGCAAGTACATGTCATGCATGAAGAAGTTTGAATTAAAGGATAATTCAAAAATAATTTAAATTTAGAAGTTCAAATAAATGAATTTTAAAATATAAAAAATGAAGAAAAATAATATGGAATTTTTTGAATAAACTTCACACAATTTATTTCAAAAAAATGCATTAAAAATTGGGCCAAAATAATGCTAAGATGAAAATGATAATAGGAGAGAGAAGAAAGAATAATAGGAGAGAGAATAGGAGGAAAAAGGATAATTTTGGGATAATTAAATTTTCATGTACTAAAAATTATGAATGACATGAAAATAATTTGATAAAGTTTAAACATAATTTATCTTGCTTGAACACTCATTTAATGGAACATATCATGCATTTAGTTCATACTATCCAAAATGGATAACTTAATGAATAATTGTAATATTAAAATAGAGAAAAATATAAATAATTTTAGAATGATGAATCTAAAAATGATTGAATCATATATTTTAATTTAGTGAGCTATTCATTTGCCTTAATATAATAATTTTTAGAAAAGTTCTCACCCAGTCCATGTCTAGTACCTTTAGCAATTGATATAACAAAAGAATCAGGAGCTAAAGTATTTTTCCTGTAATTATCCTTGATTAGTGTTTGATAATATTGGAATTAAGTTCAATATTGATTTTATTTTATTTGTTTATCAAATTTTATGTTTGTTTGTGCTAGGTGGGGCTCACTAGTCCAATTAAACTAACCATAGGGTTGAATCCCATTAATCTTAGGTTTCGATTAGGTGTCCCCTTAGTCACTAGAAGTGCCTTAAAATTTTAAGTAAGGGAATTCTAATGCCAAGATAGTAATCCTAAGACTAAAGGGATGAGTGTCAACCTCACTAAAAGTGAGATCTATAAATGGAGCTCTAATAAGTGTGGTTGATTAGACAGAGCACACAACACTTATTGGCATTGACTGAACTAATCACAACATTTAAGAGATGATAGGAAAGAATGTTTGCACTACCTTAGAAGTTTAGAGGAATTTAATTTAGAAAAAGATTGGCTATTTATTTATTTTGGAAGTTTTGGATTAAGTTTCAAACATAAGGAATTCCAAAATAGATGTTGGAAATATATGTGAGTCGTAAGCTTAAAGATTCATGAGTTGAATATGCTAGAGCATGCACCTATAAAATAGGGAAAGATTTGATTTTGGTTTTAAGAAGAGATTATATTTGGAGGTTTGAATGACTTAGTCCTACTTAAGCTTGCTAGTTTGAAAGACTAATGTGAAAACATGTAGGTGTGATAGGGAGAAGATCTAAAACTAATATTCATCTTAAGATATCTAAGAATGTATATGGAAGTGTATGATGATTGAACTAGGAAGGGGCCACCGGAGCATTATCCAACTTAGGTTTACTAGCTAAAGAGATAACCCATTAATTATGGAAAGGAGGTGATCTAACATAAGGGAAGGATTTGATGGTGTTTATATTAGGATGAACTAGATCCTAAGATTTTTTTTCCATAAATTTCCAATGAATAAATTAGGAAGAAAGTATGAGAATTCACATCTTCCTAAGTGGAATTAGTCAAAGGGATAGCCTAAAATGGTTAACCAACCAAAGGGAGGATCTATGAGTGTCTATATTGAGATAAACTAGAACTTATAATTTTCTTTTAATTTCATACAAATGATAACACTAGATGACTTAGTCTTAATCCAATTATACAAATTTAAACGTAAATAAGAATTCCTCAAGAGGACTTAGTTCTAATCAAACTACACTAATTTAAACTTAGAGAAGGATGCCATTGTGGGTCTTAATCCTAACTAATGGTAATAGATGGAGAGGATACCACTTGGGGACTTAGTCCTAACCTAACTAAACAGATTTAAGCTAGAGAAAGTTTCCATTGAGGGATTTAGTAGTAATCTAGTAGAACTAGAGGGATAAAATTCCACTAGGGGTCTTAATTTTAACCTTATCGTATTAAAGGCTTTTCCTTTTTGATTCCTAGAAAGGATTCCACTAGAGTACTTAATCTTAACTAGAGGAGATCGTTGGAGAGGATGCCACTAGGGACTTAGTAGTCCTATCCTAACTATGGTATAGTGGATTTTTTCCTATTAATTTTTAATGACAAACTTAAGAAGAATTCTTGGGACTTATATCTTCCTACGTCGAATTAGCCAAAGAGATAGTACTAATGACTAACCAACATAAGGGTATGACTATTAGGAGTGAGATCACAAGGGCTCTATCTTAACCCAAAGTAATTTAAGCCATAACCCTCATGAAAGGAAATTATGAGAGAAATCCTAGCTGTGGCTAATGAATTTGATTGTAGATATGATTTTAAAGAAGATTTTAAAATTGCATTTTGAATCTGAAAGTGTTTTTGAGAAAGTTAAATAATTAAAGGTTTCTTCAAAAGTTTGGACCATTCAATATAAACTCCAAATTGATATGAAACATAGTTTTATTAATAAAATTTATTTTCAAATATAGTCATGCGTAACATATTTTTAAATAAAATTTATTAATAAAAGCATTAGATGTTCACCATTATGATCAATCAATTAGCACTACCCTCTTCAATCAACCTTTTCTATGATGAAAGGACCTTTGAACATTAGTTCAAAATCTCATGTTTTGACAAGTAACCACCAGTCTCCTAAGAACTACAATAGCTCTTCAACTTAGAAAGTTCTTGAAAAACTAATTTGTTATGAGGTTGAACCATCTATTCTTTACATAACTCAAGGTTTTGATGAGCTTAAAGATGTCTCTCTTCAAGACCTTTGTGTTCATCTAAATAAAGTCAGGCATTTTGTTTGGCTATGATTTTGTTGCCAATTGACTCTCAGTAAATGAAGTTATACATCTAGAGGAATGATTTCCTCAGATTCATAGATTAGAGAGAACAAAGTAGACTATGTCAGAGTTCTATATATAGTAAGGTATGCCCATGAGGCTTCAACAAACTTCTCATGCAACGCCATTTAACTTTAGTAAGTATTTTTCTTAGGATTTGTATGAGAGTTTGTTGAAGGCATCAACCAACCCATTAGATTGAGGATAGTATATGGTTAAATACATCCAGTCTGTATTGTGTCGCTAGGTGAAGTTGTTGATATCGATGCTTCTAAAGGGAGTACCATTATTAAATATAATTAATTGGGCACACCAAATCTATATACGATATGATTCTAAAGGAATTACAAGAAATGGTAGGCCTTAACCTCTTTTAATAGGACTACTTCAACCCATTTAGAAAAGTAGTTTGTAGCTACTAAAATAGATCTATGGCCTTCTAGAAGAAGGAGGGTTAATTGAGCCAATGATGTCAGTGCTCATGAGGCTATTATTGGATGAAGGATATTGGGTGGCTAATGCAAAACCACTACATGTACATGACACTGGTGACAGTGATGGACAACATTTATGCAATCTATAATCATTGAGGACCAATAATATTCGATTCATTTAATTTTAGCCTTTAATTTTAAACTTGATTGCACACCTATGCACCTCGATCATAATTTTTTATGCTTTATGTTTTATCTAAATAACATAACCATATGTGATTATGGAGTTACATCAATGAGAACATACAATAATGCCCTTTGCTTAACTTGATGAGTTTGAGATTTCTTCTGAGAAAGTTTTCCTTTACACAAATAGTTAATGAATGTCTAATCGACCACTTCATCTTCTTTGATAAGAGAAACTTCCCCTTCTAGGGTTTACTTATCAATTAGTTGAATATCAACAAGGGATAGATAATGATAGTTACAAACTTTTATCGATAGGGAATTATTATCCAGACAAGCCATCTCATTAGCAAGTTTTGTTAAAGTGACTTCTATGAAATTTTCTTCTCATGGAATCATGGTGTTTATTTTTGAATGTGAGGGGACACCACAGATCATAGGGAGTACTTATTGAAGTGATCTTGTATGACATTTAGGTATGATGTATTATCTTGAAAGATAGAGACACCACCCTTCAATGGACCTAATCACCTAATAAGGACTCTTAAGGCATGATGAGTCTTTGAATATACTAGAGATTTTTCCCCTGCTTTACATGGATGAATAAAGTAGAGTTTATATTAAACTAGGTTCTAAAGTTCTCTATGAAGGCAAACCCCCATAGTTAATTACATCTTAAGAAATGAAATTCATTAAGAATACTCTCGGCTAAAGTAGACAATTATCATCTCCAAATATTTCAAGGTTAAACTATCAAAGGATTGGTTATGTTTGGAAAAATAATTGGAAAAGTTCAAGAAAAAGACTTATTTTTAGAATCCAAAGGGATGAAAATAGGGAATGCTCATGATAGGAAGCCCTAGTATTCCAATCTATATATATTTGAAAGTGAAGAGATTTATTTATTTGAGTTAAATTTTATTAGATTGCTGCTAGGGATTATAATCCATCAATACAAGATTATGGAAATGCCTAAGAGGTGTGGATTTTTGCTTGTAGCCCAAAGGAAATAGCTACCTCTTGTCTTAAATCTAGAGTGCTTTAGCAAGAGCTAAAGCATGACCTAAGTCTAAGCGATAGGTGGACATAAAGGTTCACCTCCATAAGAGAGGATGAACCATCTGACTTTAAGACTTATAATTGCCTAAAGTGGCCACTAGCTAACTCCTCCTATGATTTTAAAACCATGTAATTTGATCTTATGAATTGCAAGATGGCTAGGGTAGTTATTTAATTTGAAAGAGGCTAAATTCTAAAACTCACTCCCTAAGAGATTACAACATGAGTGGTATGAGCATATGACTTAATCTATAAATGAAAATCTTTTCAAAATTTATTTCTTTTATTTTGACACATCATTTATACAAAGGCTTTGGGATTTTTTATATGCCTAAATGCATGATGAAGTAGATTATTGGCCAAATTAAAAGAGAAAGAGGGTGAAGCTCCGTTAGCAGGGGTTGCTCTCATGGGTCAAGCGGTCTCTATGCAACAGAGGCTCTCACTTTACAAGAGTAATTCAAGATGCATGCATGATGTGAAACATACAACCATATGACTAAAAGGTTGCTAAATCTTTTAATTATCTTATTTATATCCTTGGCTTTATGATGCAGTTATGAGTTATTTAAAAATTTAGTTATGAGTGATTAATTGGGTAGAAAACTTATTTTATTCTAAGAGCCTAATGCATCTAGGCTACACATTAAAGCATCAATCATAAGAAACTATGAAGAAGGATGCCATTTATAATTTTCAATTTAAACAAATCATCAATTAATTTTGTAACTATTGTAAAGAATAAGATGCCGGTGCGGTCGGGCTCGATGTACAACCAAAAAAAAGTGGTAGCCGAGCTCTACCCTTATACAACCTGGAATATGAAAGAATAATTATAATTAGAAATGAATACATGCTTCATTCTTCACTCCTCCATTTCTTTGATTTAATTCTTCTTTCTTGATTTGGATGTGCTTGCTTTAAAGGCATCACAGGGCACCCCAAGATGAAGCCTTCCACCACTGCACATCATAATCCCCATAGCACTAATCCTAATTCATATTGTAAATTTACATTTATTTATGAAGAAGTAAATCTAATTACACCTACAAAATAGAGGTTAGCTAAACATACATATAATCCCAAGCAATTACATATATAATTTGGACTAAGCACCCTACACATGGGTAACAAAGCCCACTTATCCTAACTTGGATTATGCTTAGGGTTTAAAACCAACTAAGAGAGCATTTATATTTATTTTCAAGCATGGCTTTAAGCATAATCACCTATAGAAAATATGATTAGGCTAAGAGCGACCTAACATCCACTCTATGAAGCATACACCCTAATATAGGCTAAAATAATACGTCATAACATAAAACATACATCACATCATAAACTGTCCTAACATAGAGCTAGAAGTGGTAACTTAATTTTAATGTGTGTTAAGGTCTTGTGTGGTATGCCTTAACTAAGCATTAGAGTTATATTTCTCTAAGTTTGGAAATTGTTCAAGTTAATGTGATGGAGGGTTTTATTTAAAGTTGTTTAATTGATTTGTGAATTTTAATTTATGTTTTGTGTTGTTTCATATGATTTAAACTTAGTAACATAATGTTATAAAGAGAAGGAAGAAAATTGCCCTCTTTCATCCCCACCTTAAGCCACTTTCTAAAGCATATTAATTTGGTTTAGTTCTCTTTAATGAATCACTTATTAAATGATTTTAATTATTCCTAAGTTTAGGTTCACTTAAATGATCTTACTCGATATGAGAGGCTTCTTAAGATTAATCTAATTGAATTACTATCACATGTCATATATTGAATCATTCTATTCCATCACATGTAACATGCATATGATTTAATATTTAACTCACCTATACATACATTACTCTTTGGCACACTTAAATGATAATGAATGTGTATGTTAGGAATTTATTTTTTATTAAATTATATGAACATATAAATTAAAGCTCTATCCAAATTCAATACCAAAATACATAAGGATAGAATTTCATAAGCACATGTCATTGTTAACTAGGGAAGTGAGGTAATCAAATGACCTCCTTAGAGCTAACTAAAGCCTCGTATTCTTGGGATGTCCAGACTATATACTTATTAACATTCCAAGCCTATGTAGATCTATACATGAATAAGGAAAAGAGAGCACTAATATATATATATATATATATATATATATATATATATATATATATATATATATATATTAAACCATATAAATTAAGCTCTATCTAAATTCTAATATCAAAATAAATGAGAATGAAACTAAATAAGTACGTCATTGTTAAATAAGGGAAGTGAGGTAATCTAATGACCTCTTTGGGGAAACTTAAAGCCTCGTATTCCCAGGATGTTGAGACTATATACCCATTGTTGTTCAAACTTATATAAATCTATATATGAATTATAAGAAAAGAGCTTTATTTAATATGCTTAAGCTATAAACACATGCAAATCCTACACATATTCATAACTATCAACACTCTAAGTATTATGATTAATATATAAGCTTTAGAAAATAGTTTTGAATTTATTAGTGATAGTAGCCACACATATATTTAATTAAGTCAACACATGTAAGCTTACATAAAAGAAATTTATTTGATTTATTCAAATTTGAAAGCATGAATGTATGAAATCAAATGACATACAACATTTAATGTGCTTATAAAGGAATAATTAAATATAAACACATGATTCATTCAATTAAACTAATTCTAAGGGCAATCACATTAAATAAACCCATTTAAAGAAAAGCAAAATTCCTTTATTGATTTATGATTTTTGAATTTTGATTAAGTTGAAAGAAGAATTTAATCATTTGTTGTTTTAATCCCATTCCCACATTGATAATTTGATTTGAATTAAGAAAAGGTAATTAGGTGCATTTTATGAATTAATTAAGTTGGATCCTTACTTAAATCACTTAATTACCCTTACATATGCTTCTTTAATTTGATGTACCACTTAATTATGAGCCACAAATGATATGAACATGTGAGGAAATAAAATTGCAATGCTACTACAAGGACCTAATGCAAATGCCTCATGATCAAGAGTTAATTAGATCAAAGAACCTAATTATGTACTTTTTGATTTTCCCATACTTATGGGTCAATCATAATTTCCTTATGGGTCTTAATATGATTGAACACATAAAGAGGAACCCTTAATTTCATTATTAATTATCTAATATGGTATATTTCAATTTGATTAATTAAGCCACTTAATTAATTAATTAGACACTTCATTTATCCCATTTTAATTAATTTTCCCTTAAATAGAAACGGACTTAGGAAAAGAGGTTAGGAAGGAGGTCCTAACCCTAATTCCCTTACCCATTCACTATTCAATAGTGATTAGTGTATTTAATTAATTAATTTTTTACTATTTAGGAGTTTAATTAATTAATTAATTATTTAAAGTGTGATTAGGCTTAAATAGTCAATTACCTAATTAATTAAGCAATAAATCCCAAGAAAATTATGGGAGGTAGAAGTTATCCTTTGAATTAACCCATAAAGTTTGGGATTAATTACTCAAGTAATTAAGGAGAAATTAGGCTAATTAAGCTTGCAATTAAACCTTAATTAAGCCTTAAACACTATTTAAAATCAATTAGAGTTAACTTTAAATAAATCTCCATAAATACCTTCAAAATAAGTATTTATTTGTATTATTTGGATTTTTTTACAATTTGTTGTGAATTTTTGAAATTTCAATGATTAAATTTATTAATTAAACCTTAATTAGGCTTAATCCCATCGGCCACACAGGCCGCTGATGTGGCATGCTTTCCACATGGCACCGTAGGATTGGTCACTTTAACACATCTCACTCACGCCTACGTGATTGTCGGCTGATGCACTTTCATCTCAGCTTTTTGACGACTGATCGAAGATTGGACAACATAGATCAAACTTGCAGTTCCTATAGAGTTAGAAGAGGATTAATCTAATGGATTAATCATGACCATCTATTCCAATCATGTGGAAAATGATGATGTGATCCCATCATCTCGAGGCGAGAACATGTCCACCTTCTAGAGCTCAATTTGAGCTCACCTGAGCTCAAATCAATCGAGGATCAATCCCACACCTTCACATGAGGGATTTGAAGGGATCCAACTAAGATCACATGAAATGCATCTTTTCTTCAAAAAGCTCAAAATAATTTTCTCTAGGAGGTCAATTTCATGTAATTACCTCACCGAAGCATAAGATAGGTGGAAAAATTGATTGAAGAAGCTTCATCTAGTGGAGACAAAGCCCTATTGAGCAACACTTACATTGATTCAATATGTTCGCTTGGAAGGTCCTGAACCATCAATTTGGAGGTCGACGTTTATCAAAGTCACACTTTCGGTGGCTGTGGAGCTTGAGAGATGATTCAATCTTGCTCGATGGAGTGCGGGGAAGGTGTGGGTGAAGTTAATTCAAGTTTGGTAGAGAATTGGAAGATTTGGGATGAATGGAAGGATGCCCTATTTTGACAGAGTGAAATCCAAAGTTGGGATGGCTTAGGAAGCTCAGGGAAGGCTCTTGGGTTTCGAATTTACCCTAAGATGTTGTCTATGTGTGTGTGTGTCTTCGATTTGGATCAAAATGAGGGGGGAAGGGGGGGTTGTATATCCCCCTCCCTTGAATCAAATGGATGACATTATCTTTAATTTTAGCCACCCATAGGCTGAGTTGTCAGAGTCACCTCCACGTGGCTTGACTTGGTTGGTGGCTCAAGATGGTTATCTCAAGGTTGGGATCCAATGGTTTCGGCCATGGTGGGGAGGTGAGTTAACTCACCTCCCTTTGGTCCAAAGCTGACCTGGTCCACATGGGTTGGGCTAGGTGAGTAGGTTAGGCTCCATTTGGGGTGTTTGAGGGCTACTAAGGGAAAAGAGGAGAGTGGACTTGCTACTTTGGGAAAAATTCCATGTGGGGAAGAGAATCCAATGGAGATTTTCCTTAAGTTGGACCCAATTTAGGTTTGGCTGATTTGGGGCTGACCCAAAGTGAGTTTAAGATGGGTTGGGTCAGGTTGTATTGGGTTTTGGCTTGATTTAACTAGGTTTGGCTCAATTTGATCCTTATAGGTCAAATTGGGCTAGGTTGGATTTGGTTGACCAATTGGTCAAATTGGGTCAAACCAAGGCTTAGGTCAAGTTCAAATGATGATTTGAAGTATTTTGGCTCAATTGGTTTAGGTTAATTGTGCTTAGATTTGCTTTTGGCTCATTTGGATTCATGTAAGTCAAATGACTCAAGTTGACCAATTTGACCAAATTGGCCAAATTGGCTAGAGTTATGGGTTGATTCATGTTCAATTGGTTAATTGAAGATGATTGTAGGCTTTGGCTTGAATTAATTTGGATTTAGGCCAATTTGACCCTTTAGGTCAATTTGGGCTAAAATGGTTAAGTTGACCAATTGGTCAAATTGGGTTCAATTATGACTTTGGTCAAGTTCAACAATCAACTTGGAATGAACTTGAGCCATAAGTTGCAATCAATTTGGGTTAGATCATGATTTGGCCCAATTTAATCTTTTAGGTCAAATTGGGTCAACTTGGGTCAAAGACCAATTGGTTAGGTTCGGCTCAATTGATGGTCAAGTCATGTTCAATTATTGATTATAGGTTAGTGTGAATTAATGGTTTCAATTAATTTGGCTTGGGTTGAGATTTGTTTAGTTGGTTCATGTAGGTTAAGAGGGATGACTTGCTCAAATGACCAAGTTGATTTGGTTTGACCCAATTGATGATAATTGATCAATCAAGGGTGATTAATGATCATCATAAGAGATTTTGGTAGACTTGGTTCAATCCAATTTAGGTAGAATTAGAATTTGGATCAAATAGGTCCTTTAGGTCACTTTAGGTCAAGTGAGCCTATTAGGTTTAGTTGAGTTGATTTTGGGTGGACTTGGATTTAGTTGAGTTTATATATGGATTTAGGATTGGTATATAGCTTTGATTGCAATTGACTTGGGTTCAAATGGGTTTTGGTTCATTTGGATATTTCAAGTCAAATGGGTTAAGTTGGGTTTGATTTGGATTGTTTGATTTGGCTTGATGATTATAGATTTCATTTATATTTGGGATGATGATTGAAGGAATGATTGATTCATGAGAAAATCAATTAAATTTGATTTGATTTGAATGGGGTTTTGGCTAAGTCCATAGGTTTGAATCATATGGCTTAAGCTTGGGTTAATTTGATTTGACTTATAGAACATATAGTTGAGTTTGATTGTAGGTTTTGGTAAATTGATTGAGGGGTTGAATTGATCTTTGAGAAAATCAATTAAATTTGGATGAGTTTTGATTTGATTAAGGCTAAGTCCATAGGATAAAATCATAGGACATAAGAAGGGTTGCTTTGATTTGATATTTGGTTTGGAATTAGTTGATTTGAATTTGAATTTGGTATGAATTGAATTTGGGGTTTGGTTCAGGCCAAAGGATTGAATCATATGGCTTAAGCTTGGGTTTGATTTGATATTGGTAATAGGTTTTAATCATTTGATTTGGATATGGATATGGATTTGGATGAATTGAATTCAGGGTTTGGTTCAGGCCAAAGGGGTAGGCATAGGTTTGGTTTAGGCTATAGGGTAGGTTTGTCTACTTAAGTCCTAAGGCATAGCCTAACCCTATGATTAACCCTTCTAAATCTCTAGGCTTAGGTTAAATTTTTACCTGATTGCTAGAAGTGTCTTATGACTAAGAAAGTCTTAATATCTAGAAGACTCATAAATCTAAAAGAGGAGATTGAATCCTCACTCCAAAAGTGAGGTCAATAGGAATTTATTATAAGTAATATGAGTTATTTTAATAACTCCATCATATACTTATGGTATTGATGAAGTTTAGGCTTAAGAAATTTATAGATTTTAGAAATTTCATTTACTACTAACTGTGCATCATTGAAGATCTTTATTCCCTAAAGAGATAGCCACCTCTAAACTAATAGTTAGAGTTTTATATTTGGCTTTATGAACATGCATGATGCTAATAGGTGATACAAGAATCATATCATCCCTTGGTTAGAAGTTAAAAAAAACCAACCCAATCCCAACTTTGATAAGGAGGATAGATTGTGGTTCATGTTCTCTTTAGGCTTTGGGAGAAAGTTACACCTTCAAAAATATAACTCTCAGAGATGGCTACTCACATTCTCTAAACTCATGACCTACTCATTGGGGAAGCCATCATTTAGAGAAAATTAGTAGGGAGAGGATAAACTACTAAAAATCAATTAATGGTTGTCCTTTCAAGGAATAAAAGGAGATGAAAGCTACGTTAAACTACAACAGATCATGGACCATCATCAATCATTCAGATAGCATTAGACATGCCATAAGGTGTTATAGTGGGTTCACTCTCAAAATTATGTTTCTTGTGAAACAAAATATAGGGCCATAACTTATACATCATGTATACCAGGCTAAGTAATGCTTCAAAATGGGAGGATACTTCAGTTTTGTGGGTATAAGGTGACGATTCAAGTAATTTAGTGCATTTTATTTCTTTTTTTTTTATTAGCTTATGCCCTTAATGCACCAAGGGAGTCACCTAGTGCCATTATGTAAAGGATAAGTGATTTACCTGGGATTGAAATAGCTAATAATAGAAGTATCAAGAGATATTATTTGATGATTTTGAAAACTTGCTCACATTAATCATCCCATCAAAATTTATTGTCTTTCTTTGTAAATGTAGTGAAAGGTTGACATTTATTGAAGATATTTGATATAAAGTGTCTTAGATCTGCTAAGCTCCCTTGGAATAATCTAGGTTAGGTTAGGCTCTTTGGGGATGGCATCTCGAATATTGCCTTAATCTTTATTAGAACAATTTCAATCCCATAATGTTGTACTATAAACCTTGAAAACTTCTTTGAAGTTACATTAAAAGCATATTTTAGAAGATTTATCTTTAAGTTATAGCATTGCAACCGTTCAAAGATAACTCTTAAATCATTTAAATGGTCTTTATTTTTATTACTCTTCCAATAAGATTGCTAACGTAACATTCAACTTGGTTATGAATAAGTTCTTACAAAATTAGAGTCTTAGCTCATGGTATATTGTGCCAAAGGCATGACCTTATAGTAATAGATTCCACTCAGAGTTTAAAATGTGGTGTTCTTCTCATCTTAGACACTATTTTAATTTTTTTTAACTAGATGACCCCATCCATGAGTGAGAAGATCACGTGTGATGAGACTATGGGTATATTTGGGACACCTCCAAATTAAGACACCACACTACAGAAGAATATGCTATTTGGAAAGCTATAGTGGGGCTTACAATTTTCTTTTATTTTAAAAAAATTCAAACCGTAGTGTGGTGTCTTAAATTTGGAGGTCATGTAGACACCATATAGATCTTAGGAGGTATTTATTGAAGTGATCGGGTACGAAATTAAGATATGATGTACTATCTCAAAAAATAGAAGCATCACCCTATAATGGACCTAATAACCTAATAAGGACTCCTAAGGAATGATGGGTCTTCGAATATACCATAGATCTTTCCCCTACTTTATATGAAAAACTAAAGCAGGATTTATTTTATGGTGAGTTCTTAAGTTTTCTATGGAGGCAAGCCTCTATAGTTAATTACATCCTAGGAAATGACATTTTTTAAGAACACTCTTGATTAAAGTAGTCAATCATTATCTTCAAAGATTTCAAGGGTAAGACTATCAAAGGATTGGCTATTTTGGAAAATCAAATGAGAATGTTCAATTGGAAGATTTATTTTAAAAGCCAAAGAAAAATAAGTAGGAAGTACATATGATATTAGGAAGCCTAGCGAGCACTCCAATCTATCCTATGGTGAGGCTTTATAAGTTTGAAAGTGAAGAGATTTATTTTGTTTAAGTTGAAATTTAATTAGATTACTATGGCTTAAAATCCATCAACACAAGATTATGAAAATGCCTAAGAGATGAGGATTTATGCTTGTAGCCCAAAAAAATAAGCAACCTCAGATCCTAAATTTAAGGAGCTTTAACACAAGCTAGAGTGTGGCCTAAATCTAATGGAAATAGGGGCATAAAGGTATACCTCCATAAGAGAGGATAAAATCGTCCGACTTTTGGACTCATAATCACCTGGAATGGCCGCCTGCTAAAAACCTCTTACACATTAAAACCAAGCAGTCTAGTCTTATGAATTTGCAAGATGGATAGGCTTGTTATTTTAAGTAGAAAGAGGCTAGAGTCCTAAACTCACTCAAAAGACTAGATCATGACTCGCATGAGCATATGACTTAGTCTAAAATTTTAAAATTTTAGAATTTTTATGTAATTTTGACACATTCACTTAGACAAAGGCTTTGGGATATTTATGCCTAAATGCATGATGAAATTGGATTATTGGCTCAATCAGTGGGAGGAGGTGTTCTCCACTACAAGGGATGCCCTCATAGGTCAAGCATTCCCATATCGTGTAAGAGTGGAGACCCTCCCTATTCAAGAGCAAAATAATATGATATGTATGATATTAGACATACAACATACAGCTATGGGGTAGCTAAATATTTTAGCTATCTAGATTATAACCTAGGCATTAAATTGTGGTTATGAGTTATTTTAAAATTTACTTATGAGTTGTTTGTTAGGGAAGAAAAATTAATTTTGTCCTAAGATCCTATCACATCCAGGTCATAGATTCAAACATCAATCATTAAGAAACTATGAAAAGATATAGTTTTATTGCACAATCTAAACATAACATTAATAAACATGAATAGATTTCATAAAAGAATAAAAGGCCAGGTTTTTATTTTCATTTATGAGGTAAATGAAAATAAAAATATGCTTTGTTGGACACCATGTAGATCTGTAGATATTCTTATTAGGGTGATCAGGTATGACATTGAGGAATGGTGTACTATCTCGGGAGATAGAAGTCACCATCCTATAATGGACTTAATCACCTAATAAAGACTTATAAAGATGATGGGTCTTTGAATGTACCAGAGATTCTTCCCCTACTTTACATGGAAAAGTAAAGTAGGGTTTATTTTAAACTGGGTTCGTTAAGTTCTCTATGGAGGCAAGCCCCTGTAGTTAATTACATCATAAGGAATGAGATTCCTTAGGAATACTCTCGATTAAGGTAAATGATTGTTGTCTCCAAAGATATCAAAGATAGGACTATTAATTAATTGGTTGTTTTTGGAAGATCAAATGGGATTGATCAAAAGGGAAGAGTTATTATTGGAGCCAAGGGAGATGAGTAGGAATGTTCATGATATTAGGAAACCTAGTGAACATCCCAAACTATCCTATGGTTAGGCTTTATATCTTTGAAATTGAGGTGAATTATGTGTTTGAGTTGAATTTTTATTAGAAGTTTAGGGCATATAATTCCACAACACAAGATTGTATAAATGCATAAGAGGTGAGGATTTATGCTTGTAGCCTGCAAAAGGAAACAACAATCTCAAATCCTAAATCTAGGGAGCTTTGGCAAGGGCCAAGGCACAACCTAAATCTAAGAAGAAAATGGGTATATGGTTTACCTCCACAAGAGAGGATAAACCACCCGATTGTTGGACTTACAACCGCCTGGGGTTGGCCGCCAACTAACTCCTCCTATGATTTTAAATACATGTAGGCAAGTATTATGGTTTTGCAAGATCTAGGCTGTTGTTTATTTAGAAAGGAGACTAAACGCATCTCCCTAAGAGACTAGATCACGAAGGGCATGTGTAATGACTTAATCTAATGCAAATTTTGTTAAGTTTTATTTTTAATTTTTGGCCAATTTATTTGACATAGGCTATAGGATTCATATGCCTAATGCATGAGAAATTGGTTGTGGTCCAAAATCAACAAGAAGGAGGTGTGTTTTCACCATGGCTCTCAAAGGCCAAGCCATCTTTTCAGGCAAAGGTGGAAGCCCTCCATAAGCAAGAGTGAAGCAAGATGATTTTATGCATGATGTGAAACATACAATATCCAGCTAAGGGGTTGCAAAATTTTTTATTATTTTGATTTATGTCCTAGGATTTTAGGTGAGGATATGAGTCATTTTATTTTAATTTTGAGTTGATTAATTGGATAAAAAAATTCATTTTTCCCTAAGAGCTTAATTGCATTCATGTCATTCATCAAACAATGAAGAAACTAGGAAAAAGTAAGTCATCTTAATTGCACAAGCTAAACAAAAATCAAACAATTTTAAGCTAGAATAAAAAGAGTCCGTGGTCGCTCCAGACAAACCAAAAGAAAAATGGGTAGCTCTACCCTAATACAATGAATAAATGATTTACAATTAAAATGAATTCATGTTATGTGGGTCTTCATTCTTCATTCTTCATTTCTTTCTTTCTTTCTTTTCTTTCATTCTTTCTTTTCTTTTGATTGGTGAGGATGTATCTTGCTCAAAGGCTTCACATGGTGCATAAGACTTAGTATTATGACCAATGTTCATCCTAATCTCCCATAACATTCATTCCAAATATTAATTACAAAATTACATAAAAATGGTAAAAGTAAATCTAACTAAACTTGCAAAATAGAGATTAGTTAAACATACCATACAACCGAAGCATGTATATGAATAATTTGGACTTAGAACCCCACACATGGGTAACCAAGTCCACTTTTCCTAATTTAGATTATTCTTATAGGTATAAGCAACCTACACAACAAAAGCATTTATATTTTTATTACAGTGCCCTTTATGCACAATCCCTTTGGCTAAGATCACCCTACTATCTAGTCTACATACATACACCCAAACATCCAGTCTAAAATATTACATCACCAAATAAAATCAGGCATCAAACCTTGCATCGTTCTAACATAGAGCTAGAAATGGTGACTTAGTCTAATGTGTGTGCCATTTGAAGCTTGTGTGGAATGTCTTAGCTAGGCTTTAAAGTTAGAATTTTCTAAAGTGTGAGAGATTCAACTTGGAAGGGTGGTTTCATTTTAAGTGGTTTAATTAATTTTTCAATTTTATTTGATGCTTTGATTTGGTTTGAATGAACCTACACTTAGTTACTAAGTGTTGCAAAGGGAAGAAAAGAGAAGAGAACTTGTCTTTCATCCCTACCTAAAGTAATTTCTAATGTAGATTTATTAGTGATTTTTTTTTAGTGAATATTTTATTATGTGTTTTAATTAAACCTAAGTTTATATTTACTCTAAATAGCCTATTCAAATAAGAAAGGCATCTTAGGATTAATTAAAGTGAATTACTATCACATAACACACTACCTTTATTTCTTTCCAACATATATATTCTGCATATGAATGATCCTAAGCATACCTATTCATGTAATGCAAACTTTAGCACACTTTGATGATGAATGCTAAGATATGTTGCTTAAGAAAATTTGAAAATTCATGGATGCATGATTTTGTTAAGTAGAAAAGAGGGACTCTTTTATCCATTAATCAAATGCACATTTACATGTATAAAAGACATAAGTGAGTATGGCACCATTATTTTCTACACCAGGGGTGTAAGGTACAAGACCTATTTGGGGCTACTTAAAGTCTCACAACCCCGGGATGTCAAGACTAATATACCAATTTTCTTAAATACATGTGCATGTACCAAAAGAAATAAATGAATGAAGAATCACGCAAAAGATTTTTGTATTTGATTTGGTTATGTAATTTACATGTGTAAATGTGAAGATCCTTCTTAAGTCATAACATTGAAATGCATAGGAATATATTTAAGCAAGTGTTGTGTTCTTTTCAAATGAACTATACACTTTGCAAATCCTATCCAAATCCATGTTAAAAAGGAGAGAAGAAAACCACATAAAGCACATCTTATGCTATAATCACATGCAAGCTTATACATAGTTATAAGTAGCATACCTTCATTTGTAATGTTTGATTTATAGGTTTAGAAAATAGTATTTCATTTAATAGTGATAGTAGATACTCAAATTCTTAACCTTAGCCAAAACATACAATTTGACATAAAAGAAACATCTTATTTAATTATGATTTTTCAAAAGATATGAATGCATGATTTCATATGGCATATAATATTTAACATGCTTTGGAAGAAATAAAGTGATGAAAGAATATAACTTCATTCACCCTAATTAATTTCTATGGACAATCCTATAAGATAAGATTATTCAAAGTGAATCAAAATTCTTTAAGGGGATTTTTTAGTTTTAAATTTGATTTAGGAAATGTGAAAAGAGTTTACTTGGTTCTAACCCATTTCTCATATGTGTGAGTTGATTTAGTTTAATTTTAGGACAATTAGATTGATTTTATGTTTTGTTTAGGTTAAGGTGTGAATTAAATTCATTAGTTACCCCTTACCTATACCATTTTAATATAATTAATAAAACAATTATGAGCCAACATATGTTATGCAACCACATGGAATTTAAATCAGCAATGCACCTAAGAAAGAAAGGGGCCTAATGCAATTAGCTCAGAATTATTGATTAATTAAGCTAAAAGGTTTTAATTAAGTATTTCATAATCATTGTACACATGTGAGATGGATTGTAATTTCCTTAAACTTACCTTAGGCTTTTAAACACCTAAGGATCTACCCAGAAAGAGATTTATTAATTTCATATTGATTATGAAAGTTTGATTAAACTAATTAAGTAGATCATTAGTGAGTTAATCCTTAATTATGTTTGGATTACAGGAGAAAGGGGGTTTAGTTAATAGGTTAGGGAAAATATCCAAAATCCATTTTATAAACCTCTTCCTCACTTAAACAAAGATTAATTATCTCAATTAAGAGGTTAAACCACTATTCATGCTTAATTACTCTTAATTACATTAAGAGAATGATTAAGGGTTCATTAAATAATTTTCATAATTAACTCATTAATAAATCTAGAAAAATTGAGGGAGGTAGAAGTCATCCCACTAAACATACCCAAGAAATTTGGAATTAATTAATGAAGTCATTAGGGAGTAATTAAGGTTATTAGAATTTTATTTAAACCCTAATTAAGGAAAATCCATTATTTCAAATCAATTAGAAATAATTTTATTGGGTTCCCCTTTGAATTATCTTTAAAATGAGCCCTCATTTGTATTTTTTAAATTTTTTTATATTTAATTATGAATTTATGAAATTTTTATGATTAATACGTAATTAAATAACCTAATTATATAACTAATCCCATCGACGCCACGTGAGCTACTGATGTGGTGCGCGCTTTCCATGTGGTACGACGAGATTGGTTATTTAAGTTGTCACATAGAGCACCGCGCTAGTTGGCGGTGCAACGCGCTTTCCCTTGGGCCGTCCGATCGAGGATCAGATGGTCAAGATTAAACCAATAGTTATAAGGGATTAAATCAGCGGATCTAATGTGTTTTAATCAGGGTCGTCCATCCAAAACACGCGGGATGGATGGCCCATAATTCATCTCTTCCTTTGCTGGGAGATGGAGACCGTCCGTCCTCCATGGATTGATCCGAGCTCACTTGAGCTCAAATTAGGTTGAGATTCAACCCACACCATCTAGAGGCATAGGGAAGAACATCCAACGGTTGAATTTTGATGGGGTGGTAATTCCCTTCATAAAGAACTAAGAAATTTTGAACTTAAGGTCAGTTTTGAGTCATACCACACCGGAGGCTATCACCGATGCTTCCAATGGTGGAGGTAGCTTTGTCTAGTGGGATGAAGTTTTGTTGAAAGTTCAAGGTTCAATTTGAAGTGGATCTCTCAATTGACCAAAGCTCCCTCTAATGGCTTGCGACTTTGGTCTAGGTCTCCCTTCCCGTGGCTTGGATGCTTGGGAAATGCTTTGGGTGAGTTTGACTTGCCTCCTTAATGGTGCTTGCAAAGTGAATTGAGGTTTGGTTAAGAATTGAACATGTTGGAATTTCCTCTCACCTCCCCTATTTTGGCTATGTAGAAAATTGAAAGAGGGAATTGAGAGCTTGGAAATGCTTAGGGAACTTTGTGAATGCTTGATTTTGACCCTCTGAGCTCAATCGAATGCAAGAGAGTTGGTTTGAGTGGGAATGAGGGGGAGTATATCTCCCCCTACTTAGATCAAACAGCCGAAGCTTGTTCTTCAATTTTTGATCAATTGCTCTTATTGAATGGGTTGTTTAGGTTGTTAGGAGCTCCATGTGCATCAGTTTTGGCAGAGAGGTGGAATGGTGGAGGTGCACATGTGTTAAATGAGTGTAGGAGGTGATCCAAGTAGAGAAATTCCATTGTGTAGGTCAGTTTTATCCTTGGGTTGCTAACCCAAACCCATTTGTCCATGTGCACCACATCTTTTGGTGTAGAAATGGACCACTAAGAGGATTCCATGTGGTCATGAAAAGGAATTTGCCAAATTCCAAGTGGATTTGGCCATAGGTTACCCTTTGACCTAGGGGTAAAATGGTCATTTAGATTTAGCTTTAGTTTAAGAAGATTTGAAATGATTGAGAAATGGGTTCTGCTAATTTTCAATGAATTTGGAGTTGATTTGATATGATTTGGCTCAAGTTAACCCATTTAGGTCAAAATGGGTCAACTTGGGTCAAGTTGACCAATTGGTCAAATTGGGTCAAATTAAGGGTTAGGATAGGTTCATATGACCATTTGAAGTATTTTGGTATCATTGGTTTGGTTCAATTTGATTTATATTTGGTATTGGTTCATTTGAGTTCACTTAGGTCAAATGGGTCAAGTTGACCATTTTGATCTATTTGACCCAATCATGTTAGGTCATGGGTTGTTTTAGGCATGGCTGATCATTTGAAATGTATTGCAAGCTTTAGTTTCAATCAATTTTGGTTTGGTTTGATTTCAAGTTGATTTGACCTTTTAGGTCAAGTTAGGTTCATGGTCAATTGGGCATGGAGTCTGGGCCAATTGAAGTTTTGGTCAACAAGTGATTTAGAATGAATTTGACCATTTGGTTGCAATCAATTTGGTTTAGATCAAGATTTGACCCATTTTGACTTTTAGGTCAAGTTGGGTCAACTTGAGTCAAGTGGCCAAGTGGGTTAGGTTTGGCTTAATTG
Source organism: Cymbidium sinense (assembly GCA_021442155.1). Classification (NCBI taxonomy): domain Eukaryota; kingdom Viridiplantae; phylum Streptophyta; class Magnoliopsida; order Asparagales; family Orchidaceae; genus Cymbidium; species Cymbidium sinense. The sequence goes on from CM038217.1 coordinate 36,042,981, forward strand.
ATGGCCTGATCATGTTCAATCATTTATGATGGATTGGTTTATATCAATGGTTTTAATCAATTTGGCCTATAGTGGATTTTGGCTAATTTATGTTTCATTTTGGTTAAGTGTTGACTTGGTCAATGGCTAGTTTTGACTTGGTTTGACCTAATTTGAGTGATTGATCATCCCATGATGATTGTTGTTCACAATGTGAGGCTTAGATGGGCTTAATTCAATCCAATTTGGGTTGGATTAGAATTTGGCTCAAAAATGTGCTTTAGGTCACTTTGGGTCAAGTGAGCCTAAGTGAGTCAATTGGCTTGATCAAATCTTAATTCAAGTTTGGTTGAACTCACCTATGGACTTATGATTGAAATATAAATCCAATTGCAAGTGGTTTGGAGTCAAATAAGTTTTGATTCATTTGGCAATTTCAAGCCAAAGGGTGAACATGGGTTTGACTTAGGTTAGTTTGATTTTGGCTTGATAATTGAAGTTTATGTTTATATTTGGGCTTATGATTGAAGGATTGATTGAATCATGAAGAAAATTCTAGGGTTTGGATTAATTTGCTTTTTGGCTAAGTTTAAGAATTTGACTTGAAAAGGCATAGGATTTAAGTTGGATTTGGGTTTGAGTTTTGAATTTCGTTTGGTTATTTAAATTTATATTTCATTTATATTTATGAATATAAATGCAATATAATGTGTTATGAGAAAATCTTTTGAATTTGGAGTGATTTGGATTTGATTTGAGCTAAGTCCATAAGATGAAATCAAAAGGGCTTGGAGAAAGGTTTAGATATGGAATTGAGTTTTGAATTTAGTTTTAGTTGTTGGAATTTATATTTCATTTATATTTATGAATGTAAATGAAGATATAAATGAATTATGAAAATATTTTGAATTTGAAGTAATGTGGATTTGATTTGAGCGAAGTCCATAAGATGAAATCAAAGGCTTAGGAAAGACTTTAGGTTTGGAATTGATCATGGATTTTGATCATTTGGAATTAGTTCATGATTTGGATTTTGGAATTGATTTGAGTGATTTGAGAAAAATCATTTAAGTTGGAATTGATTTGAGATTTGATTTGAAATTGAATTGAGTTTGAAGTTATTTTGGAAGAAGAAGTAAGGATTTTGTTCAAGCTATGTAGGCAAGTCATCCTAATACCCCTAAGGCATAACCTATTCCTATGGCTAACTCTTCAAAGTCTCTAGGGTTAGGTCAAGTGTTCACCTAATCACTAGAAGTATCTTAAGACTAAGGAACTCTTAATTCTAGAGGAGTCCTATGTCTAAGATGGGGAAGTTGAAAGCTCACTCTTAAAGTGAGGTCAACAAAGGTCAAGCCATATTAGTGTCAATCATCAATTATTAGAAATGATCTACCCCCAAACCAGAGGAGTAGAAGGAATCAAGAGCCTAATGCAATGTGACACCACTCATGTCAAAGAAATAAGAGAGTAAAGGAGGAATCCACACTGATTGAATGTATGAACCTTCCACTAGGAAAAGGTTCAAGTCATCCACTAAGGGATGAAAGGTTTGATTTAATTTATGTCTCACTGGGGAGAGAATCAATTTGATTTATTGATTTATGATTTGGTGCTCCACCAGGAATGAAAATGTAAACTCTCCATTAGGGGAGCAAGTTCAAGTCATCCTCTAGGGATAAGAGGTTGTGAAATATGCTGAGGGATTAGAATTTGAGATCCGTTGAGGATGAAAATGTGAACTCTCTACTAGGGGAGAAAGTTCAGGTTGGGTTGAATTGATTCCACTAGGGGAAATAGAAAGATTTATATTTCACTGAGGAGAAGCAGATTGATTTGATTTGTTTGATTAACTCCACTAAGGGAGGTTGATTGGATTTGTTTTGTTTATTTAGTTTGACTCCACTGGGGAGGAGGGTTGATTTTATTTCAGATTTAAAGTTTTGAATTTTTTGAGGTGGACTCTGTTAGTTTGCGATGGACTGCACTGAGTAGGGGCCATGTCGGCCTTGGTCTACTTTAGATTTACCAATCAAAAGGGGTAGTCTATCAACCACATAGAAGGACTATCCAATCGAAGGGGTGCCTTTTGGTTTGCAGTGGTCAATTCAGTGAAGAAAGTGCGAGGACTCACATCTTCCACTATAAAAGAATGCTGGGGTGACACATTAGCAAGGAAACATGTTAACCCGACCTAAGACTGACTACTGAGTGAATGCCATTAGGGGAATTAAAATAACTCAAAGATAGTCGAAGTTAATTTAATTTTTAATTATATTTGATGGATCCCATCAGTTTTTGATGGACTTCACTAAGTAGGGGCCGTGTTGGCCTTGGCCTAACTTCAGATTTACCGATCTAAAGGGAGTTATTTTTCGACCGAGAGGAGAACTATCCAACCAAATGGGTGTCTTTCGATTTGCAATGGTTAACTCAGGGAAGAAAGCATGGGGACTCACATCTTTCTTGAATAAAAGACCACTGGAGTGACACATTAGCGAGATAACATGTCAACCTGACCTAGGACTGCCCGTCGATTTGCGATAATCATGCTAGAAAGAATTCATAATAGACTTTCATCTTGCAAAGCAAAATGATCACCGAGGTAACCTGTTTATGGAAAATAGATTGAACCTGACCTAAGAGCGACTACTGAGAGAGTGCTGACCTAGGGACTTATCTCTACTCAAGAGTAGTCAGGAAATTCCTATAGGGAGTTATGCTGACACTACCCAAAGATAGGATGTCTTCTTGGGAAAGGGGCCTTGAATTCCTAATCCACAAGCGAATAATTTATTTATTTATTTTGTTTATTTATCATGGACCCTATTGGTTTGTGAAGGAACATAATAAGAATGAGCTTATATCAACCTAGACTTATCTCAAATTTACTGAACTAAGAAAGAATCTATGCATCTGCTAAACAAATTCTCCAACCACAGGGGTGGCTACTAGGAAAGGGGGACTGTCCAATCCAAAAGTAGCCTGAGTAGTGTCTAAATGGGGTCACAAAGGATGTAGTCCAAGTAGAGTTCCCGCATGGAGAGGGGCCACTAAGGGCTTCATCCAAAACCCTGGAGAAGATAATATCTATAATTATTCGGTGGCCAACTCAAGGAGAAAGCTCTGGGACTCACATCTACCAGGAGTGATGTATCCGCCGGGTGAGTCGTTGTCAACATAGCGAACATCAACCAACCTAAGGTGTCCATCAGTTTGCGACAATCAGCCTAAGAAGAAAACATCAGGGACTCACATCCTTTTAATGCAGAACTGATTATCGAGATAGTTTATCTTTGGCTCAATAGGTGCTATCCGACCTAGGGCGACTACTGAGTAAATGCCTCCTGGGACTTATATGAGTTAAGAGGAAAGAAGCCTCTAGGGGACTTATCCTAAACCTTAAATATACTCAACTTAATTAGTGCATGATGGCTAGTTCAAGAAGAAAGATTGTAGGCTTACATCCTCTTAAACAAATTCAACATGAGGTAGCTTACTGGCTGCGTAGTTAAGTTTATCAAACTAACAAGGTGCTCTTCAGTTTACAATGGTCAAGTCAGGAAGAAAGTTCAGGGACTCACATCCGTCGGACAAATGACCACTGGGGTGACAGACTAGCTAGGTAGCATGTCAGCTTGACCTAGAGCAGCTAATGGGTGAGTGCCACAGGGGGCTTGCTCCCACATCAAAATATCTCGAGATAAAAGATATGTGTTTGTTGTTATGTTTGTGCTTAAGGGAATAAGATGCCTCTTGTGTTGTCTTACACCTACCTTGAACATGCTGGGAAATTTGATGAAATGGTGCCATGAATGGTAGTTGAGATTCCACAAGAAAGGATGCCACTTGGGTTCTCTTACACCTAACTTTATTGTGCTAGTCAAAATAGGATGCCTCTTGGGTTCTCTCACACCTATTCTAGTAACGTTGGGGAATTATGTGAAATGGTTCCATGAATGGCCGTTGTGATCCCACTAAGAAAGGATGTCGCTTAGGTTCTCTTATACCTAACTTAGCCGTGCTAGTCGAAGTAGGATGCCTCTTGAGCTCTCTCACACCTATTCTAGTAGCATTGGAGATTTGTGTTTACTTTATGTTCGTGTTGTGAAGGATGGATAGGATGCTCTTGGGTTGTCTTACACCTAATTTGAACATGTCATGGCGGATTCGCAAGCAAGCAAACAATGCTTCAAAAGAAGAGAATATTTTGATGAATTGGAATGAAATTTTTGATGATAGAATTATTTTCAAACATGATTTTATGGGTAATATTTTTTAAAAAAGAGCCCATTAATTGGAAGCATCGAGTGTTCCCCTTTACAATTAATAAGGTGATAAGATCCTCCTTGGTAGCCTTCTCTATGATAAAAGGACCTTCCCAAGTGGGTTCAAACTTGCCTCCCATCTTTCGATGGGCAATAATTGGTCTCCTTAGAACTAGAAGAAGTTCTCCTACTTGAAAAGCTCTAGGGCAGACTAGCTTGTTGTGAGCTTGAATCATTTTGGCTTTATACAACTCGAGATTCCGGCATGCCCGTAGGCATCTCTCCTCCAACCCTTCGAGCTCTTCTTACCGCAACTTGGCATTATGCTCTATAGTGATGTTACTACCCACTGCTATCCTTAGTGATGGGAGCTAAACTTCTAATGGTTGAATTGCACCCATATAAAAGAGAAGATTGAGTTGGAGAGATGTGGTGCGGTGCCACAAGGCTTCAACTAACCGCTCATGCCGCTTGTTTTATTATTTTAAGTATCTTCTTTAGTATTTGGATGAGAGTTTTGTTGAATGCTTATTATTTCCTGGTAGATGGTGGAGTAATCTATCTGTGTCTTTTAGCGAAGTTGTTGATCTTAGTGCTCTTAAATGTAGTACCATTATCGAATATAATTCATTGAGGCACTCCAAACCTATATATAATATGGTTCTTGAAAAACTAGAGCACATGCTGACTTGTGACCTCTCTGAGTGGGATTGCCTCTGCCCACTTGAAAAAGTAGTCGACGGTAACTAAGATGAATCGGTGACCCTTAGAAGAAGGAGGATCGATCGGACCCACAACATCAGTACCCTAACATTAAAATGGCCATGAGGCCAATGTAGGATGTAGAATGTTGAGTGGTTGATGTAAGACCACACCGTGTACCTGACAATTGGAATCTCCTAGCTACATCCATGCAATCTATAATCATCAAAGTTTAATAGTATCCTAGTCTCTTGATCTTTGCTTTCATCTTCAGAGCTGATTGATGCAATATGCATAGACCTGAATGTACCTCGATCACAATCTTATGGGCTTCGTGTTTGTCCAAACAACGTAACCACATTTGATCGAAAGATCATCGGTATATGGTGCCATCCACGTGAGCAGAGGAGAGAGCTCGCTACTTCATCTGATGGGCTTGTGACTTCTCTTAAGGTAGTTTGCCTCTAGTAAAGTAATCCATGAATGGTTGCCTCCAATCTAGCTCCTCGTCCTTTTCAGCTACGACAACCTCCCCTTCAAGAGAAAGTCTCTTGATAAGTTCAACATTAATATGGGATAGGACTTGTCTATTTTGGACCCTAATTGGAATGGACTCATCTTCTGGACATGCCAATTCCTTGGTGAGTTTGGCCAAAGAATCTACTACTACAGTCTCTCCTCGAGGGACCTTGTAGATGGTGACCTCAGGAATTTGGGCCAATAACTTCATGGAGTACTCCTGGTAGTGACGAAGTTTAGATTTTAGAACCTTATAGGACCCAACAATCTGGTTGATGATCAGCTGAGAATCCCCGTAGATGTTGATGCTTTTGACACACATTGTAATGGCTAACTCTAGATTGACAATCAAAGCCTCATACTCAGCTTCATTATTGGTGCATGGATTGGAGAGATCATATGAGAATCTCATCATATTGTGGTTTGGAGTTAAGAGAACTATTCCTACCCCTGCCTTTCCTGGAAGAGTAGGTCATGGTTCCTCTCCTTTATGAAAGAAAGTCACATCATCAAAATACATCTCCTAATGACGATTGTCAACCTCCCCTAAGTTTTTGATTTGTTTGTTAGGGAGATCATCACTAAGCGGGGAATTAGCAGGAAGTGGGTGTGCTATTTAGAAATTTGCTATTACTTGTCCTTTCACAGTACGGAGGGGTATGAATATGATATCAAACTATGAGAGAATCATGGACCAATGTGCCAACCATCCGGATAACATCAATGTCATGAGATACTGTAGTGGATTGATTCTTGAAATCAAGTTCACCTTATGAGAAAGCATATAGTGCCATAGCTTTTGGGATGCAAAGATTAAAGCTAGGCAATGTTTCTCAATAGGTGGGTAGTTCACTTTAGTAGGGATCAGACGATGGCTGAGGTAGTAGAGGGCATTCTCCTTCCCTTCTTCATTAGCTTGTGCCAACAAAGCATCGAGGTAGTCATCCATTGCAGCAGTGTAGAGGATCAAAGTCTTGCCTGGGATAGGAGTGGCTAGAACTGGCAGCTTCACCAAATATTGCCTGATGTCTTCAAAAGAATGCTAACACTTGTCATCCCATATGAACTTGGAATCCTTTTTGACAAGTGCTAAAAATGGCTTGCATCTCTCTAATAGATTGGTGATAAAGCATCTTAGATACGCCAATCGCCCTTGGAATGATTTGAGTTGGGTTAGACATTTTGGGGGTGATATTTTTAAGATAGCTTTGATCTTTTCTAGATCTATTTCTATTCCCCAATGTCAGATGATAATCCCAAGGAACTTTCCTAAAGCTACTCTGAATGCACACTTTAGGGGGTTCATTTTGAGGTTGAATAGTCTTAACTGTTCAAAAACTACACTCAAGTCAAAAAGATGGTCTTCCTTTTCTTTGCTTTTGATTACTAGATCATCAACATAGCATTCAACTTGGTGATGAATGAGTTTGTTGAAGATCTGAGTCATAGCCCATTGGTATGTAGCACTAGCATTTCTAGGGCCGATAGGCATGACCTTATAATAATAGATTCTAATTGAGGTTTGAAAAGCAGTGTTTCTTTCATCCTCGGGAGCCATCATGATTTGGTTGTAGCCAGATGAGCCATCCAAGAAGAATACTGCATGGGATGAGGCAATGTCCACCATTAACTCTAGTATAGGAAGTAGAAATTCATCCTTAGGACATGCCTTATTTAAGTCTCTGAAATTGACGCATATGCAAATTTGGCCAATCTTCTTCTTAACTGGCATGAGAATGGCTAACAAGGTAGGGTATTTTTCTTCCCTAATAAAGCTAGCATCGAACAGTTTCTTAACTTCTAAAATGACCTATTTTTTGATTTCTAATCGCATGTGTCTAGGAGCTTGCTTGATAGTGTTAGCGTTAGGTTATTAGTTTATGGACTGCTACATCAAGAGATAATTCAGGCATCTCTTCATAGCTCCATGCAAAGCAGTCCTTACACTCAATCAATAGCCTATCTAAGTCATTGATTTCTTCTTCGTTCAGCAGGGAGCTGATGTATGTCAAGCGTGGATCTTCGACTATCCTGAGGTTGATTTCTTTAAGCTTGTTGATTGTTGAATGGATTTCCTCTTCAAATTCTAGAGGTGCATATTTGATTTGAAGGTCGTCTAGATCATTTGAAGTTTCTAAGCTTACTTCCTTGTGAGGGTTAGTGTGATTTGAGAAGAACCTATCAGACTCCCGATGATTGGTGATAACTAAGCAATAATCATCGTTGTCAATTAAACCCAGTGTACCGAATCCTAGTCCTGATCATGATTGTGCATCCCTGCCTTTATTGTTCCAAAGCTTCTCGAAGTACTCTGACCTGTGCCTGGACCATGTATAAGGAATCAATCCTTTCTTTGCAAGATTAAGAACACAAGGCAAGTAGCAATCAAAAGGTAATTCCATTAAATCTTTATATAAATTATCCTCAAGTTCTACATCAGCTTTTGGACTTGAGGATGATGATCCCAATAGGAATCTATTTGACTTAACATCCATGGAAGACCTAGGGGCTTTCTTAACTACTAAAACTTCAACTTTTTGAGAGGAAAGTGAGGTTAGAGCTAAAGTTCTCAACTGTTATCTAACAATTTTACATAATTATGGTTCGAATAGATTCATGCTTTGGAGGCCCGGTCATCATGCTGAGTGTCACCTCCAATGAAACCGAGAGGGGTTGGTGCTAATCACATGAGACTCATCCTCCGAGGATTCCAAGTCTATGTGAATTGTAGGAGTACCCCATGAACTAGAACATAGCCTAGTGGTCTGGCCCAGTCTTCCGCCTCTAGAATTGCCTCAATATTAGCCTCTGCCTCTGCCTGGTGGAGGTCATGTCATCCTACCCATATGTTCATATGGTGGAATGAACTATGGATGGAATGTAACACGCGGCTCTACCTTTTCGTTGGTGTCCCTTTCTCGTGCACTTGGACTTTTCTTTTTCTTTTTCTTTTGTATTTGACTTTTGACCATGTTCATGAGAATAAACATTTTGGTTTTAAGGAAGATAGTAGGACACATCTTCATATATCTCGACCTCTCTAATTAAAAATGTCTTTTCATCTCCTTTGACACATTATTTGACTCCATCCTTTCAAAACTTGATGCATTGATGAAGGGAGGATGAAATCATCTTATTCTATGTATCCAAGGCCTACTAGGAAAAGCAGTGAATGAAGTATTCAAATCAATTATATGGAACTTGGCTTCAGTCTTCCAATCACCTATTTCCAAAGGTAACACTATGGAACCTAAAGCCCTCTCACCCTTGTTCATTGAATCCTCTCAACATCATCCAATCTCCTCGGAGTGTAGATGTCAATCTTCAAATAAGCAAGGGTCTTTAGACTCATAATGTTCACCCATGCACTGGATCAACCAAAACCAAAAAGTCTAAATCTGCTATCCACTATGATGTGTAGGGGAGGGGTGCTCCATGTCCCTAAGAAGGTCTATGTGAATGTGACTCCATGGGCTTCTCTGATAATGTGCTTCCTCTCTCCAAAGTGACCTAAGCATATCTCTAGATCAAGAGCCTTGATTAATGATTCTCATCTCTTTGGATAAGATAAGGGCATCATATATGCTTAACTTAGGCAACTTTCTTAGAGGACATTGTAATCCACTTTGATGATCCTCCATAGCATATCCATGGGTGGAGCATCATCCGTGAGGGGCATCTCATAGTACCCAATGACTTATTTTCCTTATCTTGAGGTGCTACCCTAGGAGGTAGAACCTTGCCACAAAAGGTTAACTTTGGTGATCTCTTAGTGATAGTGGAAGATTCTACCTACCATCGCTCACCTAGCCTTCTCCTATAGACCCTAATCGATGATTCCAAGTCTATCTCAAGAGGTGAACCCATAGTATTCAAAAGGAAAAAGTCCATCTCAATCAAAAAAAGGAAGATCGAGTTGTTATAATTATTATTTAGTGAAGAGTTTTAGAGAGAATTAGACAACCCATAAGTGACACATATGTAATTCAAACTAGCTTTATCAATTTCTGATTTAGAAGGAGGTACATAGTAAAATCTAGTAAAAGTAAGGGTGATTTGATGCCCTCATCCACGAGATACAAGATGTCTACTAAGAAGAGCTAGGAACTGGCTAAGAAGTTGCAATAGTGGAGGATGGCTCCTGGTTGCACACTTGGCTATCCCAGCTAATGTGGTCACCACTGAGTTCTGACCTTCCCAAGTTTCTGGCAACTTGCAAACCTTCCTTGATGTTGGAAGCTACCTCAAACCTGCAAGGAAAGTTTCTTTTTGAAACAATTTTTTTAGAGGTTTAGATAAGGAGATATCCCAACCTTCTTTATTTTGAGAGGATCATGTATCCCCAAGGATTACCCTAACAATGGGTTGTTCCACTAGATATTCTTTGGGATAACTATGGTGCCTATCTATGCTCAAGCTAGCCCTTGAATGTAAAAAATCCTCCAAAACATGGCCTAGCATGCATGGTGGGGAAAAGTTAGATCATTACTCCCGCCCACTTCCACTTCTAGGCTCGTAGCTAAAAAATTAGCTTTTAAGAGAAAGATTTTCTGATTACCTCTTAAATGAATAAGGTTTATTTAGTTTATAAAAAAGAGTAGGTGGATGGTTTTGGCAGTGGTATGTGTAGTGCCATGATGGGCTGGAGGAGGCAAAAAGGAAGGTCGGTAATGTATAGATGGCCTGTGTGGTGGAGGAGGTGGAAGTGAAGGGAGCTCGAGGTCTCATACCGCCTCTCTTCCCTTTGTCCAATGTTACTACACGCCTCTAGCTTCTTCAAGTTCTGTTTTGGCTTTGTGATGATTGGTCTTGAAAAGGTAACTGTTTGGCCTCTCCTTATGGACTAGCCACCTTGTTGACTAGCTTCTCAAATGTCTTGATGGTAAAACCTTTGAGCATGAAGGTGACATGGCCATGAATATTCTTTAGTAGAATTTCAATGGCATGATATTCAGATAGCTACGGTTCACATTTCATACTCAAATTATGCCATCTGAGAATATAGTCAACGAGGGACTCACCAAGGTGTTGTTGTGCTACAATGAGATCACCCACAGTCACCCTTTACTGAGCTCCAGAAAACCTCTTAATGAAGAGTTGCTCCAACTCAGCAAAAGTCTTCACCGAACTATTGGGAGTTCAGATACCAATCAAAGGCTATGCCCGCTAAGCACAAAAAAAGACAAAATAGTAATACCGCCACCATTGCAATGGCCTCGAAATTCTCTATGTCGATGGGTTCTCGCCATCAAAGCTTTTGAAAGAAGGAGGCACAAAATCCTTAGGATATTGGATGACATCAAATTTCTCTGGGTAGGGTCTACCCTTTGGAACCGATGATCCCTTACGGCAATGCTTCTCTTACCTACTACTCAACCATGAGTTTAATATATATTTCTTGTACAGAGGTACTATCCACTACCTTCCAATACAAGTTGGTGCTGCCCTGCTCTAGTGGAGGTGAAGTCTTGGCTTGATCCAAGACATGCAACAACTTAGGCTGACCGATCTCTATAATAGTATGATGCATTACTAGGGTTTGATTTGAAGTGCCAAAACTACTGCTAGCAAATCTTCAAGCCTCTTTCTCAATTCATCAATTTGTTCATCCTTTCATTTAAGTTGTTGAAGGAGGTGTTTGCTTGAGTAGGCTGTATCATCCTGCTTGGCCGTAACACCTTCCAAGCTCTACTAATCCCTAAGGAGGGAACCCTTAGTGTCAACTATATGCACCTGTGCTGAGTCCTCTAACATATCATCTTCATTGGGATCAAAGCTAACCTTTTCTTCCTCTAGGTAGTGGATACCCTAGATTTCCTTCTCAATTATGCTACAATATCATCTAGGGAGTGTCCAATTAATGTAGGCACAAATGATCATGGTCGATATGCAGATCATTATCATGGACAGAAATACATCTAACCTCCCTTACCGCGAGAGCTAATCTTGTGAGGACTATGCTCAGAGGATACATGCTCTCACTACCACTAGATTTGTGGAGTGGTACTCCTGGGAGGATCGGCCATAGGACAATCTCTCCTTCCCTCCTATGCTATCTCCATGATCTGTTGTGGTGGTGGTGGTGATGGAACAACTACGACACTTCGAGGTCTCCATTCCCTCTTCACCACAACTGGAGCAAGAAGTCGAGTAGGAGAGCTCGGTTTGGCCTCAGTCAGTGATGTAGATGGAATGAGATCTCTTGGCCTTAGCCAGATCACCAATGGGGCTTTCTTTTCCCTAAATGCTACCTTCATGGCTTTTGATGGGATTGTGGAAGATGGAACTTGTACCGAGATGGTGGTGGAGTATGGTGGTGGAGGCACCACTCTGATGAGCTCCTCCCATGGTGGTACCCATCAATAGAATGCTATCGATGATGGTGTGGGTACACCGCACAGAAAATCCATAAGGGCCGAGGCTTCTAGCATACCGCTGGTGACATCATGCATATGCCTCGCCCTCTCCTCTGGATGCTCACCCACGCATGATGACCACCATAAATCAAATTGCTGACTCTAATCTCAGAAGCCCACCAACTCGATGTAATGGACCTCAGGATACACCTCCTCCTATCTCTGATAGGAGCCTCATATTGCAAGTGGAGGTGACACTGTAAACCTCCTAACATCTTCCTCTTCATCAAATCTAGAGAGAGGATGGAACTTATTTTGTATGATCAGGGGAGAAACTATCCTGGGTGACTCCTCCACTGCAAACTGATAAATTTCCTCCAACTCCTTGGTTATGCGCTCATGATGTTGCTTGATCTTGCATCGGGCATTGGGTCCCTGTGAGGAGTAGAATGAACTAGACCCTATCTCAAAGGTGGGGAGACCTCAAGCAGATAGCCTTCCTTGAAGGAAGCAGAGTGTACTAGCCCATGTGGGGAATGGGAACAACCATCTGCACAATCGCTATGAACCGCCATAACCTTTCTCTTCAGTTAGAAAAACTCTGGATCAGATGACATCTCAACATGGATGCTTAGCTTTTGCCCACCACCACCTCTAATTGTGAGGGTGCCCTCAAGTGATCCGCCCCTCAAATCCTCTGCCAAAAATGAAATGGGCAAAGTCAGTCTATGGGAGGTCCATCCAAGGCCAAATCCATCCCAAAAGGAAAAGTAAAGACATACTGAGAGTCCATGGCAAACTAATTCAACCGTAGAAACTAACTAAATCGAAGTTGAAAATATTGAAAACAAACTCAATCATTTCTTCTAATTTTTGCTAACTTTTTGAATTTTGATTTAGAATTTGAATCCACACTCAACAATTTGAATATGTTAAGTGGGGCTCTTTGAATTTAGGAAAGAGAGATTTTGAATAAATTGGGGAAGATATTTTTGAGTTTAGAATCCATTTCCAACAAATTTGTATATGTTGAAAATGGGTTCAAATATTTTGAAAAGATTTTGATGCTTCCATTGGTTCATATTTGAATTTGATTTTTATGTTTAGGGACCCTTTATTTAACAAATTTGAGTATGTTAAATAGAAGGTCAATTGATTTTTGTTTTTGATTTGATTTTGGAATTCACTCACCAAGCAATTTGGGTATTCTAGATGAGGTGTTTGAAAATAATTTTTTTCTTTTGTTTGTTTGCTTATAATGTAAATTTTAGAAATGGAATCTTTACTTAGCAAATTTGTGTATGCCAAATAAGTCTAAATTTTTTTTGTTTTGATTTTTGAAAAAGAGGATCTTTAATTAGCAAATTTGGGTATGCTAAATAAAGTTCTTGTGTTCGATTTATTTTGATTTTTGAAAAGATGATCTTTACTTAGCAAATTTGGGTATGCTAAATAAAGTCCATGTGTTTTATTTTTGTTTGGATTTCTGAAAAGTGGATCTTTACTTAGCAAATTTGGGCATGCTAAATAAAGTCCATGTGTTTTTTTTTTATTTGAAAAGAAGATCTTTACTTAGCAAATTTGGGTATGCTAAATAAAGTCCAAATGTGTTTTGTTTTGTTTTGATTTTTTGAAAATAGGACCTTTACTTAGCAAATTTGTGTATGCTAAATGAAGCCCAAGTCTAATTTCATTTTGATTTTAAAGATGGTACATTTACTTAGCAAATTTGTGTATGCTAAATAAAGCCCAAATGTGTTTGATTTTTGTGATTTTGAAAAGAGGATCTTTACTTAGGAAATTTGGGTATGCTAAATAAAGAATCCAAATGTGTTTGATTTTTGTGATTTTGAAAAGAGATCTTTATTTAGCAAATTTGGGTATGCTAAATAAAGAATCCAAATGTGTTTAATTTTTGTGTTTTGATTTTTGAAAAGGATTTTTCTTTGAAAAGTGAAACTCTCATTTGACAAATTTGAGTATGTCAAATAGAATTCCAATGTATTTTGATTTTTATGATTTTTGCAAAGTATATTTCCATTTAATATATTTGGGTATGTAAAATGGAAGTCACTTTTTTTCCATGTTTCAAAGATGAAGTCTTTTGTGTGTGATTTATTTGAAAATATGGAAAATCCCACTTAACACATGTAGAATATGTTGAGTGGAGTTTCAAATGGTGTGATTTTTCTTGAAGGCAAAGCCTCCATTCAGTAAGTTTGGATATATTGAATGAAGAGGCTTATCTTCAAGATTGTAATTTTTGAAAAGGGGAGAAACTCTAACTACAACATATGTAAGATATATTAAAATATCATTTCAATTTTATATGTGGTTTTATTTAGGGTTGAAATCTTCATTCAATAAATTTGGATATATTGAATGAGGATATTCATTTTCAAATATGTGCTTTTTTGAAAAGACGATTCTGATTTTATTTTTGAAATGAAATATTCATTCAATAAATTTGAGTATATTGAATGAGGATGTTCATTTGTGATTTTTGAAAGGATGCTCTTGATTTTTATTGGAAATGAAATCTTCATTCAATAAAATTTGGGTATATTGAATGGAGATGTTTTAAAGTAGTTTTTGAAAGGTTGATTTTGATTTTTATTGGAATGAAATCTTCATTCAATAAACTTGGGTATATTGAATGGAGATGTTCATAAGTGCTTTTTGAAAGGTTGATTTTGATTTTTATTGGAAATGAAATCTTCATTCAATAAATTTGGGTATATTAAATGGAGATGTTCATAAGTGCTTTTTTTTAAAGGATGATTTTGATTTTTATTGGAAATGAAATCTTCATTCAATAAATTTGGGTATATTGAATGGAGATGTTCATAAGTGGTTTTTGAAAAGATGATTTTCATTTTTATTATGGAAAGATCCTACATGTAACAATCTTGAAGATTGTTAGATGAGGTTAAGTTATATGTGTTTTGTGAAACTTTTTGTGCAAATATTTTTATAGTGTGAATTTTAGAAAAGTGCTTTTGAAAAGCTATATTTTTATGAAGGATTTATTTTTCTTTTTTTTAGAATGAACTTTACCTTATCATGGAGATGGTAAGGAAAAGGCCTTTAGTTATCTCTTTTTTTATTAAATTTTATTTTCACCTTTTGGGAGACCCAACAGGGGTTTAAAGACCTACATGGAGTGAGGTCCTAAAACCTAAAGGATGTTGGCTAGCTTAGCTTAAGAATGAAATAAACTAAGTGCCAACAAAAAAGAAGGATAGTCTTGGATTCATATAAAATACAAACCCACTATTGATACTTGGAGGAAATAATCATTTATCAAAGATGGAGAGTGGAACCCTCCCCAGCGAAGTCGCTAGAAAAATCTGCGGAGAGTATTTTTATTTTCATCTATGAGGTAAATGAAAAGAAAAATATGCTTTGTTGGACACCACGTAAATCTGCAGATATTCTTATTAGAGTGATCGGGTATGACATTGAGGAATGATGTACTATCTTAAGAGATAGAAGTCACCATCCTACAATGGACCTAATCACCTAATAAGGACTCTTACGGACGATGGGTCTTCGAATGTACTAGAGATTCTTCCCCTACTTTACATGAAAAAATAAAGTAAGATTTATTTTAATCTAAGTTCGTTAAGTTTCCTATGGAGGCAAGATCCCATAGATAATTACATCCTAAGGAATGAGATTCTTTAGGAATACTCTTGATTAAGGTAAATGATCATTGTCTCCAAAGATTTCAAAGATAGGACTATCAATCAATTGGTTATTTTGGAAGATCAAATGGGATTGATCAAAGAGAGAGTTTTTATCGAAGCCAAGGGAGATGAGTAAGGGATGTTCATGATACTAGGAAGCTTAGTGAACATCCTAAACTATCTTATGGTTAGGCTTTATATTTTTGAAATTGAGGTGAATTATGTGTTTGAGTTGAATTTTTATAAGAAGTTTAGGGCTTATAATTCCACAACACAATATTGTAGAAATACCTAAGAGGTGAGAATTTATAGCCCGCAAAAGAAAACAACAACCTCGGATTCTAAATCTAGGGAGCTTTGGTAAGGGCCAAGGTGTGACATAAATCTAAGGCAAAAATGAGTTTATAGTTTACCTCCACAAGAGAGGATAAACCACCCAAGTGTTGGACTTACAACTACCTGGGGGTGGCCACCAACTAACTCCTACAATTTTAAATACATGTAGGAAAGTCTTATGTTTTTTGCAAGATAGCTAGGCTATTGTTTATTTAGAAAGGAAAATAAGTCCTTAAACACACTCTCTAAGAGACAAGATCATGAAGGGCATTAGTAATGAATTAATCTAATGCGAATTTTGTTAAGTTTTATTTTTATTTTTTGGATAATTTATTTGACATAGGCTATGGGATTCATTTTCCTAATGCATGAGAAATTGGTTACAAAATTAACAAGAAGGAGGTGTGTTTCCACCATGGCTCTCAAAGGTCAAGTCATTTTCTCTGGAAAAGGTGGAATCCCTCCATAAGCAAGAGTGAAGCAAGATGATTTTATGCATATGTGAAACATACAACATCCAGCTAAGGGGATGTTAAATCTTTTATTATATTGATTTATGTCCTAGGCTTTTAGGTGAGTTTATGAGGTGTTTAATTTTAATTTGAGTTGATTAATTGGATAGAAAATTTATTTTTCCCTCAAAGCCTAATCGCATCCAAGTCATTCATCAAATAATGAAGAAACTAGGGAAAATCATGCCATCTTCATTGCTCAAGCTAAACAAACATCAAACAATTTTATAAAGATAGCACAAAAGAATAAAAGGCCTATCTGGTCCAGCTCCACTGCACAAACTCGAAAAGAAAAAATGGGTAGTTGAGCTCTACCCTTATACAACTAGGATTACAAATGAATAATTACAATTAAAATGAATTCATGTTATGGGGGTCTTCCTTCTTCATTTCTTCATTTTTTTCATTCTTTCTTTTTTTTTCCATCTTTCTATTTTCTTTTGATTGGTGGGGATGTAGCTTGCTCCAAGGCTTCACATCGTGCATAAGACTTAGTCTTATGACCAATGTTCATCTTAATCCCCCATAACATTTATTCCAAATCTAAATTATAAAATTACATGAAAATGGAAAAAGTAAATCTAACTAAACCTGTAAAATAGAGATTAGCTAAACATACCACACAACCCAAGCATGTATATGAATAATTTGGACTTAGCACCCACAAATGGGTAACCAAGTTAACCTGTCTTAATTTGGATTATGCTTAGGGGTATAAGCAACATGCACAACAAAAGCATTTATATTTTTATTACAATGCCCCTTAAGCACAATCCCTTAGGGAAGACATGATTAGGCTAAGATTTTCCTACCATCTAGTCTATGCACATACACCCTAACATCCAGTAAAAAAATATTACATCATAAAACAGAATCAGACATCAAATCATGCATTGCCCTAACATAGAGCTAGAAATAGTGACTTAATCTAATGTATGTGCCATTTGAGGCTTGTGTGGCATGTCTTAGTTAGACATTAAGGTTAGAATTTTTTAAGTGTGAGAGATTCAACATAGAAGGGTGGTTTCATTTTAAGTGGTTTAGTTAATTTGTAAATTTTATTTCATGCTTTTAATTGGTTTGAATGAACCTTTACTTAATTACTAAGTGTTGTAAAGGGAAGAAAAGAGAAGAGAACTTCTCTTTCATCCCTACCTTAAGTAATTTCTAATATAGAATTCATTAGTGATTTTTCTTTAGTGAATGTTTTATTATGTGTTTTAATTAAACCCAAGTTTAGATTTACTCTAAATAGACCTATTCAAATAAGAAAGAAATCTTAGGATTAATTAAGGTGAATTACTATCACATAACACACAACCTTTTATTTATTTTCAACATGTATATTAGCATATGAATGATCTTAAGCATACCTATACATGTAATGCAAACTTTAGCACACTTTGATGATGAATGCTAAGAGATGTTGCTTAAGAAAATTTGAAAATTCATGGATGCATGATTTTGTTAAGTAGAAAAGAGGGACTCTTTTATCCATTAATCAAATGCACATTTACATGTATAAAAGCCATAAGTGAGTACGACGCCATTATTTTATACACCAGGGGTGTAAGGTACAAGACTTACTTGGGGCTACTTAAAGCCTCGCAACCCAAGATATCTAGACTAATATACCACTTTTCTTAAATACAAGTGCATGTAAAAAAAGAAATAAATGAATGAAGAATCATGCAAAAGATTTTTGTATTTGATTTGGTTATGCAATTTACATGTGTAAATGTGAAGATCCTTCTTAAGTCATAAGATAGAAATGCATAGGAATATATTTAAGCAAGTGTTTTGTTCTTTTCAAATGAACTATACACTTTGCAAATCCTATCCAAATCCATGTTAAAAAGGAGAGAAGAAAACCACATAAAGCACATCTTATGCTATAGTCACATGCAAGCTTATAAGTAGTTATAAGTAGCATACCTTCATTTATAATGTTTGATTTATAGGTTTTGAAAATAGTTTTTGATTTAATAGTGATAGTAGCCACTCATATCCTTAACCTTAGCCAAAACACAATTTGACATAAAGGAGACATCTTATTTAATTATGATTTTTCAAAAGATATGAATGCATGATTTCATATGGCATACAATATCTAGCATGCTTGGGAAGAAATAAAGTGATGTAAGAATATAACTTCATTCACCATAATTAATTCCTAAGGACAATCCTATGAGATAAGATTATTCAAAGTGAATCAAAAATTTTTAAAGGGATTTTTATTGTAATTTTGAATTTGATTTTGGTTTATAAAATGTGAAAAGAGTTTATTGGTCCTAACCTAATTCCCATATGTGTGAATTGATTTAGTTTAATTTTAGGACAATTAGGTTGATTTTATGTTTAGTTTAAGTTAAGGTGTGAATTAAATTAATTACCCCTTACCTATACCACTTTAACATAATTAACCAAACAATTATGAGCCAACATATGATATGCATCCACATGGAATTTAAATTAATAATGTACCTAAGAAAGATAGGGGCCTAATGCAATTGGTTTATAATTATTGATTAATTAAGGTTAACAATTTTAATTAAGTACTTTCATAACCATCCTACACATGTGAGATGGATTATAATTTTCTTAAACTTACCTTAAGCTTTTGAACACCTAAAGATCTACCCAGAAAGAGATTGATTAATTTCAGATTTATTTTGGAAGTTTGACTAAACTAATTAAGTAGATCATTAGTGAGTTAATCCTTAATTATGTTTGGATTAAGGAAGAAAGGGGGTTTAGGGAATAGCTTAGGGAATATATCCCAAATAAATTCCATAGACCTCCTCCTCACTGAAAAAAAGTTTAATTATCTCAATTAAGAGATTACTTACTCTAAATTATATTAAAGGAGTAATTAAGGGTACATTAATTAATTTCTCTAATTAACTCATTAATAAATCCCAAGAAATTGAAGGAGGTAGAAGTCATCCCACTGAACATACCCAAGAAATTTGGAATTAATTAATAAAATCATTAAGGAGTAATTAAGGTTATTAAATTTTTAATTAAACTCTAATTAAGGAAAATCCACTATTCAAAATCAATTAGAAATAATGTTATTGGTTTCTCCTATGAATTATCTTTAAAATGAGCCCTCATTTTGTATTTTTAGATTTTTCTACATTTAATTATGAATTTATGAAGTTTTTGTGATTAATAGGTGATTAAATAACTTAATTGTATAACTAATCCCATTGGCACCATGTGGGCTACTGACGCGATGCACGCTTTCCACATGGTGTGATGTGATTGATTATTTAAGTTATCACATCGCACCGCGTTAGCGACATGTCCTCAAGGTGTTTTTTTAAATTAACGCTATGAGAATTACATTAACTAGAGAGCTTACCACCATGGTGCCACATATTTGGCCCTTTGATGCTACAGGATGGAGCGTCAAAGACTTCATTCTTGAGAGCATAGCACTGCAACACTAGGACATAGCACCTCAGTGTTGTAGAGTGGGTTTAATAATATTTATGAAAATTTGGTATCATAATAATTTAGCCGTGCTAGATTTTATAATATTTTAGTATAAGAATTACTCTTCTCCCTTATTCTAGATCCAAGATCGAAGGAGGGAGAATTTTCATTTTGCACTGGAACCAAGTCTAACGGTGAAGGACTTCAAATATAAAATTTTTTTAGTTATTGCACCTAAAATGCTTTTTAATAAAATTGAATTCTTCTCCCTTACTCTAGATCTGAGATCAATAGAGGGAGGAATTTCATTTCTCACCAGATCCAAGATCAACGGTGGAGAACTTCAAAATTTTATTTTGGGAGGAAGAAATTGCATAAAAGAACTTTTATTTAAAGTTTGAAAAGCACTTTGCTTTTGCTTCATGAGAGAAGAACACACCTTTGTATAATAATAAAAGGTGTTATAAAGAGAATGAGTTTGACTAGTATAGAATAAGAAAGTGTGGGCAACTCCCCCTGTTTTATAAAGGTTTGTGGGTAATCATTCCTACCACTTGGGAAATTTTCCCCTCCATAACCATTCCACCCACTCCCTCTTGGTGGTTATTGTCGTTAGGGTGGGAAGGGTCACTTTTCTTGCTTTTAAATTTGAAGGTCATCGTGACAGCTCCTAGGCACTTTATTATTTAAGTAGGTAATCATCAAGGGTGATTTGTACTTCTAGATTCTATAATGCGGTGACATTTCCTAGGAGTTGCGATTGCAATGCGATGGTGCCCAAAGTCAGGATATTCCATTTATTTATTTATAGTTGAAAACAAAGGTATCTTCTTAAAACCTTAGCAAAGCCTTAAGAGATCCATGGATTTTGATGTAAGCATACATCTAGGTAAGATCTCATAGATAAATTTTGTGCATTCTTCTTATTTATCCTTTATAGTGCATCATTTTGTAATGCATTGCTAGAGTCCTTAGATCATCGTTGTTTCTATAGATAGTTGTGATCTTAGGCAAGATGAGGAACACAACACAAAAATATTGGATTAATGGGTCAGATTTCAAATGCAAATCCATTACCCTTATGCCTCTCAAAACAAAACCCAATATAGGTTGTGCTTTACATGCTATTATCAATGTGGTTTGGGCCCCATTTGGTCAATCCAGTAATGAAATGTCACATGGACATCCCAAGTGGGATTAATAAAGTAATTAGTAAATCATTTAAACCAATAAAAGCTTTATAAAATTAAAAATAATTTAAATAAAATTAATAAAATTTAAATAAATATTCTATGAATTCAACTTTCTAAGAAGAACATCACAAAATTAATAGCCTTAATTTTTATTAGTTAATTTAAGCATAATTAAAATATTAAAGAAAATCTAATTATTGAAAATACTTTAAAAATACAAATCCAATTGGCATGAAATTTTAAAGAAATTTCTCTAGAAGAATCCTTCACCTTGTAAAATTTTCTTGGAAATTTTCATTGAGTCTTTGGTGAGATATTAAAAATATAGGTTTAAAGATGGGAAAATAATAAATAATTGAATATTACATAATAAAAATTAAGAAAAATTAGTTAACTAGTCTATAATTATCCCATTAACAGAGATGATTCATGTAAAAATGGTTAGGACTCTTGATGTCCTCTGAGTTCATTAACACCTTAATTATAATTAATCAAGTCATCATTTAATTAATTAATGCTCTAGGATTTAGAAAATTTATTGAAAATTTAAATTGAATCCAAATGACTTACAAATTTCATGGATGACTCTTGAGGTTAATGGTGACTCATAGAAAACATTTTATAAAATTTTGAATAAGTTCATTATATATTATGAGTTTAAGATTAAAAATACTTCTATAAAGAATAATTAAATTGATTAAAATATTTAATGATGTAAAAGTAATTTTAAGAATAATTAAGATGTTTCCCTTATTGTCCCATGTCAAGGGGAACATTTTAGTGATTATTAGAACAATTTTGGTATTAACTTGAATTTTTCTTAAGAAATAATTAAAGTATATAGTAATAATTAATAATTTTTAAAATTTTCCATAATCTTATGAAATATTCTTGAAGTTTTCCTTGACCTTAAGAAATCATTTCATAAGGTTTTAAGTTGATTAGGTTGCTTGATTAACCATTAAATAAAATTTAGTTATTTTAATATAATATTTAATTAATTATTCTATTATTTTGTAAACTGTACAATAAATAATATAAATTTTAAAAAATAATTAAACATTTTTTATAAACTCACATGAATAAAAAAGACTTAAGAAAAATAAAATCAACTTGTTTTAAGTGCTAAAATATTTTTTATAATTTAAATATTTAACACATCTAATAAATCATATAAAACCGAGATAAGTTTCAAATGACCTAAATTTTTATGGGGCAAGGAAATCCTTGAACACTCTTATAAAGTTTCATTTATTATATGATGTATATTTAATTATAAATATTTTCTTAAATAAATAATAGCAAATTAAATCAAAATAATCTCAAATTTTTATGGGATATTTATTTGATGTTTCTTGACTCTAGCCATAATTTTTTGAGTTGTTTTATATATTAATTTATGTTTCCTTTTAAAATAAACTAATAAAATAATAATTAAATATTAATAATTTGAAAACCTAATAAAAATTTTATGAAATCTTCGGGAAGGTGTCTTTAACCTTCGAGAATGACTCCATGGATTTTATGAAGTTATTTGTACTCAATTTAAAATTAGTTGATAAATCAAACCCATAACTTAACTAACTACAAAACTAAATTCAAGTGTTAATTAAAACTCATAAAATCACTTTTATTAAGTCTTATGTCCTTCATCCTTAAGTGAGGTGTTCACTCTATTAGGATTAGAGTACCAAGAAGAGTAGGCTTTATGCTAAGTGAAGCACACTACTCCTTACACCATTTAAAATACTAAGTCAAAAAAACCTAAATTAAATCATAAATTAAAATTTACTCTTAATCATTAAATATTTGAATTAAAATCACATAATGGTAATAAATTACACTTCATGTTTTGAACTCAAACTCAAACTCCAAAGCCTAGCATAGTCCTACCACATTAGCCTTATACAAACAGTCACTGAGCTTAGACTTAGGTTAAGAAAGTATTAGATTGTTATGTATTGCATTTTATGTTTTGTAGTATAATGTTTATTCACTAGATTGAATGTTAGGTTGGTTCTTTGTAGATAATTTTGATACTAGAGCGGATAATTTATTAGAACTAATAATATATTCTATAGGGAGTCATGCATGGTATGGATATTATAATTAGTTTAAAATTAACAAACTTATTTTCAAGTTCATGCTACTTAAGCCCCAAGCATGACAAATGGGATAGGATGCTTAGTACGCATTAGTGCTGAGTCCATATGTTTGGATTATCAATGCTTATATGCGTACCTAGTTTTGCTAACCAGTATTTTATAAGATTTTAGATTTTATTTTTAGAATTTTAAAATGTAACTTATATTAAAACTAGGTCAAACCAATAAGAGTAAGAATGATCAGGGATGAGCATGTAGTTAAGTGATGCCTAATAAAGCCTAGGGAATTTCCTCCATATTGAAAAGGTGAACCAAAAGAGATATAAAGACCATGTAAGCTATTTCTCTTAGTTCTATGTCAAGGCATATAAGACAGAGCTTGACTGGCCATTTTTTTCTTTTCTTCTAGGGTGTATGATAAAATTTAGCCACTTGGGCCTTTCATTACATTAATTTAATTACTTGATTGTGTGCTTATTTTGTATTGTGCATTAGAATTATTTTTTTTATTGAAAGTAGAAGTACAATCAAAGTCTAACAAATAAAATAAAGTAAAGAAAGAATTACATTTTTCTTATATAAGGTAACTCAAGTAAGTCACTGTTGAGTGTTGTAAGCATTTGAAGTATGGGTTCATGTGAGAATATTGCTCTTTCGATAAGTGATCCCATCCATGCCAGTTTGTTTGTTGGTTAATTTTTTCTCTATATATGTTTGAATTTAATTTAGCATTGATTTGATAACAACTTAATCCTCTTAAGAGTATAAGTAACAAACTAGGGGTAGTTAACAACATAAATATTTAAATTACATAGAGATAAGAAGTCTGATTTGATCCAAATGTTCTTGAAATGGAAGAAGCTCGCAAGTTTTAAAGCTGTTAGGTAGGCTATTACTTCAGTGTAAAAAGCATTCAATGTATAACAAGGAATTGTGAATAGGAAGATGCACTGACCTGTGTTATTTCGAAAAATACCACCAATAATTGTAGGTGAATTGTCATTACTGAAGCTGTCATCAATGTTTATCTTAATGTAGTCAACTTTTGGTTTAATCCAACAAATGAGAGCTAAGTTAAACTATTTGGTTTCTCTAGGGGTTATTGAGGGGTTTTTGAAAAGATTTACAGCTTATATTTTCCAATGTAGTTCTTTCTATATAATACTATGTCTTTCACTCCTGATCATTAACTTTCATGCTTATTGGAGTTTGTAATCATCCAAATAAATCGGAACACGATAAGAGGGATGATGTAAAATTGATCCTTCTTACTGTACTAACTGGAATTGTTCCAGACTTTTAGAAAGCCTTGTATTGAGTCTTCATTTGATTTGTCAATGTGAAATGTTGAATGTATTTCATTCGATACTTGTTTACTAGTTTGACATGTGATAAATAGATGCTATGTTGTTCTTCACTTCTACACAAGTGACACATAGAGATAATTATTAGGCCTTTAAGTTTTAGTATATCATCTATGGGGATTAAACTATGACATAGCCTCCAACAGAAAAAGGAAATTGATGGTTTGATTGCTGCACTCCAAATAGTATGACTCCATCTAGAATTTCTGCTAGGTTGATGCATAAAATGGGAGAGGATCTTGGATGTTGAAAGCTGTCTATTATTACATTTCAATATCAATTTATCCTTTGTGTGTGGGGAGAGAGGAATGTTGGTTGTAGCTTTCAATACCTCTAAGGGATATATTCTCTAAGCAAGTTCCAAATACCTTCACTTGATTTCTAAAACCAAAACTTGGTCCGACATGGGTTATGTTGTGTACTCTGACATTAAACCATCAAGAAACCAATGGTTCTTATTAAAGCTTAATTCTCCTTTTCCTAGGTGCCAGAAGATCATTTCTTTGGTTGTTTCTCTATACTGCAATAAGCTTTTTGAGTGTATGAGTCTATTTTCCTTTGTTGAATAGCAGCTGGATGGTGTTTCTGGTAGTATTTATTGAGAAGTAGTTGTGCCCATAATGAGTCATTTTGTCATAATTTAATCCATAGTTTTATGTGATTTATCCTAATTGATTTAGCAAGAGAGAAAAAATATAAACCCCCTTCATCTTTTTTGTTTACGAACCTTTTTCTAGCTCACAAAATGTATAGAATTTTTTTCACTTCTTCAAAAGAAACAGTTAAAATTTTTTTTCAGTGTGTCTTGCTTGGCATTAACATCATTTGCAATGAATAGAGTGGAATGCAATTGAGTATGCATTGTAATAGGGTAATTCTTCCTCCAGTCGATAGAAAAGTATTTTCATAGGTGTTGATTCTGATTTGGATGTCATTAAATAGACCATCAAAATACTAAGATTTTTATTGTCCTTTGTATATTTTAACACCGAGGTATTTGAGTGAAAGTTGAGAGCGTGTGAAGCCCATGTATTCTTTGATCCAATTCTAATTATTTTTACAATACTTTCCCAAGAAAAATAGACATTTTGGCTTATTAAAGGTAATTCCAGAGATAGCTTCAAAGGTGTTTAGAATGAGCAAGATTTTTCTTATTGATAGTTTTTAATCCTTTGCAGAATAGGAGAAGATCATTAGCAAATTCCAAGAGAGATATGTTGGTTCTTCCTTTTGATTTGTAGTTGAGTGATCTATTAGAGTTGTGGTTGTCATCCAACAATCTAAGGTGTTAGTCAAATGTTAGTATAAAATGAGATGGAGATAGAGGTCACCTTGCTTTATGCCTCTAGATTCTTTGAAAAAATTATGTGCCTCTCCATTTATAATGATAGAGTAGGAGTTATTTGAGAGTAATATATTAACCATGTAGAATTCTTCTTGAAATCTTCTAGTTTTAGTGTTTCCATAATGAATTCTACTTGATTATATCAAAGCTTTTATTATATCTAGGTTGATGATTAAGTTTCCCTCTATATTTTTTTGTCAAGGTCTTGGGTGAGTTCTTGTACTAATATATATTTTCAACTATGCTTCTTCCTTGGAATGAAATTGTTTGATTTTTGTAAATGAGTTTTGGGAGGTATGTTTGAAGGAGACTAGAGATAATTTTGCTAATTATTTTTCTAATGACAGATGCAAGGCTAATGGGTCTAAAGTTCTCCCAACTGTGTGGTTGGATTTAGGGATGTGGGTGATGGGTAAAGAGCTGAAATACTTATGCATGTCTTTTCTCATAAAAAAGGATTGTATAGCTGAGATTACATCTTGTTTAATCCAATGCCAGTAATGTTGATAAAAATGGGTTGCATAACCATCCGGGCACAACTTTAGATCCATACAAATAGTCAAGACTTGCCTTTATTTTATCCTTCATTGGATTGAATGACAGATCCAGCTAGTTCACATCAACTATGTTGGTGCTGCTCAAATCACCACAAATTAGATTTAAGTTGACCTCATTCTCTTGAAATAATGACTTGTAATAGGCAATTCAATCCTCAATTATGTCTTTCTTATTTCGCAACCAAGAGTGTTGGGATCTTATTTTAGTGATGGCTTTGTGTTCCCTATTTTTCTTGATGCAAGCATGATAGAATTTTGTGTTTCTATCTCCCTCCTTTAGATTAACCAAGGGTGCTTTTTGTGCTAAAAATTCTTCTTCCATGGCAGTCAAATTATTAGGTGTTACTTGGGCTTATGCAAGTTCATCTTCAGCTTCCAATAATGAATCTTTGATACAAATGCTTTCAAGTAAATAAACCTTTTGTTAATTTTCCTCAACTTGTTGATGAATGTCACAGAAAACATTCCAATTCCATTTATTGAGACTTGAGATTAGTTTCTTATGTAAATTCAATTGTCTAATCTAAGGTCTAGTTATGTTTGAATGCCATGCACCTTAGAGGAAATTTATGTATAGGTTGTGTTTTGTTCGCATGTTACAAAATTTGGAAACTATTTTAGAGAGTTTAGGGAGGTAGTCAACAGAAAGGAGGAGGGATTATGGTCAAAGAAAGTTCTATTGAGATGTCTTATTTTAGAATGTTGAAACTGGTTGAACCAATGTGTATTAAATAGGATTCGATCAAGTCATTCAAAGACTTTGCCTCTATTCCATGTGTAAGGTGAGCCACTAAACTAGGATCAATTAGATGAGCTTCTTCTATATAATTACCTAATTCCCCCATAGTTGTTTCATTTGGTTTCTTTCCTTTTTTTTCTCATTTAATTTCTTGGTCATATTAAAATCACCTCCTACTAGCCAGATCAGCTAATAGGTCTGACTGATAGCAATACTTTCATCTGAAGATCCTATCCTAAATCTCTAGAGCATGTAACATATACAATGGATTCTTGATGATTTTAATTGCTACAGTTGATTTGAACATGTATGAAATGAGGATCATCCACCATGATGTCAATATAAAATGGGCTCTTCTAGAAAAACATAATTTTATGGTTGCAATTATGAACTATGTTGAAGCTATTGAATTTTCTTCTAATTTTCCCAATATTATGGGGTTAAATAAGTGGATCTAATATGGTAAAAATGTAAAGACTTTGACTCCTTATTAAGTTTTTGAGCTTATCAGAGGCAGCACTACTAGCAATGCCTCAAATATTCCAAACCATAAAGTTAGTCATGTGTGGAGCACTTAGAGCCCCTATAGACTCTAGTAGGAATCCTATCATCCCAATTGGCTAGTACACTTACTATAGATGTTTTCCCCAAGGAGGCTATTGCATTTGGATTTATATTCCTTAGCTTTCTTATTCCTTTATGCTTGTTGCTTTTAGATTTTTATGTTAACCATTCTTCCTCTATATCATGTATAGTTTGAACTAATTCTTCATCATGGGTATGTTGTTGCATTGTTGGAGAAAATACATCATCCGGTCTCATTTGGGGTTAGAATCAAATCCTCTTTGACGGTAGTTTCTATGTTAGCTGTCCATTCTATTTTTGAATGTGTGTGGACCAGAGTTTCATTGCTCAGATAGTCAATCATGTGGTTTGCGTTATTTGTTTGGTCTTCTACTTCCATGGCTATGTTTTCTACTGTAATGATTTTTTCTGATCTTCCTCCTTCTATAGGTATTCCTAATTGTATTTGGTCCATAATGTGTTCAGACTGATTTGCAATGTTTTCCATCTCATTCTTGCTAGGTAGGTTAGGGATTGCATCAACTTAAACATCCATGTTCCCATTGGATTTGGTTTTCATTGCCCTTAGTTCATAATAAGCAATGTAATAGTTTTCAAGGAGATGTCCAAATATTCTACATTTAGGACAATAAAGCAACTTTTTTTCAATCACTACTTACTGCCAATATCCATTAGTTGATGTGCCTTTCCAAATTTCATCACCATGAGTTTTTGTTCTATCCATTTCGGAAGGACTCAAGCAAAAATGGTTAAATTGAAAGTAAGTGGATCAAGTTTGAGTGGCTTGCCAAAGTTTGTAGCTAGGGAATACATAATTTGCTTATTGAAGACATGGAGTTTCATATTAGGAAATTTAATCTATATGGGAACTATTGGTGGTTCTATGATATAATCAAAGGAGGGGTGCATTTTAGAATCTTTATAGGCACATTGTCAATATGATAAAGCTTTTTAGTGAAGAGAAGTGCATAATCATCCTCCCTACTAAGCCTAATAGTGATATGTCTTCCATCAAGTAGCCTGACATTCTAGTCTCCAAGCACTTCTAGTTCATCAAAGTGCTTACATATATTATCCATCTTAGGATGTTTATAAGTAAACTTGCCAACCAAGGTAAACTTAAGGGGTTCTGCTAGTTGAGCAGATTCCTGTTCAGCGAGGAAAAGGGTAGGCTTTCCATTTTTACTATTTGTCTTTTTAATGTAGCCAATATCACCTCCTTCACAGAATTTATCATGATAGAATTGAGGAAAGATAAGCTTAATGGAGGGATCGTAAGGTTTATTTGAGGGGAGGTTATTTGAAAGAACACCAGCATAAGATGGTCCCTCCATAGAGAGAAAAATAAAGGGATAGTAGAAAGTGAATGGTAGCCTAGGGAAGAGAGAAGCATACCTGATGGGGAGAGGTGGCATATGTGGAATTCAAGTTTCCAAACTTAATATACCTTTGATGGACTTTGTCTTTTCATGCATTAGAATTACATATGTTTTACAAGTTTATTTCCATGATGTTTGACTGATGTAATTGTGAAAGCCTAGATAATTTATTAGGCTGTTAGATAAAATTATATTTTTTCCACTCAATTTAAATTAATCAATCATTACTTAAATAAATTTCTCATAACACATAATATCCTAAATCAAAAGGCATTAATCAATAATTTTTTTTTGAAAATCCTTAGGATTACAACATCATTTTCATATTATCTTGTCTTCCTTAAAACAATGCTTCACATTAATCAATAAATTTTTTTTTTGAAAGTCCTTAGGATTACAGCACCATTTGCATATTATCTTGTCTTCCTTAAAACAATGCTTCACTCATAGCACATAGAGAGGCTTTTATTTAATGAGGATAATTTCCCTTATTGGGAAGATTACATTTAAACTTTAAATAGCCTATTGAATTTTAGAATTAAGGCATGCATGTATGCATAATTGCATACCCAAACTTTTAAAATTAATTGAATATTTAATAAAATATATAAAATTAGTGTATTAGTTGGGAAAATTTTATCTTGATCATTTAATTTTTAATTTTAAGGCTAGGTTTTATGATTCCCTTCTTAATTAATAATAGTATAAGTTATCTTGCATTTCAAAAGACTAGATTTATGATTTTAAAGCATAGAAGGTGTTAGCTGATAGTCTTTTCAAATATGTTATATGTTTAAAAGAGTTATTAATGGTCATACTCCTTGTGGTAGTAGACTTATAAGTTCTATTCACCCTTTTTTAAAGACTAGATTGAGCCTCCAACTTGTATTGGTGGCACCTCTAATTTTAGGATTACAGGCACCCCATTTCTCCTTATTATGAGGATAAGTCCTAACCTCTAAGGCTTTTTTCATAGTCTTTTACTATTAGAACACAAGCCTTAGCATTTTAATAAAATAACACCTCAAACAAAAGTAATTCCCAAATTTCAAAATATAAAGCCCAACATTGAATATGATAAAGTATTTACTAGGTTTTTCAATATCTAAGCTCCTCTCACTTCCCTTTCTTTGATCTTGAAAAGAATTGTTCTTATTTATGTAATCCTAGTTATTTCTAGTTTAAATAATCTTAACTTAAAATCTAAAAATTATAGAGAAACTAACTAACTACCTTAATTGTGAGCTTCCTTAGGAGACAATAGCTTCTAAAATGTAATTAACATTTTGAGTATGCCCTTATAAGAAAATGTTAACCTAGGTTAAAATAAATCATGTATTAATTAAATTTATTTTTGTGGGCAAAAAACCTCTAATACACAAAAACTCATCGTTGTATGTGTCTTGAGTATGGTAATATTTTAACCTTTCACATAGTGGTGATCCATTAAAAATTTATATTACATTATTGAGTACTATTATTTTTTATTTTTAATTAATATTTTATGGTTTATTTTCATTATTTTTAGTATTTTTTCTAGAAACATCTCATTTAAAATAAATATTTTAAGGATAGCAGTAAGCACAATGTATTGTAGCACCACAATGCCAATATTAAAGAAATTAAATGTATAGATAGAGAATCCAAAATATTAGTGCAAGATCACCAACACTAAGGCACTTTAATTGCCAAAGATTTTGACCTTAAAATAGTGAGCCCAGCATTATAACATTGATAAGAGAAACACTGTTGAGTTAAAAAAGGTAGAAGATGCCTATACATGTATGAAGATAGCAAGTAGAGTGCCTTGGTAGTGAAATACATGCACTACAATGCTAAATCCCTTCATTTTTAAGCAAAAAGATAGAGAGTCCAATGTTGTCATGCTACAATTAAGCACCACAACATTGCATCCCAAAAAAAAAAAAAAAAAAAGCAATTTTAGGTACCAATTTGGGGAATTACAAGGAAATTTTTGAAACTACTTTTAGGGATTGTGTGCATTATCAAAGAAGGGGATATGTTAAGTACATACTCAAGTATTAGTATTTGAAAGGGATTTTGGTGAGTGTGTTTCCATTTAGTGCATGCAATTTGTGAGTGTTTGAACTTAAAGAAAGAGTAGATCCATTTAAAGAGATGCTCATAGGAGGGAAAAGGAATAAAAGAAAGTTAGATTTAGAAGAGAAAATCTCCAATTCATTCTTTCTTTACTCTTGAATTTTACTATAGTAGTATTTCAATGTTCATGGATGTTGTAAATGTTCCCTCTTTCTCCATAAATAGCTAAGTGTTTTGTACTATGGATTTGTGAATATTTATAATTTCTTTTCTATGGATAATGTATTGTAAAGTTTGAAATAAAAACTAGTGTTGTGATTCTTAAATTATTTTTATACCCCCCATGCTTAATTTAGTTGAAATCTCACAAATTATAAATTTTAAATCAAGATTTATAGATATAGAAAGAGATGATAAAAGGCAATCACTTATTTTAATTAGTATAAGAAATTTAATTAATTAATTCAAGGGATTAAGTGATAGATCTTAATAAAATAAGAAGAAATTACTCTTTATTAACAAAAAATATAAAATAAAATTTCAAATACAAAATTTGTAAAACAATCAAGTGATTATAAAATTAGAGTATGTGTTGACCTCACATTTAGTGATTAGACACTCATCCATTTAGTTTTAGGATTCCTATCTTGGCATTAGGATTCCCTCAAATAAAATCAATCTTGACCTCAATTTCAATTTTATGAAACACAAATCAACCATAATTGGCTCCCAAGTAGGTTAAATGGGCCACTTAACCTAATTTAGCTCATTTGGCCCATTTAGGTCACTTTGACCTAAACTTAAACCGAAACTAAATTGAATTCAACCTAACCATCCTAATGATATCTAAGATACCAATCACACCTAGCCCATGCTTGATTGAAGCCTAAATCTAGCAATTAACTCAATTAGCCCAATTTATCCAATTTGGGCCTTCATGGGCCAAATCAAACAAAAATCACTTGAAATTGACCTTTCCTTAAGCATTAGGAACACTAACTGAACATGATTGAAGCTTGATCAAGGGTTAATTTAACTAATTGGCCTACCTTACCCAAGTTAACCCAATTGACCCTATAAGGCTACAATCAAATTAAACCCATTTTAAACCAAATTGGATCAACCTAAAGCCTTACAATCATCACATACACTTGATTGAGCATAACCCATTCCAAATTGGAGCCTAGTTTTTCCAATTGGTTCACTTAATCCAAATAGGCTTAAATGAACCATATTGAGACAAAACTTAATTAAGACTATATTGGCCCAAGCCAACCCAACCAAAAAGCCCTTTGGATCCAATTTGTCTAACTTGAACAATTGACTTATTCTAACACAAATGAACCTACATGAACCACCTTGATCCAAATACCAAACCAAGCCAAATTGGATCAAGCTACAGGTAACATATTCTAAATTGACATTTAAAGATGAACAAACATCGACATGGGCCCAATTTGGTCAATTGGCCCACTTGACCTAAATTAACCCATATGACCCATATTGAGTCAAATCCAATCAAACCATCTGTAAACTCAACCAAACCTAACATGACTTATCGTTGGGCTACCTTGGACCTGCCTAAGTGAGCCCAACCTAAGGTGAACTAGGTTCAACCTAAACTAAGTGAACTAAGGTTCTAACTGAGAACAAAAATCCAAAATGGTAAAGCCAAACTTTTGGCTTGGGCAATCACCTTAGCATTCCTAAAGCTCATCCCAACTAACTTCTGAGCCAAAGCTACATTGCCAACCATTAACGAAGGTGAGATCCAAATCATCTTAAATAGCCATTAGTTCACCCACCATTGGCTATCCATTTCACCCCAAAACTTGGCCCACCATTTGAGGGACTCCACCTCATCAAGCTACTACATAGCCCCATCCCTATTCCTCAATCAAGCTAAAATAATTATTCACATGGATAACTCCATTGGATTTGAATTAAGAGGCTCTAAGACACTAAGAAACATCAATTCCTTACCAGAGACAGTCCCCATAGCTCTCAAGTCTTTTTTAGAATCTTAGCTCCAACCACTAATAAGCTTTCTCAAACCCTAACATCCTAAACATCCACTGGCACTAAACTCTATCCAAACCTCTAGTGAACTCACCCCACACCTTTCCCACACTTCTAAGAACTAAATTGAATTGAGAGCTACTCAATTGAACAAGGAAGGTACAAAATTGCCAAACACTGATGACTTGTGGTGGTGAATTGGTCTCGAGAGCAACCAACGATGAGGCAAGGGAGTATCTTCTCAGTTGGGCTTTTTCTTGTCAACATAAAGCTACCTCAATGATTAGAATCACTAGACATTAGCTCAAGTGAAAAAAATCTCAAAATTGTTGAATAGAGATAGGTTCTCCATGCTTTATGAAGTAATTTTGTGATTCATTAGGATCTAACTGTGGAAAACCATTACATTTTCATTCTTAATCCTTTTGCAAATGAAAATTCAAGCTTGATTGGATCAAATCAAGTGGACATATGTGAACAGTCACTGCCTCTTATTGGAGAAAGAAGACAAATCACAAGCCTCCATTCCTCATGATTAGAATAGACAGCCATGATTTCATCACACAATTGAACTTGATTTAAACACTAAATTATTGTGAGGTTGACCAATCGGCCTAGATTAAAACTACATCCACCTCCAACTTCATCAACACCATAGAGGATAGTTTAAATAACCAATCCTATGCTGCCATGCATAAACGTGGCTGACTCAATGCCATGTGTGTAATTAGTTTAATCAAGGTTTAAAATATTCTTTAATTTATTAGAACTTTAAAAAATTATAATTAATTATAAAAAATTTTAAAATATAATTAAATACTCTTTTGAATCAGTAACTAGAATAGAATTAAGAAAATTTGATAGCCCCAATTTTATTAGTTAGATTGAGAGTAATTAAGCCTTATTTAAAATATTTAATTAAAAATTATTCATAAAATACATACTCAAATGATTTGAAATTTTCAAGAAACTTTCCTGACAATCTTCTCTATCACCCATAATAATTTCATGTTATTCCAAAGAATGGATTCAAACTTGTATGTTTTGGACTCATAATGGTGAAATTAAATTAATTATTAAATTAGAAAATTATGTAGATCCTCAAATTAGTGTTTTAATGTTCAAGCACTCTTGCTTAACATGAATACACTTAGGAAAAAAATTAAAATCTCTGGTTTTCATTTAATCTTAAAATCATCATTTATAGGGTTAGTTAGTCATTAAGAATTCATTTAATCACCTATAACTTAGAAAATTCATAACTATTTGCACAAAGCTCTACAAATACAAATAACCCCTCTTTGTGTTCAACTAATAGAGTGATTTTCATTTAAATTAAAAATCTTAATTAGTTTTGGTATTAGAGTAATTACTTAATTACTAAAATATTAATTAGTGTAATTAATCATAAATTATAAGCCTAGAATTTTGAAATTTGTAGGGCAAGTTTTAAATAACATTTTGATCTTTATAATTTTTTTAAAGATTTTTGGGTTTATGGTTCATGATTTAATAAGCTTTTAAGGTTAATTAAGGGGTATTTAAATTAACTAATTAATAAAATAACAAAAATGATGAAATTACATCATAAAAATTGAAATCACTTAATGGAAAAAGAAGTTCATGAGAAAATAGTTAGCTTAGCCCCTATAATAGAATTAATTAAGGTTAATTAAGAATATATTAAACAAACTTCATTAAGAGTTATATAATAAAAATATGTTCAATCTTAGGATTACTAGTTTAAGGGAAGATCTTCATGACATTTAACTATCTTCATAACAATTTATGTGTGTGTATTTACTCAAATTACTAAACAAATATGTTTTAAATAATTAAATAATTATTAGATTTAAAAACCAATTTTCTTATTATGTAAACTTAGATCAATGAAGAAAGAAAAAGTTCTTAGTTGTCTATATCTATATATATATATATATATATATATATATATATATATATATATATATATATATATACTATCATTTAAATCCTTAATCTCTTTCAATATAAAAAATGCATGTATATGTGAAATATTTTTATGTATATATATATATATACATATAAATAATATTCAAATAAATTAAAATACTTTATGAATTGAAAAATGATAAAATATTTAAAAATAAATGATGATAAGGTGATGGGATTTAGTAGATGTCATGAAGAAATATTCTAATTCAATCTTTTAATTCTAAAACATATTTTAAGTTTGATTCTTGCTTACAACTTAATTAAAATTCAACACTTTTAACTAAATTACTTAAAACCCATAAAAATCATATTTGTTTTAAATTTTATTAGGAGTAAGGTGTAAAAATGAAGTGAGCTCTACTCAAAGTGAGGTCCATTATTCTTTATGCACTTTAAAATATTAAATTAAACTCAAATCTAAATCAAATCCACAACTTAAAATCAACACTTAAGCCATAACTACATAAATTAAAATCATCCAATGGCACTAAATTAAACTTCATTCTTAGGTTATGACTTAAATATTAGGACTTAGCTTTTCCTCACCCCAATAAACTTTGCATGCACTTTAGAATGATAAGTCACCTATTCTAGGCTTATGTTAGGCCTATGCTTGTTGTGTGATGCACTAATTTGTTTTGTGATGTAACATTTTAGACTAGATATTAGGGATGAATGCTCATAGACTGAATGTTAGGGCAATGTTTATTAGACTAATATGATTTTTTCAGGGGGTTGTACTCAATATAAAGGGGGATGATATAATAATTTTAAATCTATCAAGTTCATTTGTGAGAGCAATTAAGCACCCCCATCCCTTTCCTCCCTCTAAGAAATGCCCATTAAGACATGCAAATTGGTACCCATTAATGCTAAGCCCACTATATGAAAATATAATTGCTTATGTGTATATGTATTTCAAGTAACTTATATTTTCAGGTTTAGTTTAGGCTAAGCAATTTAAGGGCATAGCTCAACTACTCATTTTCTTCTTTCTTTAAGGTGTATAGCAAAACCTAACTATATTAGTCTATTTTATATTATTTTGATTTGTTTGATTATTTGTTTACATTATTTATGCAGTAGGAACTGTGTGCTTTTTTAAGGTTTCTTTCATGTAATGTTGTGTTGATTGGATGTTATCCAATTTGGTAGGCTCTTAGGACTTCAATTTTCTATCCAACCTAATTAATTAACTCAAATTAAATAAATGCAACTCATAACTTCTTTTGATTAAATCCATAAGTATAAATACTAAAATCAACTAAAAACCTTTAGAACTTGTGAACCATGTTACATATTCCATCATTCATCTTGATTTGGGCCCTTCAGTCATTGCACATAAGTGGCATTTGTCTAATTAGAATAGCCACCTTCTTAAAGAAATTTGCCTTCTATCATGATTTAGCTAATGACTTATTTCTAAAAATATCTCATTATAGGCATGATTGCATACCAAAGCCTTGCCAAATAAATTATGCTTAAAAATATTTAAAAATTGAAATTTATTACTTTAATCAAAAGATTTTCTCATACCAATCTGATCTTAAGGCTTAAGGAATAAGTCAAAAATTTTAAACTTCGTTCTAATAAATAATAACCTAGCCATATTTCATTACATAAGACTTGCAACATGATTTTGAAGCATAAGTGGTGTTAGCTGGTAGCCCATCTAAGCGGTTATAAATCTAGAAGAGTTAAAATAGGTTCATACTTGTTAATGGGAGTGAGCCAAGATATTCAATTTTTCTTTCATTAGACTAGGTGGAGCTTCTAGCTTGTCGAAGCTACTTTAGTTCTAAGATCTCGGTTATTTATTACTTCTTTGTTGTAAGTGTAAGTCTCACTTCCTAAGGACTCTTACTATTTTTCTATTGTGATATATGCCAGCATTCTAATAAAATGTCAACTTAAAATTTAATATAAATATTAACTTCAAGAATATAAAGCCCTATAGGATAAACTAAAGTGCTTATTGGGCTTCCCAATATCAAAGCACTTTCTACTTATCCTCATTAGAAATAAATTAAGAACCACTTTTGTTCTCTATTTAACTTTTATAGTTAGTAATATTGACTTCAACTTTAAAATTTATAAAGACAATAGCTAACTACTTTAATCATGAGTTTTGATCAAAGATTCATTCTCTTAAGATGTAATTAATTATTAGAGGTTGTCTCTATAGAAAACTTGTAACCCATATAAAATAAACCATGTATTACTTAACATATATATGGTAAGAGAAAAATATATAGTACACATAGACCTATCAATCTTAAGAGTTATTATTAAGTGATTGAATCTATCATATGGTGACATCTCTATCTCTTGGGATAATATATTATTTATTGATCTTAGGTCTGATCACCTAAATAAGTACCTAAATATCTATAAGGTGACTTTTTATTTTAATCACCATAACTTTTTGGTGACTCCACTAAGTATAGTTCCTATCTCTATCATTACTAGTTTGTTATTATCTCTATGTATGAGTATTAAGCTTATGCCACTCATAATCTTTGATTGGTATTCATTTTATTGGATATCTTATTTATTTCTTCCTCTGGTAAGCATTGCCAGCATCCTTATCTTCTGTTCTAGAATCTCTCATTTGTCACTAGCAATAAGTATGTTCTGGAACCTCTCATTGGATTCCCCAATGGATCTCACTTCCCTTAGTTCAAGAAAAGTTCAATCTTTACTAGAAGTATCAAGACTAATTAAACTATTTTTGATAAATTCACTTCAAATTCAAATCGAATCTTTGACTCCCCAAACACTTATATTTTGAACCTACTATCGCGTACTCAAATGTTATAAGTAAAGTTTCTAAAATTCCATAAATCTTAATCAAAATCATTAAACCTATTGCATAGTAAGATTTAAATTCAAAATCTCTTTATTTTCATGAGCATTACTTACCATAACCAAATTTGATGAATGTAGATCTAAAATTTTATAAAATCTACCCAAAAGAATTACATCAAAATTCTTAACATTATGCTTGTTATTAAAATACAAGAAAATTTCCTCAAGAAAGTTTATATTCTCCATTGACACTAGTTTGAATTTAGTTGTGAATCAGGCCTATTTGATCAAAAATCTCATTATCAAATACATGATGGGATTTGAGGATTTTAAGATGACCATTGATGGTCCAACTTTCACTATAGCGCTAGGAGGTAGTTAGAAGAAACATTTTACTACTCTTTGATTTGAGGTCTGAGATAGAATTTCTATCTTTGAAAATAAAGTCAATTGAGGTTCCTATAGTACCACCTACTATTCACACCATTGCAGGAGTGTCTAAGATTGAGATGGTACTTAGGGTAGCACCGACATCCAAGAGAAAAGTGAAGGTTGAGATTTTGGTTACCCTATTCTGTCCACCTTCTATTATTGAGCTATGACACCCAAGAGGGGGTGAATTGAGTTTTTAAAATATTTTAAAATTAAAAATTAATTTTAATTCTTTGTAGAAAAGTTAATATTAAATGATTATACTTTAATGAATCAGAATAATAATGAACAATAATAAATTAAAATAAAGGTACAAAAAAATAGAAAGAGAATATAGAGATTTTACGACCCCAAAAAAATTGCTTACGTCCATGTTTAGCAACCCAAGCTAAGAATTCACTAAATCAAAATGACATTATAGAAAATCTCTTGTACTCTCCTTCCTTAATGGGCCAGTATAACCTAACACCATACTTTCCTACAAGGACAAGTACATCCCAACACTATACTTTCTTATATGCGCAAGTACAAAAAAAAAAGAACAAGAAGAAAGAAGAAGGGATACAAATATCTATCTCTCAATTCAAAAATATTTTGCACTCACAGCCTAACTATAATAATATTAAGTCAAGTGAATTAAAAGGAAGAGAACTCATTTCTTTTGTATTTAAAATTGAATTTAGCTTCAAAAACTTGTATGGAATATTTAATGTAAACATGAAAAGATGCTCGATTTGATTTAAATGAATTGAAACCTTAATATCAAAGTAACTTGAAATGATGTATTAAAGCTTTACACAATATTGATTTGAATGTGTGAATGATAAATTAAAACAAATAATGTATGGACTTTTAAAAAGAAAGTTAATCTTAATAAGTAAATCATACAAGTTCACTTAAATTCTATTTCACAATAACTAAAATGTATGCACTTGATAAAATGATTTGTAAATGAAAACTTACTAATCATCTATAAGCTATTTAAAATAAAACTTAAGATATCTTCCACATAAAGATTTATGAAAATAATAGGAGAAAAAGGGAACTTTGAAGCACAAATTTTTATTCAAACAATTTATCTATTTAGGCCAAGAGAAAAACTTCAATCACAACTTAACTTCTTTCATGTAAATCATAATCATATGAATCGGCCTACAAAAGAAGTAATGTGGGATGAAGAGTTAAGCATAAAATAAACTAAATATAATGCTTTCGGCCAAGGGTTGTTTCCACTAATCCTTCAAGTTTCCCAAGCAATCTTTTATCCAAGGGAAGAGGAATGATGAGGAAGGAGTTGTAACACTTGAGTCACAAAATCTCCAAGAGTAAGATTTAGATATGGGTTGTCCAAGAGTGGAGAAGAAGTGAGAAGAAGGTAACCCTAAGTCTAATCTACTTTAAATAGAAAAGTATAGACTAAGGGGTTAGCCGAGGATGGCAAGATTGGAGGGAAATTAGTTTAGAAAATAATTTGATTTTGATTTTATAATCAAATAGTCAAATAATCAAAGATTCTATACATAAGAATTTCGATCATGAGAGAAGGAAAAGGGAAAATAGATCTGGTAATGAATTACATTTTGAATTCCAATGAAATAAAAAGAAAATTAGATCAACCAAAGTATGAGAGAAAATTCAAATAAGGAAGGTATTCAAATTTGAATGAAGGATTTAAATCAAACCATGAGAAATATTTAAGAGAATTTTTGGCCAGGGAGACTATGGAGAGAGAGAGAGAGAGAGAGAGAGAGAGAGTTGCTAAATCAATCTAAAGAATCATATAGTAAAAGTCGACCATGGAGGGAGGATTAGTTTAGGTAGAATTTTAAAATTTAAATTGATTGAAAAATAAATGAAAAATTGATTGAGTCTTTATACTAATTAGATCAGCCAAGAGCAAATTAAAAGGAGAAAAAATTATGATGAGAATTAACAAATAAGATTTACCTTAACATGGCAATAGCTTAGAAATTTTGAAATCCAAATAAGGTGGTCAGCTAAAATGAATTCAAAGTAAGGATTTAATTAAAATTAGATGCAAGATATCATGAGAATATAATGAATTAATTAGAGCAAGATTGAATATAGAAATAATATGAATTAATTCAAATAAAATAAACACAAGAAAAATCCATAAGATTTTTGGCCAATTATTGTTCCCATAATTATAATGATCTCAAATTAAGGCATTAAGTTAAATCAAATCCAAGATGATTAGATAAGAGGATTTTTTAAGTAATAAAAAATAATTAAATTAATTAAATTATGATTAATGTGGCTAGCCAAAACTAGTTCCTTAAATTGGATTTAATAAAAATGGAAAGATTATAAATAAAGGCTCATTTCACTTTAAGTTTAAAAAAACTTGAAATAATTTAATTAAACTCAAAATAATTGAAATAAATTATGGGTGGTGTGGTCAAAATATTTGATAAAAGATTGGATTAATTTTGCATTGATATGACATGGATTATTCAATTTAAATTCAAAATAATTTAAATTTAAGAATTCAAATGAATGGAATTTTAGAATTTGAAAAAGGAAGGAATTATTTATGGGAAAATATTAAATAAATATCACATGATTTATTCATCAAGAATCTATGAAAAATTCTACCAAAACATTATTGGGATGATAAGGATGATAGGAGAGAGAAAATAGAATAATAGTAGCGAGAAAAGGATAATTAGGATAATTCAAGAATACTGTTATTATCATGCAAGAAATAAATGGATAAAAAATGATTAACCATGGAAATAATTTAATGAAGTATGAACTTAATTTTATCTTGCTTGAAATCACATTATATTAGACTTAACTCATGCACTTAGTTCATGTTATCTAATATGGATAATTCAAGGAATAATTATAGAATAATATAATTTTAATATGTAAAAATATAGATAAAATTACATAAAATTTTTAAAAATAATTACATTATTTATTTTACTTTATTGAGCTCTTTATTTTCCTTAATATTTTAATTCTTAAAAATTCACAACCGTTCAAGTTCAACAAATTTAGCTTTAGAATTATTTGAAGACTCTAGATTTGAATAATTTTTTTGCATCGCTTGAATTTAAAATAATTAGTAGCATTTGAATATTTGATTGTTATCATCAAAATCAATCTCAAATGAGGTGGAGCTCTTGAAGTCGACACCTCTGAGGTAGGTTTATCCTCCCATCACATTCCTTTCACCAAGACTTAGAGGAGGAATAAGAATAAGTTCAAGAACCATTATGAGAGGATGTTTGGAGAGATTAAGGCCTCATCTTATGTGGTTGAGGATGGTTATTTACCTGAGACCTTTCTATCTATCATTGATGGAGTGGTTGACATCAATCATATAACTTCATCATGCCCACATCCCTTTGAGCATAACGTACTAGCTATGGAGAGGAGGAGAGTGCCTTATACTGGTTTGAGAATAGTTTTTAGATGGTTATGGGAGAGATATAGGTATATTGAGATAAACATAGTTAGAAGTTTGAGGAAAACAATCTAAAGGGGGGTTAGAGATCATATTAGAAGTGAGAAAGCCATAGAGGCCAAGATTGCAATAAGGAATAATAAAATGAGAGATGAAGATTTGTTAGACAATAAATGGCCTTTGCTCTGACAAACAAACATTATAGTTTGTGCCAACTAGATGATT
This sequence comes from Cymbidium sinense, assembly GCA_021442155.1. NCBI lineage: Eukaryota > Viridiplantae > Streptophyta > Magnoliopsida > Asparagales > Orchidaceae > Cymbidium > Cymbidium sinense. The sequence goes on from CM038217.1 coordinate 36,085,002, forward strand.
CAAACAAGATAGTTTTCACTGGGTCTAATTAAGCGAGGCAAATATCCATGAAGCTATTGTTAGTGTGATCACCACCACAGCACTCGATCCATAGATCACCTTTTTTATATATCTACTAGCATCAAAAGTCATGCATAAGTATTAGAAGTAATCTAGATAGAAGAAAGCCCCGCATTTGGTTAGCTATGCCTTAAGGTCCAAGCTCCTTCTTCTCACACTAATGATTTTAAGCTAATCACCCTTATTAAACCTTGTACTAAATCAATAGAAAAGTTAGTTTAGATGACCAATAATGTAGTCATGGGCCAACCACTTTCATCGAGTATGGAAGAAACAAATAAGGGAGAGCAACTAGTATGTGCAAAGTTATAGCTAGTCAAAGAGTAGAATATACATAGAGAAAATGAGATGGATGTAGAGGATCTGGGCAGAGTTAGTGATCATCATAGATACATCCTGATAGAACCTAAAAGGTTAGATGACCATTCTCTAGATGAAATCTTAGAGAACTATCTATCGTTAGGCATAAAGTCAAGGATGACCATCATAACCAAGATAGTGGGATGATTGACTTTGATATAGATGAGAATGATTTATTGGATGAGCCTACAAAAGTCCATTTGATCAAGACCAAAGCATCTCTATATATAGAGAAAAAGAAAGGAGGCGATGTACAGGATGTTGTGGTTAAGGAAGGTGAAGAACCTTACTTAACCAGATGATTGCTACATCAACTAAGATAGAATAATGATTAGATTGGTTGCATGGAAAGAAGGGTTGAGGAATTAATTTTAGTAGTACTAGCTCTTCAGTGATAAGCATCAGTACCCTAAGTTACACTTATGGAAGTAGATATGTCAAAGATGATGCATATAGTTGAGAGGAATAAATGCACCACTCTTATAGATGATAATTCAAATAGTTTACATTGGAAGGGTGTAGACAGTGTGGCACTACATGAGAGAGACATAGGAGGCATTATTGTAAACTCAAAGGGCCTCTTCAGTTTCAAAGAATATACCCTACTTTAAGGAATTTGACAAGTACAGTACCCCAAGAGGTTTGTGCCACTATCCTTCAAGGTTTTTTTGATGGTAGTAGGAACCTATGGCAGCAAATAGTACACTTTCAAGCTAGTTGCTACAACATTGGAGATAGTGATGCACTCTTATTTAAATAGTTTGTTAATAATATATCACGTGTAGCATTTGATTGGTATGTTGAACTACCTAGTGAATAAGTGAAGACATTTGTAGAGTTGGATCTATTTTTATAGAGGCTCAATAGCAGTTATGATAGCTCAGAAAAACACCTTTGAGAATGCTCTCCACCATCTTCTTTGAGATGGGTAGGAGTATATTTTCTCATGAGGCAAATTGATATATATTCAACCATATTTTCCCTAGCATTATGTTAGTGCTTATTTAGATCTAGATTTTACTTTCTATGAATGCAAGCCTTCATAGCTAATTATCCCTCTTACTATAGTAAGAGAGCACTCTTGATTAAGGTTGGAAACAAACATATCTATTTGATATGAATTGGTGTCTAATGGTGTATTGTGGTATAGATGACTATATATTTGCATAATGAGTAATATAAATCGCTAATGCATAATATTGTAAATAGTGAATGGAATTATCATTTAACTTAAAGTATAGAGTGATGATGATACACATAATCATGATCCCATGATCCTATCATCCTTTCTTATCATGGTCCCTAGTCTACATAGCCAGGGGAAATAGTTCCTGACCGAAGAATCCTTATCAAAAGCCATGGGTTGTATCATCTAAGGTGTTCTTGTATACTTGGGTGATATTTGTCTAAGGTGATAAATTCAAGTCAACCTTAGCTAATATAAGGCTTTTTGTCTATTAAATAAATTCTATAATTTATGACTCATGGAGCAAAGCCAATAGGGAACATATTAGCTATTACCATGACCAAAATATGGTGGAGCTATATAGAGGCCAAGCCACCTAATCAGAGGGTTCTTGTCATATTCACATTTCATGTGGTGTCATTTGGTGGCAAAACCATATAGATAAAGGAAATAGGCCATGTCCTTATTAAAATGAGATCATTTGAGTATGAATATTAATATTTTTAATTTAACATTAGCTATTTGTGAGCAAAGGTTTTCCTAGCTTATCATGATATATAGGCGGATGATTGTTTACTTTAAGTTATTCTAAATGATGAACTTCATTTAATTTGAGCATATCCTCTTTGGATAAATTCTACAATCAATATGGCCTTCATGAGGGAATGTTTAGGTTTTGTTGACCAAGACCCAATCATGAGACCCAACTGGGAAATTAACCCTCACGATCCTCTGATAATTAATTTAGATTTTAATACATGTGTTTATATTTTATAATTCTAGAAAATTTTCTATTGAAATTAGAAGATTAATTTTCCATTTAAGTTTAATTTTAAAATTTAGCCTACATAGCCTATTCAGATATTAGGATTGTATCCTGGATCTTTAAGTTCATGCACATATAAGTAATTCAAATTTATTTTATGTTAATCAGTTAAGCATCGTTAGACAGTTAATTTAGGCAATTGTTACTATGTCGAGACTCGTGTAGATAATTTAGATCTATTTTTATTAACCACCATAGTGTTAAAAATGTGGCACCAGTATCATAGTGGCTCTCCCACAAAATGGCTAGTGCCATAACATTTTAATTAATGGTTAAGTTGACTATTTGAATAGCACATGATGGTTTAACACTACAACACAAAAGTTTGTTCAAGATAACTAGCAGATGTACATGCACTTAAAAGGGAAAAGACAAACTTTATGACTGACACCTTGGGACTTGGTTACAGCATCGCGATGCTACATTAATTTGATGCTACTTTTTGTACAATATTAGTTAAGAAATTTACTATAATTAATATTATCTTTTGACAAGAATAGTAACCATTGGGATATAACTAGCAGGCACTATATGTGAGCATAGTTAGTTCCTTTGAGAACTTCGGCTAGCACCATAGTGCCTAAATGTGGTGCTACAATATACTGCTTATAAATAGATGCTTACGACTATAAAATTTTCATTATGGAGTTCTTCTCACCATAAATTCCTTAGCTCTCTCTTTCTTTTAGCTTTCTCTTAAATCAAAGTAACTATGCCACTCAAGAGGCTCATTAGTAAGAGGAGTGAATTTTTGAGTGAAGTTAAAAGGTTTATGAGCATGGAAGCTGAAGAGAGATATACACCCTCTCACTCACAAGCATCCATGGAAAGGAGCTTCTACAACTCACGTGGGAGAGTAGAAAGGGTAATCATTCTGGTGGGAGAAGCTAGCCTATAGTAGCTCTTGCATCATTCGTGGTGTGAGAATTCTTTTCCAATGTAAAGGAGCACCAAGATAATAAAATTTTCATTTAGGGGAAAGTGGTAAGTTTTAATAGCACTGCCATCAATTCATATTATGAATTACCAAATGTGGCATATGATCAATATATTTCCTATTATAATGAGCCCCTAGATTTTGATGAAAACCTTAGTTTTCACACTAATAAAAATGCTAACATCCAATGGAAATGATGGGAGGAAAGGATCATTAACTTTGCTATGACTAGCTTTAAGAGTTTAGCACTATTTTATTTCGTCATGTTGATCCCCACTAGTAATATCGAGGTAACTAAGGATAGAGCCATTTTAAATTTAAAATTTAAAAGGGCTTTATATAAGGAAGATTATTTGAAATTCTATTTATAATATGCTTAAGGATAGTACTACTGGGTATAGTTATCCCTCTCTTATTTATGGATTATGCACTACAGCGGGTGCATTAGGTAAGCCTAATGAAGAAGTCCTTACTTAAAAGGCTCTTCTAACGAAAAGACTTATTGAGGGGTTTGGTTTGAGGTATGAAGTTGAGGAGAGCTCACGTGCCTCACAACCTTGACCCAAATCCTCTAAACCCATAAACAAATAAATCTTAGATTTAAGTTGAGAGGTGGGTGAGAGTAGTAAGCGAGCTTTAAAATAAAGTTTTATTATTACATGGATCATCAATAGAAATAGTTTTTTTATGTGGCCCCATTTAATATAGTATTGATCACTCAAAAAAAACCTTTGAGAATGATCTTTATCATCTTTATTGAGATAGGTAGGGGTATAGTTTTTTTATGAGATAGCTTGGTATATATATGTGGTGTTTTAATTTGGAGCTATGAGGACACCACATAGATCTTAGGGATACTTATTAAACTGATTGGGTGTGAGGTATGATGTACCATCTCAAGAGATGAAAATGTCACAATAGATGAAATCACCTAATAAAGACTCTCCTGGATGGGTCTTTCTATATACTAGAGATATTTCCTATACTTTACATGGGGAAGTAAAGCATGGTTTATTTTATGTCTGGTTCTTTAGTTTCCTATGGAAGCAAGCTTCCATAGTTAATTACATCTTAGAAAATGGGAATCTTCTAAGAGCACTCTCGATTAAAGTAGTCAATAAGTATTTCCAAAGATTTCAAAGCTAGACTATCAAAGGATTAGGTATTTATGAAAATCAAATGGGAGAGTTCAAATAAAAAGTATTATTTATGTATTCCAAGTAGAAAGTACCCACGGTACTAGGAAGCCTAGTGAGTGCTTCAACCTACCCTATAATGAGGCTTTATATATTTGAGAGAGAGAACATACTTTTGTTTAAGTTGTAATCTTATTAGAATGCTTTGGGATAGTCCAATAACACAAGATTATGGAAATACCCAAGAGGTGAAGACATATACTCATAGCCTGAAGGAAATAAGTAGCATCAAAACCTAAATCTAAAATTCCTTAGCACAAGCCAAAAGCACGACCTAAGTCTAATCGAGAAAAATGAGATATAATGGTTCACTAATCTTTTTTACATGGGATTGTGCTAAAGGGGCCATCGTAATAATAAGAAAATATAAATGTTCTTGCTTACAAGTTTTGCTTATGCCCTATGGCATAATTCAATTAGGACATGTGGGCTTATACCTGTAGGGTGTTAAGTCCAAATATGTGAAATACAATTGCTTTTCTTATATGATTATTTAGCTAGCATTTGTTTTGCAGGTGTAGTTATGTTTTATTTTACATAGATATGTAATTTTTATAATAGGATTAGGAGTAATGCTATGGGATTTAAGATGAGCAGTGGCTAGAAGGCAAAGACCTCGGAGGCCTTATGTAGCCTAGAGCAAACTAATCCAAAGAAGAAAATAAGAGCCCAAGATTGAAGACACCCATAGCATTTATTACATTAGTAAAAATTTAATTATAATTTGAGTTGTATAAGGGTCGAGTTCACTACCCAATATTTTTCTTTTTTAGGGTGTATAGCGATACCATATCATATTTTTATTCTTTTACAAAATTCATATGTTGATTGTTGTTGTATTTTGTTTGTGCATTAGAGATTGCTAGCTTTCATAAGTCTCTTAAAATAAGATGTTTTTGTTGCCTAAATCGTAGACTCTTTATGGTATAATTAAATTTTTTATCCTTGCTAAAAAATCATAACTAAATTTTAATATAACTCATAACCACATCTTAAAGTATAAGCTATAATCAAGATAAATATAAGATTTAAGAACCCCATAGCTGAATGTTATATGTTATCACACCAAGCATGTCATATTATTTCCATCTTCAATAGGGAGAGTCTCCACTCTTGCATTATAGGGGATATGCTTGGCCTTTGAGGGCAATGCCTTATAGTGGAGAACACCTCTTCTTTCTAATTTGGCCCGTAACTCTAGTTCATCTTGCATGTAGGCATAATTGTCCCAAACCTTGGTCTAAAAATGAATGTGTCAAAATGATATAAAAAGTTATGAATCTTGCATTAGTCCAAGCCATACCAATCATGATCTAGTCTCTTAGGGAGTGAGTTTAGGATTATAGATTTCTTCTTAATTAAACAATAGCCTAGCTATCTTGCATCTACATAAGACCGGGCTACATGGTTTTAAAGTGTAGGAGATGTTAGTTGGCAACCACTCCAAGCAGTTGTAACTCTAGAAGAGTTGGGATGTGTCTATTCTCTCTTATGCAGGTAAACCATTATGTCCCATTTTCTCGATTAGACTTAGGTCATGCTTGTGGTAAGGCATTTTAGATTTAGGTTTTGAGGCAACTTATTTTCTTCGGGCTATGAGCATAAGTCCTCACCTCTTAGGCATTTCCATAATCTTGAGATGTTGGACTATAAGACCTAGCATTCTAATGAAATTCTAATTTAAATAAAAGTACATTTTCTCTTTCAAAAATGTAAAGCATCATTATAGGGTAGATTAAAGCACTTACTAGGCTTTCTTGTATCATAAGTGTTCTTACTTATTCTCTTATGGAATTGATAAATAAGTCTTCCTATTTGAATATTACCACTTGATTTCTCAAAGTACCCACTCTTTTGATAGTCTATCTTTGAAATCTTTGGAGATACTTATTGACTACTTTAATTGAGATTATTCTTAAAAAGTTTCCATTTCCTAAGATGTAATTAACTATAGAAGCTTTCTTCTATAGTGAACTAAAGAACCTGGCATAAAATAATCCATGCTTTACTTCTCCATGTAAAGTAGAGAAAATATCTCTAATATATACATAGACCCATCTACCTTAGGAGATTATTAGGTGATTAGATCGGTTGTAGGGTGATGTTTCCATCTCTAGATGGTACATCATACATTAATGTCACACCCCATCTCTTGTAGGATCAGTGGTGTCCCTACGACCCCAAATTAAAACACCACAGATTTTTCTAGCGACTCCACTAGGGAGTCTTCCTCTCTCCATCTTTGGTAGTCAATCATTATCTCCTAACATCGATAGTGGACTTATATTTTTTCTTATGTAAGCTAAAGACAATCATTCCTTCTATTAGGAACCTCATGCATTTCATCCTCAAACAAGTGTGGCTAGCATCCTTTAGATTTTAAGACCTCACGCTAGTAGGTCCCAAAACTCTTATTGGACCTCTAATAGGCAAGAAGGATCAAACAAAAAAAAATTGGCTAAAACAAATTAAATAAAGCCATTCTAAAATTTCAAGAACCTCTTTCCTCTAAAAGGTTCATCCAACATCTTCAAAATTTATTTGAGTTCACTTCTTGTGAAGTTCAAAAGACATTCCACCTTAAAATTACAAATCTCTCCAATGAGTATATGAACCCCATCTAACAAAATTGAATTTGTTAAATAAGGGTTTCAATCCAAAGTCAAGTCAAAAGAACATCAACCAAAGCAAAGTCTAATCCTACACCTTTCTTCTTTCTACAGTAAAGAGGAAAACCCTAGTCCTTTATTTCTTTCAAGCACCATGTCATGTGGAAAGCTCATCTTCTCATTTACCTCAAGTGTGGATTTGGGGGATCAAGTCTCACCTCATCCCCAGTCATCAAGTTTGGCCTTGGTTGGAGCATTTTAAAGTTACTTGTGAAGGTCTTACCCTCAGTATAGTGAGTAAGGAAGACGTGGCCGACAAGGAGCCACTCCAGCAGTTCGATCTCCAGTCAGATACTGAGTTCCTATCCCTAAAGAGGAAATCCTTTGAGGTTCCCATGCCACAAGTACAACTTATGCCTACCACAATTTCTACTAGGACTAGAACCACCTCTACCGTAGCCCCAATTCTTATGGGAAAGTTAGTCATAGCATATAAAATTGTTTCTCCCACCTTTGAGGTCAATACTAGCTCCCGTCATGCACCATTGACAAGATTAATTACCATAATAAGAATAAGAAGATTAAGAGGTACTATGAGTGCATGGCCAAGGAGGTTGACGAAGCCTCCCATGTAGCTAAAGAGGGGTCCATTCATGAGACCTATCCCCTTCTTAGTGGTTGTAAGTTTCACCATCTCTTAGCTGTTGAGGTAGAGGAGGATGTGAGGAAGATAACAACATCACCCCATAACCATAAGTATGAGACACCAAATAGGGAGAGGAAGAAGCCCTATGTTGGTCTAAGATGCATGCATTGGAGGTAGGGAGAGTCCATGGATGATTTGAGTCTACCACTATTCATGACTTAGATGAGTGATCCCTTGAAGTGTTCAAGAGTAGATATAAAGAAATGGCCATGGAGGCCAAGGTTGCTATCTAAGGGCAAGAGAGATAGGAGGAGGATTTAGGCAATCGCCTCAACATTGATTGACCATCCTAATGGGTGAGCTAATAGAGCTCTTTAAGACATGATAGTTCTTACTTGGTTCCATAGGAGGAGACCAGAGAGGCGGTCATGTCATCACCACCACCTCCATCACTCATTTACCACCATCACCGGTCCATGTCTTGCCATCTGAAATGCCTTCCAAATACCATAAGCAGCATATAGAAAAAAGGCATCCCCCTTGGTGATACGATTACATCTCAAGGACCACCACACTACTCCAGCTACAGGAGGAAACCTTCTGCGTAGAGGTAGTTAGTGTAGCCACCACCACACTACTCCACTCACCACTGGTCCATGTCATTGCCATAAGTGCCACCAAATACCATAAGTGTTTAGAGAAAAGGCATCCCCATTGGTGATATGATTACATCTCAAAGACCACCCTTCATCCACTCTACCGGTTGAGGTGAGGTCAGCTCTCTAGCTGGACCTCCCCACCATAGTGAAAAGGAGTGGCAGCCCAAGAGCATCGTACTCGCTCCACTATCATAATCAAAGGAGAATGAAGAAAGTAATGTCAAGTAGACTCTAACTATTAAACTGGTCAGAGATAGCACCCTCCTATCCAAAGTAACTGAAGTCCACATGGTTGATACCCGAGGATCCTTGTAGGGAACAGCTTAATAAGGAAGCTTAGGGCATTATAGTTGAGGAAGGGGAGGCATTGGACTTAACTCAATTCCATCTCTAACAAATCAAGCTCAAGGATGATTAGATTGATAGGATGGAGAGGAGAGTAGAGGAGTTGATGGCAGTGATATTGGCATTACAAAATCATGCACCTATCAATCAACCCACTCTTATGAAGGCTGATAGACCTGAGTTAGTACATATCTTAGATCATCTTAAGAGCATTACTCTGATGGATGAGGATACAGGAAACTTGTATAGGAAGATAGCCAATAGTACCTCCATGTATGAAAAAGATATCAAGTAGATGGTAGAATAGTAAGTGAAGGGGGCATTGGCACAGGCCTAAGTGAGCTCATCAGTTCTAAAGGGTAGACCCTACCTAGAGGAGTGCAATGTAGTTCAACCCTAAGGGTTTGGTGCCACCATCTTTCAAGGTATTCCATGGCAGTTGGAACCCTAAGTAGTATGTTGCATACTTTAGAGCCAGTTTTTGCAATGCTAGTGGTAGTGATGCCCTACTCTTACGATAATTTCTCAGTAGTCTATCTAGAGTGGCCTTTGATTGGTACACCAAACTGCCCAATGGTTTAGTGGAGTATTTTGCAGAGTTAGAGTAGGTTTTTATCAAGAGATTTATAGGAGCTCAATAGAGAGTGACTATAGGAGACCTCATTGTAGAGAAACAAAAATGCAATGAGTTCCTTATTGATTATATTCTTAGGTGGTGAAACCTGAGTATAAAATGTGAACCATAGTTGCAAGCATTGCATGCCATTGAAATTCTTCTTAATAATATTCATGGCCCGGTCACCTTCATGCTCAAGGGCTTTACTATTAAGACATTTGAGAAATTAATCAACTAGATGACTAACCTAAAAGAGGAAGCTAAACAGTTACCCTTCTCAGACTGGTCATCCAAGCCTAATCCTTAAAAATGTTTGAAAGGAAGCCAGGGATAGTAGTAGTAGTGTATTAGGGGAAGCAGCCAAAGAGAGCATAGTTTGAGAGGCCTAGAGCTCAACAGCCTTCACTCTACCTCCTCTTCCACTACCACCACAAAGGCCAGCGACAATATACATAGTAGCGATAGATCTGCCACTGTAGCTACTATTCACTCTTGCCAATAAATTCAATAAGCCAAATTCATTCATGAGGTAGGTAGTTAGAAAATCTTCAAGAACCTTCTTAAAAAGCTTGATTTTTAGCTACTTAAGCCTAAAAAGCTAGAGGAAGTGGGTAGAAGTGGTGATCCTAATTACTGCCCTTACCACCACATGTTAGGCCATGTATTAGAGGATTGTTTTACATTCAAGGATTGACTTGAGAATAGCTACAAGTTAGTAGCCATAAAGATCCCCAAAGAATACTAAATTGAACAACCTTCTGGTTCCATTAAAGTACTCTTTGGGGAAACATATGATCCTCTTAAGACAAAAAATGTTGGGATATCTCTTTATCTCATACCTCTAAAAAGATTATTTATAAAATCAATAAAATTTCCTTGTAAGTTCATAACTTAGCTCAGATCTCCAACACTAAGGAAGGTCTCCTAGTTGTGAGGGACAACTCCGGGAGGGTGGAAGCCCAATAGCGGCAGTAGCCACCACGTGCTCGGGATAGTTCCATACCACCATCTTCTGAATCTGGCATTCTTCCTCCCACCATTACAGTTCCCACATCTCCATTGCCATGAGAAGGAGTGTTGTATCTATGATGAGGGCACCAAGCCACTCATCTTACTTAACTTTTACCATGTACCACCAAAATTAAAGACATCAATGAAGAAGAATAATTCCACTTTCATCTTATCTACTTTCAAAGATCTCAATGATTTTATTCCCATTGATAGCTCTCCAAGTCATAATAATAACAATCTAAATAATTTTGATCAATTCCACTCAGATTTAGAAATAGATTACCCTTTTGAATCTTTAGGGTTTCAGATGATTTGGAGTCATCCAATTCAAATGACCCTTTAGGAGAAGTTGTATATCTTGGATGAGTATGTGAAACTTTCCACAAGCTCCCCATCACCAAAATTCATTGAAGTTAACTTTAGTAGTGGTAAAGTTCTACCTCCTAGAGTAACACCTTTAGATAAGGGTAAATAAGTCATTGGTTCTAGCGAGCAGATAGCCCATCCACAAGATGATCTACATTTAGATATGCTTATGGAGGACCAACCAAAAGTTGACTACAATGGACTGGCATATCTCTAAAAGTTCCCAACTAAGTTAAGGATATATGATGCCCTTATTTTATCCAAAGAAATGAGGGAGTCACTGATCAAAGCATTGTTTGACTCTGAAATATGCTTAGCTCAATTGGTCGCTACTAATCCAGCTAGATAGGAGGCATGTTTTACAAAGGAAGTCTTAGGATTCAAGTTCTTAGATGAAGACTTACTATGGGGATAATAGAGCACAACCATCCCCTTTACATCATTTGTGGATGTTGGCAAGTTGAGGCTATCTAGAGTGTTGGTTGATCCAAGTGCATGAAATATTATGAGTCAAAGAACCCTTGCCTTCTTGAGGATCAACATCTCTAAACTCCAATCTAAGAAGATGATGTTGAAAGGATTCAATGAATAAGGTGAGAGCTTTAGGCTCTACAGTGTTTCCTTTAGAGATAGATGATTAGAAGACTCAAGCCAAGTTTTATATAATAGATTCTACACATCTTTCAATGCTTTGCTAGGGTGACCTTTGATTAATGAGAATAACATATTTCCATCATCCCTACATCAGTGCATCAAGTTCATCAGAGATCGAATTGAATATTGTGTTAAAGGAGATCTCAAAATGATAGGTCAAATTTATGAGGATGAGACCTATTACCTTCATAAGAAAAAATGTTTTCTCTTGTAAACTTAATCAAAATGAAAGAGAAAAATAAAGATAAAAGATAGAAAATAAAAGGAAAAAAAAGAAAAAAAAATGAAGAATAAAAGAAGAAAGAGCGAGAAGATAACACTAGGGAGAAAATAGATCTCGAGATTAGATTATACCCACACTTCGTTACTTCATTTGAACAAGTATGGAGGATGACTCAACCTCCACTAGGATGAGGAAAAGGTAAGTCAAGAGGGAGTCCTAGGGGTGGTAGACCTCCATACCTACCACTTACTAGGTTCATTCCGACATCCGTAACTACACACGCCATCTACATAAACTTAGAATTAGTATAGAGGATGAGTCATATGTAGTGAGTGGACCTACCTCTATGCTAGTAGATCCAATTGGAGGTGACACTAGAGTGATGATGATGAATCCTCAAGGAAAGCATTGGTGTATCTGAATCTCCTTTAGGTAAAACTATTAGACAACATATGGGTGCCTTAGCTCTAACCCCACTTTCCTAATAGAAAATTGAGAGTTTGGTAGTTAAGGAAGCTCCCAAAACATATGTGAATGCTAAACCCCAAAGGTTTTACCCAAGGGCAACCTCCCCAAGCCAAGAAGTTGATGTAGAGCTTTTAAATGAATCATTTAAAGAATTAATAGAATTGGCATTTTAGTGGTACTCGCCTTGTGTTCTGAATCTATCAAAGCAAGGTTTAATTCTATAAATATAGTATAAGCACAAGTTAGAGTGCCTTAAGAAATTTTTAGCATAGCAAATATTAGAATTCTCAATGAAGACCTAGACTAGACATCTATAGAGTATGCAATGGATGATGATAATTACGGTCATCACTAATCATTTAGAATGATAGGTTCTTCTCAAACCACATTAACTTATGAGGAGGTGTGTTTAGAAACTTTACATGATGATCTCCAAGTCAAGGATGCCCCATAATTTGAAGAAGAAATTAAATCAACCATCGATGAATTTAAAGAAATCAACTTGGGAGAATAATCCACGTCCAACATACATCTTACTCAATGAATATTAAACCAATGACTTAGTTAGGTTACTCATTACATTTAAGGGGCTTTGCATTGAGTTATGAAGAAATGCTCATATTAGCTCCTAAAATAGTGAATCATAAGCTAGCAATATAGCGGCTTCATCAAGCAAGCTCCTAGGTGCATGCAATTGGTCATTGAATAATAAGTTATTTCTGAAGTAAAGAAATTGATCGATGCCAGTTTCATCTAGGAGGAGAAGTATCCCACCTAGTTTGCTAGTGCCATCCTAATTAAGAAAAAGAATGGTCAAATTCGCATATATGCTAGCTTTAAGGATCTTAATAAGGCATGTCTAAAAGATAAATTTTCACTACCAATACTAAATTGATGGTGGACATCCTCATCTCATGTCTTCTCTTTCATGGATGGTTCTTCTAGATATAACTACATAAAGATGGCACTGAAGATGAAAGAAACATTTCTTTCAGAAACCTAATCGAAATCTATTGTTATAAGGTCATGCCTTTCGACCTCAAAAATGCTGGTGCCTCATACCAGCAGAACATGACTTGAATTTTTGACTAACTCATTCACCACTAAGTCAAATGCTATGTCAATGATCTTGTGGTCAAAAGTAAAGAAAAGGAGGACCATCTTCTTGACTTGAGAGTAGTTTTTTAGCAGTTAAGATAATATAGCCATAAAATGAATCCTCTAAAGTGTGCATTCAGAGTAACTTTAGGGAAGTTTTTAGGGTTCATTGTCTGGCACTACGTGATTGAGATCGACCAAGAGAAGATCAAAGCAATATTGGAAATGCTACCACCTAAAAGTCTAACTCAACTCAAATCATTCCAAGGGAGGTTGTCATATCTAAGATGCTTTATATCTAACCTCCTATCATGCATATGTTAATCATTCTCAGTAATATCAAATTCAAGTGGGATGATAAATATCAACATGCATTCAAAAGTATCAAGCAATATCTTATGATGATGTTAATAGTCATCTGGGCAAACCCCTCATACTTTACACCACTGCTACACAACTCCATCAAACTTTTTTTAGCCAACGAGAGGAAATAAAACACACTACTATCTATCTCTATCATAATACCTGAGACAAACTATCCACCCATTAAGAAATATTACCTAGATTTGATCTTCACAGCCCAAAAGCTATGACATTTTTTTCTCTCCCACAAAGTAAACTTTGTTTCTAAAGTCAACCCATTGCAATATCATGACACGACCACTATTATTTGACACTATGGTCCATGATTTTATCATAGTTTGACATAACATTCATACCTCTCTGTGTAGAGAATGGACAAGCACTCACGGACTTCCTAGCAGGACATCCACTTCCTACGATTCCGCTCAATGATCACCTCCCAAATGAACAAATCATGAACTTAAGGGATGCAAACATTCATCATTAGGAGATGTACTTTGATGGTGTGGCTTCCTTTTAAAAAGGAGAAGAACCACAACCCACTCTCCTAGGTAAGGCAGGGGTAGGGAAAGTCCTCCTCACACTAGACCATGATATGATGAGATTCTCATACCATATATCTAAACTTTACACCAACAATAAAGTGAATATGAAGCTCTGATTTCCAGTCTGGAGTTAGCCATCTCATTAGGCATCAAAAGTATCAACATCTTTATGGATTCATAGCAAGTTGTCACATCTCTTGGGTCTTAGCCAAACTCCATCACTACCATAAGTACCCAATGAAGTAACTAGGAAAAATCCCAAAGGTCAAAATTTATAAGATCCCTCTGAAAAGAAAATGCCATAGCTGATGCCTTTAGCCAAACTCGCCAAAGAGTTGGCATGTTCGAAAGATGAGTCCATATCAATAGAAGTTCACAATAGACAAGTGCTTCCTCTTATTAATGTTGAACTCATCAATAAATACACTTTTGAAGGGGAGGATGCTATTACTGAAAAGGATGAAGAGCTGGATTGGAGGAAACCCTTCATTGATTATTTAAATAAAGGCAAACTATCCCAAGAGAAAACTTAAGCCCATTAAGTAAAGCAGGGGGCCACTCTCTTATGCCCTCATGGATGGTGTCTTATACCGATGGTCTTTCAATCATATATGGTTACACTATTTGGACAAACATAAAGCTAGTAAGATCATGACCAAGGTGCACATAGGATTATGCAGAGCTTATCAATCTGATCCTAAGATGAAGGTCAAAATTAAGAGGCTTGGGTATTACTCACCAATGATGATCATGGATTGCAAGGATGTAGTGAAGTGTTGTCATCAATACCAAGTGCATGGAGTGGTTCTACACCAAGTCAGGGCCATTCGAGTGTTGGGGTACTGACATAGTGGGGCCGATTGATCCCCCCTCATCCATGGGACCGGTTCATTCTAACAGCTATGGACTACTTCTC
Organism: Cymbidium sinense; assembly: GCA_021442155.1. Taxonomy (NCBI): domain Eukaryota; kingdom Viridiplantae; phylum Streptophyta; class Magnoliopsida; order Asparagales; family Orchidaceae; genus Cymbidium; species Cymbidium sinense. Next base: position 36,100,086 of record CM038217.1, read on the forward strand.
CAACTTGGCACAGGCAATTCCACTCAGGGAAGTTAAAGCTTAACATGTGCTCCAATTTTTCAATGACCATATTGTGTATATATTTGAGTTCCCTTTGAATTATTTCAATGGTACCACTTTTGAGCACCAAGATCAATAACTTTGCCCAAAGACAAAACATAGATTGGAGGTACTTGACCGTCTACTACCTACAGGAAAAAGGTTCAACGAAAGTCTTCAATAAAAATCTCATCCAGATACTCAAGGAAATGTTCAATGACAATAAAGGATAGTAGCACGAACAATTAGTTGAAGTTTTATAGGCTTACCATACTACGTACAAGACTCCAACATAATCTACCTCATTCCCCTTAGTGTATGGGTTTGAAGCCATTTTACCCTTAAAGATTTAGCTCCCATCACTACGGATAGCTGGGGGTGGTAAAATCATGACTGAGCAGAATGCTAAGCTATGATTAGAAGAACTTGAAGGTTTGGAGGAGAGACACTTGCGAGCATGTTGGAACCTCAACTTGTATACAACAAAAATGGTTCAATCTCATACAAAGTTAGCATACCCTAAAGCTTTTTTGAGTTGGAGAGCTTGTCTTTATTCTAAGGAGACTAATTATAGCCCATCGTAAGATGTGAGACAAGTTTGAACCTACTTAGAAAGGCCCTTTCACCATAGAAAGGTCTACCAAGATGGCTCCTATCAACTCATCAATCATAAAGGTGAATGCCCGATGCCCCTGATCAATGGGTTTTACTTAAAGAAATATTATGCATGAACAATGTCCCAAATAATATTTTAATAATAAAAATTCAGTTTTGATCGAATTATTCTCCAAGTTAAAGTATTGTCAATTACTGAACTCTTGATGTGTTTAGGGTAGGTGTAAGAGAACTCGAGCGACATCCTAGCCCTTATTGGCACAATACAAACATAAAATTTCACATAAACATAAATAAGTGAAACACAAAACTCTATCCCCTATGACTACTTTGAGTTGAGGTAAGACCCCCAGCAGCCCTCACTTAGTAGCTACTCTAGGTCAGGTTCGATTCACCGCTTGGCCAGTGAATTACCCCATAGTTATCCTTGCCTAGAAAGATGTGAGTTTCTGTGCTTTCTTTCTAGCTTAATCATTGTAAACTGATGTGCCCCCTTTGTCAACTTGATGTACTTCATTATACACCTAGTAAGTCATCTTGATAGCTAATCATGTTCTTGGAGATGTGAGTCCCTGAGCTTTCTCCTTGAGCAGGTTATTGTATGTTGATTGGGACTGAATCCATATGTCTGAGGATGAGCATAGGATCCCCAGTGGCTCCTCTTCCTTTTGACTACTTCAAGCTTAAGTTGTCCTCCATGACTCCCACTTGAGTCGATAGTAGCTTCCTAGTTGATGATGGAATATCCCAATTATCAGTTTCACTTAGGAAGATGTGAGTCCCCGATGCTTTCTTCCTAGATTGATCATCATAAATTGATGGGCACCTTAGGTTTACTAGTGTTCTTGCTACTAACTCACCCGATGGATAACACCACTCAAAAGATGTGAGACCCCCACTTTCTCTTTGAGTCGACCACTATATACCTACAAGATTTATGTTTTAGGGATTAGGATAAGACCCCTAGAGGCACCTTTCTTGTAGGAATTCTACTTGGATTACGTCTTCATGACCCTATTTATACATGACCCAGGTTACTATTGGATTGGATAGTTCCCCCTTCCTTATAGCCACCCCTTTAGTTGCCATATCTTGTGGATGTATAGATTATCTGGGCCAATAAACCTAAGATAGGTCAAAGCCTCAGTGGCTCCTTCTTATTATAGCCCATCGTAAACCAATAAGGTCCATGCTAAATAAACAAAAACTAACAAAACAACATCTCTTATGAATTATGATAAGAACCCCACAGACACCTCTTCCCTAGCTGGCATCCTATCTTTTTGGGCAATGTCAACAAAACTCCCCATAGGATCCAACTTGACTATCTAAGATGAGATAAGACCCCAGAGGCCTTCACTTAGTAGTCTCCCTAGGTCAGGCTTAACTTACTATACAATCAACGGGGCACCCCAATGGTTGATCCTACTTTAAAAGATGTGAGTCCCCGAACTTTCTTCCTAGTTCAGCCATTACAAATTGATGGGCAACCCATAAGTTGGATAGCCTATACACTTGGTAGCTGCCCTTTGAGTCAATAAGTTTAAGGTAAGTCTAGACTTTTGTAGCCTCTCCTTAGTATGACTCATCGCAAACCTATAGGGTCCATATTAATTCATCAATCAAACATAAGTCAAAATCAACATGAATTACCAAAGTTAAACAAAAATTCATCAACTAAACAAATTAATCAAAGCTGTATCAACTCAAATAATTCTAATCTAAATATCACTCTCCTTAACAAGGCCCTCACTCATGCCCTTAGTATGATTCAATCCTTAGCAAATCCATCTTAGTGTATTTGATGCAAAGACAAACTTCAAACAACCATGTCTAGCGAATCCACGTTCATACTCCTGGCATGGCTTGATCCTCGATGGGATCATCCTTTATGTCTTTGATGCAAAATCAAACTATAAATAAATCAAACCAAATGTAAAAAATCCAGCTCCCATTCCCCTAGCATGAAATGAAAAAAATAGAATCACATTAAGATCCTAGTTCCTCTTACCTTTCTGTTTAGGCATGGACAACCTTCATTAATGTTCATGACTTTCTTGGATGCTTTTGATCATCTCAGTCAACACCAATATATATGGTGCACCTTGTTAGTTACCACACATTTATTGGGGGTCCTTTTGTTGACCTCACTTTTGGAGTGAGGATTAATCCTTCCCATCTTAGATCTAGGAACCTCTTAAACACTTGGATTTTCTTAGTGCTAAGACACATATAGTGGTTAAGGGTACACTAAACTTAGAGACTAAGAAGGCATAACCCTAGCTTAGAATACACCTTAGACAAATAGGTTCCACCTATCCTATGGCCTATACCAAGACTCATACATCCACTCATCCAAACATAAGCTCATGTAGATGGAGCTAAACTAACTTTAAACATATTCAATCAATCTTAATTGAATATGGTTTTCTAATCCAAGCTCCAAGCCAAACTAACTTGGACCTTAATCCAAGTTTACTCCACCATGATCCTACGACTCAATCCAAACCAATTCAAGAAAACTAAATCAAATTTAATTTTCTCAATCACTCCAATTAGTCATTAGATCATTTCAAGTCACTTCAATACTTGCAATCAAGATAATTGAACCAAAAGAAGGTGACTAACCCAAGTTAGCCCATTTGACCTAAAAGGTTCAAATGGGCCAAAACCTAATTAGGCCCAAATCAATTGCAATCAAAAAGCCAATTAACTTCAAATTTATCATTGAACACAACCATCCATAACCCCAATTGGTCCAAGTTGGGACCTAGTCACTTGACCCAAAGTGACATAAGTTGGGTAATTGAAAAAACTCTAATTAAACTCCCATCATACCAAATAAAGCCATCCAATCTCTTCATTGATGATTGTAAATCATTATTGATTAGGTTCAATCAACTAAACCTAATCAAGTCAATTGGACCCTTTGACCAAAGTTGATCCAATTTAGCCTAAAGGGTCCAATTAAACCAAATTAAATCTTAAACCAAATTGATTGAAACCAATGCTTCCAACTAATCACTAATTCAATATTAAACATAATCCAACCTATAATTAGATCCAATTTAGTCAACCTAACCTAATTAGCCCACTTAGCCTGGACTGGCTCAAATTGAACCAATTCACTCCATAATCCAAATTAATTCCTTAAATCACCAATAATCAATTAAACATAGACCTAACTCATGCTCAAGCTAATTTTGCTAATTGAGTCAAATTGGTCAACATGACCCATTTGACCCAAATTGAATCATATGAGCCAAATTCAAATCTAACCCAAATTGAGCCAAACTTATTGCACTTATTCACTCTATTGAACTCTCCCAAATCATCACTTGGACCCAATTTGGTCAAATTGGTCAACTTAGCCCAATTGAACCCATTTGACTTATATGAGTCAAATTGAGCCAAAACTAAACTAAGCCCAAACCAAACTTGGCATCCTTGGATCACCATGGGCTTGCAGTGATGATCCTGATTTTGGTTAAACCCATTGAACTGAGCCACCCAAAGGAGATAAAATCCCCTTTTGGATGGGTTTTCCACCCCTTTATCCCATGGTAGCCACCTTTGGCTCTTCTTGGGAGAGGATCATAAAACACCTTCCTTGCTATTTTTTTCACCCACCTGACCCATCACACCTTCTCTACTCTCTGCACTCCCACCCATTAGACCCTCTCCCAATTCAAGCCTTCAGGCTACATCCTTCTGGTTCCTGAAACCTCCCCAAATTAAAAACTTCCTAAAACCCTTCTCACTTCACTCACGAACAAAAAAATAATTCATTTTCTAAAGAGTTCAACCATCGAAAGATGTATAAAGACCAACTTTGATGAGCTTTGTGGTGGCATTTATTCCACAGAGCAATTGATAGGGAGGCATCTCATGATCTTCTCAATAAAGCTTTATCTCTTCAAGATGAAGCTACATCTCTATATAGCTCGACAAGGTAAAAATCAACAACCAGCTTTGGCTCTTAAGTGTTGGTCTTTTGCAAGTGAATCATGTTTTTGTGTGATCTACATTATATGATCTTCCTAGATTCATTCCCTAATCATTTTGGAGTCAATTTCACCATCGAACGAGCTCTGACGAGCTCAGATCGAGTGGTGGAAGGCAGATGGTGTCCATCTAACGGTGCTCATGGGATGACAGATCACCAGCGATTCATTTTGCATGATTAGAATAGATGATCATGATTAATCGTGTTAAAAATTTTGATTTAATTTCTTTGAAATCTTTAGATTAATCTCAATCATCCGATCCGAGACCGGTGGTAGAGAAAACCACTTGCGCCATTGAGCCAATTGCCATGTTGAATGATTTAAGTAAAATCTACGCGACACCATGTGGAAAGTGCTATCTTGTTAAAAAGGTTTAAAAGGTTAGGCTTCAAAAATATAATTAAATGGCCAAAACTTCAAAAAAACTAAATTATCAAAAAATTTAAAAAATGCAAATAAACTCATTTTGAAAAGGTTAGATAGAAAAGAATTTAGGAAAAAAAAATAAAATTTATGTTGAGTGAATAATTAAGGTTTGAAGCTTAGGATAATTACCTTAAATAAGGCTAAATTACTTGGCAAACTAATAATTCCAAATTTGGTTGGATGATTTCATAGGATGTCTTCTGCATCCCATAATTTTCTTTGAATTATTTGCAATACAATTATAGAATTTAGAATTTCAATCATAATTAATCTTTTTAATTAATTAAATAATTATCAAGATTGAAGAATAGTTAAAATTAAATAATTAATGATAATTAATCATTATGAACAGTGGGAATAGTGAGGAGAATTAACTTTCCTATGTGTATTTCGAGGTTAATTAACATATGTAAAGAATAATTAGAAAAATTAATAATAAAATCAAACAAAGTTTATGATTAGTTCAGATAATTCAAACATAATCCATTAATTTTCCTTTATGTGTTTAATAACATAAATTCATTAAAGAAATTATGATTAACCCTTTAGTATGGAAAATTATAAGAGTATTTAGCTTAGATTCTTTCCTTCTTTAATCTAATTAACTCTTAAGCATGAGCCTAATTGCATTTGATTCCTTTAGCGCATAAATTTTACCTTCCCAAAAGCATATCATTGAAGGCTCATGATCAAGTAGTTAATTAGATTAGAAGTTTAGGAAGGGAAATTAAGTGGATGTGCTTAATGACTTTAACTTTATCAATCCATAAAACCCATTCATTATGTTCTTTAACTATATCAAGTCACGAACTATGGATGGGATAAATACTAAGTGTTGTCTCTCCTAGGTTTTAACAACTTAAAAATCAAAATCAAACTTTATAAGAACTTTGGTTAGTCTTAAGAAATATTTATTTGTCTTGTAAGACTTAATGTAATTGAATATGTTATGTGACAATGTTTAATTACTTCTTTCAATCATTATAAATGTGCATGCCTTTTGTTTCACATGTTCATATATATATATATATATATATATATATATATATATATATATATATATCAAAAGAATATGGTTGCATTTAAGTTGCATGTGTTGGACAAATATTATTATATGATGTAGCTATTATCACAAATAAATCCCAAATTATTTTCAAAACTATAAGCTAATGATGTAAAATTTAAGCTAATGTTGGCTATACAAGTTCAATAAAGTTTACATTTACTTATAATTTAAAAATAGAAGAAGATTATTTTGTTTTCATGGTTCATGTGTATGTTTACATATGTTTGGAGTTGGAAAGTATATGGTCTGGACATCCCAAGAACTCAAGGCTTTAATTAACCCCAAAGAGGTCTTAGATAATCTCACTTCCTTGGTTTAACAATGACACGTACTTGCTTAATGTCATTCATGTGTATGGATGTGCTAGAATTTTGGATGAAACTTTGCTTTACATGAACAAATGATTTGCTTTTATTGCATGATTTTTATTTCTATGCTTGTGTATATGTTTATATGTATTTAAGTTAACAACTATATACGGACATTCTAGAAATACGAGGCTTTATGTATACAATGAGGTCTTAGATCTAATTTGCCTAGTTTAATAATAGCAAGTACTTTCTTAAATCTCTAATACATGTTAACATATGATTAATTAAGAAATGAAATCTTTCTTTTATACCAAAATGCATACATTAATCATCTTCAAGTGTGCAAAACATAAATATATATTGCATGTACAAATATGTATATTAAATCAAATATCATGAAAAAAAAAGTGTGTATGCTATTGATGATGGAAAGAAGTAGGGAATGTTATTCATGTAATAGTGATTCAATTTTATTAATCTTAAGTTGCCTTTTATGTTTGAATAAGACTCCTTAAAACTAACCCAAACATATAATAATAAAAATATTTAATAAAGCTCACTAAAGAAACCAAAATCTTAATAATATACCTATAGAAAATAGCTTAGGGTAAAGATGAGGTGGGTCAAACCCCTTTCTTCTCTTCATAATGATTATATGTTGAGTAGGCATTAAATGAAACAAGAAAGTGTAAATTTAAATTAATCAATTCATTTAAAGATTTGAAATGAAACTTCCCCTAATGTTTAACTTAAACAAATCTAAACTTTAAATAATCATACTCTTAAAGCTTAGTCAAGACACACCACACTAAACCCAACACATATTAGAATGCTTTTAGTCACCAATTAATCTTAGGTTTGGCTAGTATATGTTATGGTGTTATGTTTTATTTTATGATGTATTTTATTTTAGAATGTTAGGATTGTTCATTAGTAGACTATATGTTAGGTAGCTAATAGATTAATGATGTAATCTACAGAGGATTGTACTAAAGGGGCCACCATAATAATAAGTAAATATAAATGTTCTTGCTTGTAGGTGCTGCTTATGCCTCTAAGCATAATCTAATTAGGATAGGTGGGCATGGTAACCCAAGTGCTTATCTTATATGTTCGCTTAGTATCTTGTAGGTGTAGTTAGATTTCATTTTCCACAAATATGTAACTTTTAATAATAGGATTAGGAGTAGTGCTATGTGGTTTAAATGGGCTAGAAAGAAAATACTTGGGTAGCCTTGTGAAGCCTATATACAAAGTAATCCAAAGAAGAAGAACCCAAGACTAAGACCCCATAACATTTATTACAATTAAAAATTTAATTATAATAAGGTTGTATAAGGGTAAAGCTCACCCAACCTTTCTTTTTTTGGGTTGTATGGCACTACATCTCTTATTCTTTTCAAAATTAATATGTTGATTGTTGTGCTTAGTATGTGCATTAGAGATGGCATGCTTCTTTTCATAGGTTCCTTAAAATATGATGATTTGATGTGTGGCGATACTGGGCTCTTTAAGGTAAAATTAAATTTTCTATCCTCGTTAAAAGCTGCATAACTAAATTTTAATATAACTCATAACCTCATCTTAAAGATAATGTTAATAATCAAGATAAATAAAAGATTTATGAACCCTTTAGATGAATGTTGTATTATCACACCATGTATGCCATATTTCACTCTTAAATAAGGATGGTCTCCACTCTTGCTTAGGGATATGTTTGTTGACCTTTGAGGGAGATCCCTTATAGTGGAGAACACCTCTTCTTACTGATTTGGCCCATGACTCTACTTCATCATGCATATAGGCATAATTGTCCCAAACCTTAGTCTAAAAATGAATGTGCCAAAATGATTTAAAAGTTATAAATTTCACATTAGTCTAAGCCATGTCTTCATACCAATCATGGGTGTGAGTTTAGATTTTAACTTCCTTTCCTAATTAAGCAATAGACTAACAATCTTGCATCCATGTAAGACTAGTCTATATGATTTTATAGTGAAGGAGGTGTTAGCTGGCCACTCAGTGGTTGTAAATAAAGAAGAGTCGAAACATGTCTATTCTCAATGAAGGTAAACCATTATGTCTTATTTTCTTAATTAGACTTAGGTCATGATTCTAGCTTGTGCTAAGGCATTTTAGATTTAGGTTCTAATGCTACTTATTCTATTTGGGCTATTAGCATAAATCCTCACCTCTTAGGCATTTTACAATCTTGTGTTGTTGGATTATAAGCCCCCAGCATTCTAATGAAATTCCAATTTAAATAGAAGTAAATTTTCTCTTTCAAAAATGTAAAGCATCATTATAGGGTACATTAAAGCACTTATTAGGCTTTCTTGTATCATAAGTTTTCCTACTTATTCTCCTATGGAATTGGTAAATAAGTCTTCCTATTTGATCCTTCCCACTTGATTTCCAAAAGTACCAACTCCTTTGAAAGTCTATCTTTGAAATCTTTAGAGATACTTATTGATTACTTTAATTGAGAGTATTCTTAAAACAATTCTCATTTTCTAAGATGTAATTAACTATGAAGCTTGCTTCCATAGAGAACTAAGAACTCGACATAAAATAAACTCTTTACTTTCCATAAAGTAGGGAAAGATCTCTAGTATATACGTAGACCCATCTTAGAGTCTTTATTAAGTGATTAGGTCCATGCGGGATATTTTCATCTCCCTAGATGGTACACTATACCTTAATATCACACCCAATCAGTTCAATAAGTACCCAAGATTTATGTGGTGTCCCTACAACCCCAAATTAGAACACCACACACTTGTCTTTCCTCTTCTTTTAAGGTAAGATTTATCATTACTTTCTTGGTCACTCGCAAATCCCTTAATGATGAGTGTTTCCAATTCGATGAAAGTTTTACCCAGTCACTAGTAACTCAAGATACCATTTGAAAAGTTGTTGGGGCTAACAAATTATCGTACTAGCAAGGCATCATTTCCTCTAGTGTTTTACATCTAGCTTTTTGGGCAAAATGTTGCCATGGATTTTCTATACTTGAAAAAGTGTTGAATTTCAACATAACATATCATTAATGATATGTACTTGATCATATTCAATTGAGTATGGCCGTCTTTTGACTAGTTGTTTATCTACTTCGAGCGATAGCTTCAACTTTACTTGATGAGATCTTCTACTTGAGATTTAGTGATAACATTATCCTTTTGATAGGTATTTTGTGTAGCTTCTCCCTAAGCTTCTTGCCTTTATGTTGAAGTTGTCAGCAAGTTGGGTGTAATATTTTGCATACCCCTAATTTCAGTTATTGGGTTGACTATCTTAAGAGGATTTCTCGAAGCTATTTATTATTTTGTAGTTGCTATCAGATTAAGCTAACCAAATTTCTCACTCATCGGTCCGCTCATTTCATTAATGAGATTGTCAAGCTAACTATTTTCTTGGTTTCTTTGTTGGAGCTAAGAACCCATTTATTATCATAATCTTATTATAATGTCAGCTAGTTCTTTAGTTTCCTTGACCTCTACTTGAGTTTTAGCTTCAGGTTGTTGATGATTTGGGTTCTCTTGGTGTTCCTTCTCATTTTGTTGTTCGAATCGAGTTTTATTTCTTAAATGTGTGTCATCTAACTACTTTAACTTCCATATGATTGATATCATCATTATTTTGGAGATTTGGGATTACTTTTTTCTTCATTAGTTGGGAAATCTTTATTTTCATAGAAGATTTGATTATCTTCCTCATCATCTACCGTTGACTCTTTTAGACGGAATTTCTAGTTGATGATAGGAAATTCCATTCCTTCATCATTTGGTGGAGTTAGCTTATGTTGAGTTGCCTCATCGTCAATGATTTGGGATTCTTTTGGCACCCAAATTGATTGAGATCTTCTAGTAGTGGATCTTTGGGTACACGTCCTAGATGTCACACCATGGAACTCACCAAATGAATGATATCCTTCTTTTTGTTGGGGTTGTCAGGACCTTCCAACAAAATTGACCACTTAGTGTCTTGGTATCTAAGGGCTTACTTTCGGTGCTCACTAACTATGGTGCTTGTAAACTTTAAGTCTTCTTGTAATGAGCATGATATTTTTTAATATTCTCACCTCTTTTAAGGTAAGAATTTGTTGAGTTGGTGGCCTAGCTCACTAATTTTTTTATTCTTCTTTGAAGGTTTCTATTTTGATGGCCTTAACTTTGTAGATTATGGAGGAAATAGATTCCTTCTACTATGGTTGATTTCATGGAATGAGATGTGTATGTCTACCCTAGAAAGAATTCTTTATAACTATTCTTAAGCTATTCCTTTTGACCAATCAGCAAATCAAAGTAATTGTTGGTGGGTATATTTGCCTCCACCAATGGATCATGTTATTATTTGACATGAATAGGTAGTCCGATGGCTCTAGTGTTATGTTCCCTATGTGTCCTTTTACATATTTCAATAACAGAGGAAGATGCTTGAGGGTAGTGATTTTTTGGAGTAAAGGTGGCATCTTGTGCGGTAATATTCTCCCCTAATGTAATGCTAAGTGGATTGACAATATTGGATTTCAACTTGAGTCTATCAGTCATGTTTTTCTTAGTAGGGGTAATTAGCATTGCCTTTGAAAGCCTATCAAAGACAGAACCTTTCTTATAGGTTAGAGCTTTAGGTTTTGGCTCGTTAAGTATGATCACATTTGGTCTCTTTCCCTTATTAAATGCTTTTGGCATTCCAATAGACTTGGTGAGTGGCTTAGTGATAGATCCAATGAGTAAACACTGGACAACCACAAACATTATTCTGAACTAGAGAGAAGCTCCAACAAAACTAGTGTTAATTATGGCTTGAGGGAATCTTATAGTGGATCCCTCCCTGAGCTTAGCAGTCATCATATTCTTGATATTTTCCACTTGACTAACCTAGTCATAGATCTTAAAATTTTAAAAGATTATAATACTTTATTTAAATCTATGATGATGTTGTATATTTTAATTTTTATGACCAAAGATAGAAGAGAGTGATCCCTAATGGAATAGCGAAATATGATCACTCAAAAAAATACCTTTGAGGATGCTTTCAACCATATTTATTTGAGATGGGTACAAGTATGTTTTCATGAGGACTTGGTATTTATATTCAACCAAATTTTCCCTAACATTACATCAGGGTTTATTTATATCTATGTTCTACTTCTTATGAATGCAAGCCTTCATTATTAATTACTTCTCTTACCATAGTAAGAGAGCACTCTCGATTAATGTTGGAAAATAAACATATATATATGATAAGAAATTATTTCTAAAGGTGTGTTCGGTATCGCATAAGTGACTATCATTTAACTTAACGTGTATATTGGGGGATGATGACACCACCAAGATCTTATAGTTTTGTCATCCCAAGCTATCATGGTCCCTAGTCTACCTAGGGAACTAATTCTTGACCAAAGAATCCTTATCAACATCCATAGGTTACATCATCCAAGGTGTTCTTATAGACCTAGGGAGATATTTATCTAAGAAGATAAATTAAAGTTAACCTTAGCTAAGAGAAGGTTTTTTGCCTATTAAATATATTCTATAATTCATGGCTCAAGGAACAAAGCCATTAGAGAACATATGGGCTATTTGTCGTGACCAAAATATATAGCTATATAGCCACCCAATCAAAGAGTTTTGGCATATATGCATTTAATGTGGTGTCATTTGGTAACAAAATCACACAGATAGAGGACACATGCTACATTTTTACTAGCAATAGATTCTTTAAGTATGAACATAATTATATTTATTTTAACATTAGCAATTTATAAGCAAATGTTTTCTTTCCTTATCAACTTTGACAAATAATGATGGACGAAAAAATGATTGTTTGCTTTAAATCATTTTGAATGATGAACTTCATGCAATATGAACATATCCCCTCCAGATGAATTTCACAATCAACATGGCCATCACTGGGAAATGATTAGTTTTGTTGACCCAGGCACAATCATAAGACCCAATTGGAAAATTAACCTATGCAACATCTTCAGACATTTAATTTAGATTTTGACACATGTGTTGGGTCACATGTAGGTAATTTAAGTCTATATTTATTAAATTCCATATTATTAAAATTTTGTTTATTAGAGTAGAGCCTCGGTGCTGGGAACATAACATCTTAGTGCTTGATAGCACTATGACTATCAAATTGGTGCCCCAAGTGAGTACTATAGCATTTTAGATCGAAAATTCATGTTGACCAATTGACTAATGCCTAGGCATTGATTATACAACACTGCAGCACTAGTCAAAGGTCAATTTAGAAAAGCTAACAAATGAACAGACACTTTACATAAAAAGGATAAACCATTTGGCTAGCTCTACTTCTATTACATCAATATAATTTTGGTTATGAAATTAATGCATTTGAGCATCAGAGTGCTATACTACTATTTTAAATCGAGATTAGGGCCTCGAGTTGACATTGTAGCACTACAACGCTAGGTAGGGTTTATAAATAGACCACTTGGGGTTGCTTATTTTTCATTTTGTATTTTTAATTCTTAGAACTTTCTCTCATTGTCCCAACTTTCTCCTTCTAAGAAAGTAATCATGCCACTCAAGAAGCTCATTAACAAGAGGAGAGTGACTTCAAGCAGTCTAGTTGATTCATTTGTAGAGGTGAAAGAGATATTAACATGTCCTCACTCACAAACATGTCATCCCTAAAGGTGCTTCTACAACCTGGGGAGAGTTTATGGTTTGATTAATGAACATAGAAGCTGGTCTATGAAAGTAGCTCTTATGTCCTCCCTATGGGGTGAGAGTTCTTCACCAACTCGAAGGCATGCCAGAATAATAAAGTTTTCATTTGGGGGAAACTAGTAAGCTTTTAACTCTACCATAATGGAAAATTATGAATTGCCAAATATGGCTTACAATAAATATCTTTTCTATTATAATGAGCACCAAGATTTTGAAGAAATTTTGATTTTCTCATTGGTAGAAATGCCAATGTCCAACAAAATAAAGAAAAAAATTATTAACTTCCACGCTTTATTTCATTTCCTAAGCGATGCCCACATAATATCAATGGGGTAACCAAGGATAGGGACATTCAATTTTGTAATTCAAAAGGATTTATAATTGAAGATTATTTATTTATAATTCTATTTGTAATATACTTAGGGAAATGATACATTATGGTATGATCATCCCTCTCTTATATATGATTTGTACATTGTGGTGTAGGGGAGCCTAATGAAGAAGTTATTATTTGGAAGACTCCTCTAACACATATTATTGAGGGCTTTGGCTTGAGGTTCAAAGTGGGGGAGAGCTCATGTGCCCCATGAATTCAACCCCAATCTTCTTAATCCTTAAACAAGCAAGTCTCGAATTTAAGGAAAGTGGTAGTTGAGAGTAGGCATAGGCAATGGGCTTTAGAAAAAAAAACATTTTGATTATCATATGGATCAACATCAAAAATAATTTTTTTATATGGCCTAGTTTAATATGACACTAATTCAAATGTTTGAAAATTGTGATTTTGGGGATCCATGTTAGGCTTTTTCTCTAATGGCCTCAATATCTCTCTTATGTACATTGTTGGAGGAGGAGAAGGATGATTATGACTATGTTTTCCCTCTATTTTCTTATTTTGTATTTTCTCTTTTATTGTAATAAATTTTTGGTCATAAATTTCTCATTTAATAAAGATGTCTCCTTTATTTCTATTCCCTTATGTTTGTTATGTAAAGCTCCAAGATTTAAGACTTTCTAAAATGAAAATTGTTTGCTCAATACTAGGGCTCAATCTCGTTGGTAAAAGTCACATTTCTAAGCTCAAGCAATTGATTTAGAAACCGAGCTCGACACCTCTCTATATTTATAGAGTCCACAACACTATGGGGGTATAATTTGGATTATGCCATGAATGTCCTAATATTATCATTTTGAGTGTACAAAAATAGCACCTTGGCATTAGGACACCAATGCCACAATGCTATAAGGTGCATGATAAAGTTTATTTTTTGAGTTAGCACCTCGACATTATAATTGTAGTTCCATAATGCTATGGGTATAACTTGAATTATTATATAAACACCATAACATTATTACTTGTGTTTTAATTCTAAAATATAGTGCCTCAACGTGAGGATACAAATTCCATGGCATTGTGAGATAGATAAACTTAATTTTCTCAATGCCACAACGCCTTAGCACTAGGCCTACAACATCGAGGTTTTGCTTTATTGATATCTAAAATTTAAAATTTTGGTAGCATAATGCTTTAGCAATGCTAGTTTTTATAATTTTTGTGTAAAACTCTCTTCTCCCTTATTTTGGATCCAAGATCGATGGAGGGAGAGTTTCATTTCACACTAAGCCAAAGTATAATGATGGAAGATATAGCATCGGATGCCAAAAGATGGCATTGCAACACATTGAGATTAGGGTATTCAAAACTTAGAGCAAGGACATTGAATGCCTTAGCTAATAGAATTGTTCTTTTTCTAAGAACTTAGCAACACTCGATTCTTAGCAATGCAATAGAGAGCATTGAAGATTTCATTCGAGCTTGGTGCCTTGACCCGCCTTAGCACCATGGGCACTATGGGATGGAAACATCTATATTGAACTAAATTCTTAAAGATTTTAATAGATTTTTTATAAAATTTGGTAGCATAATGCATTAGAAATGTTAAGGTTTTACATATTCTAGTGCAAATGCACTCTTCTCTTTATTTTTTGGAACCAAGATAGAGAGGGTAATCTTCTTAGAGAATCAAGTTCAATGATGGAGGACTTACATTCAACATTCAAGATTCTATAATATTTTAAGTCTTAGAAGCTCTCTTTTACTCTAGATTCAAGATCGATGGAGATATGCTCTTTATTTCTCACTAGATCCAAGATTGATGATAAGAATTTTGGTAAAATTTCATTTTAGAAATAAATCTTGTAAAACAAAGCATTTTGTAATTTTTTTACTTGGAATCAATGAGAGTAAGTCTTGATCTTCTATCTTACACAAGGAGATCGCCTCTAGTAGCAGGAAGCATGTTGTTTACAAAACTAGGTGTAGGAACAGTGAAGGGGGTTATAGTGAGAGTGAGGGAGGAAAGAAGTAGAGGCCAGAAAGGGGCTGCTCCCCATTTCTATAGTGAATTTCCTAGAGACAGTTTTACCCTATAACCATTCCCCACCTCAGTAGTTATTTCTGCTGGGATGGGGGCGATGGCTTTCTTCATTTAAAGAAACTAAGGATACATGATAGGGCCTCGATGTTGTGCCAATTTTTTGGGCAACTGTTGAGGACGGTTTGAGCTTCTATATATTGTTTAAGGAGGCAACAACACCGCAACACCCCAAAGCTAAGATGTATAAATTTTTGTTATTTTTTACTCATTTCATTTATTCTTTTTAGATGTAAATAAAGCCATATGTTTGAAAATTATGGCCTTGTGGATCCAAGTCAAGCTTCTTTTCTGGTTCCTCAATATCCCCTTATGTAGTTACCTCTGTTTGAAATAAAAGAGGAGGATAATTATAATTAGAGTTTTCCTCTTTTTTTTCTTTTTATTTTACATTTTCTTTCTTTTTTATTTTTCATTGTAATAATTTTTATAATAGATTTTTTTAATTAATAAATATTTTATTTCTTTATTTCTATCCTTTTGTATTTTTTATTATAGAATGCTCTAAGATTTAAATTTTTTTAGAATAAAAATTTTCTTCTCAACATGAGGGGCTCGTTATAATGCTATATTTGTAGTGCCACGATATTGTTGGTAATTTGGATTATAATATAAATGCCTTAATACTATTAGTTGGGTCCATCCCAGAACATAGTGCCTTAGTGTTGGGATATCATGACATTATGAGATGCCTAGCTAAGCTTAATTTTCTTGAGGAACACAATAGAATTAGCCTGATGTTGTGGTACTATTTCATTGATGTCAAAGATTTAACAACTTTTTTGAAAAATTCCAAATTTTTGGAATATATGCTTTAGTACTGTTAGTTTTTACAATTTTCTTAGTGCATTAGCACTCTTCTTCTTTATTTTGAATCCAAGATCAATGGGAGGATTTCATTTCACATCAGAACCAAGTTTGATAGTGGAATGGATTAAAATACATAAAGCCTCAATGATAATAGCACTGCAGTGTTGTGTTAAGAGAGTAATACCTAAAGGCTTTGCGCCACGATGCCAAGTATTCGATGCCTCGATGCTATGGTAGAAAGTGCTAAGGATTTCATTCCCATCGCGGGATGAAAATGTAAATATTGAACAAAATTCTTGAATATTTTATTGATTTTTTATGAAAATTTAGTGGCATAACACTTTAACAATGCTATAGTTTTACTAATTAAGTATAAAGCACTCTTCACCCTAGTTCTAGATCTAAAATCAATGGAGGGAGAGTGTTCTTCTCGCACCGGATCCAAGTTCAATAGTGGAGGTCTTCAACATTTAAAATTTTGGAATTTGGGAGTTCTAAAACATTCTTCTTCACTTCATATCCAAGATCAATGGAGGTGTGCTTCTTAATTTCCCACCAGACCCAACATCAATGCTGAGAAATCTCCTTTAAGTGAGAAAAAAAATTTATAGAAGGAACATACCCAAGAATTTTATCTGAAATTCACAGTGGTAGATCTTGTTCTTTCCTCGTATAAGAAGAGAGTTCCCACATTGTCCTTGAACAATGATGAGAAATTCACTACCAAAAGAAGAAATGCAAAAAATAGGAGTAGGGAGAATGAGTGCTGAAGTGGGAGAAAAAGCCCAAAAAGGGAGAGTGGAAACTATCCATCCTTTTTTATAAGTATTCTTGAATTACTATCACCATTTCTTTTATTTCTATCCTCTTTCTGTGAAATTTATGGGAAAGAGTTAATGCAAATTGCGATCATCATTATAAGTGTTATAATACCACTTAATAAATTTCTTGAAATTTATTAAATGCCATAATTGTAATTATTATATTATTATATTATTTATTATTATTATTTTAGATGTAAACATGTTAGTATAAGGGATTTGGTTGTAGAAAATTAGAAACTCAATGAATCCCTAGTAGATTACATTCTCAAATGGAGAAGTCATAGCATGAAGTGTGAGCCTACGGGGCAAGCAATCAAAATTCTAGTTATAAAATCCATGGATGGCATTTATGTTCAAAGGGTTCACCATCAAGACCATTACAAAGATTATTAGTAAGGTAGCATGTTTGCAAGATGAGGCAAAGCACTTATCATCCTTGAATCAATCTTACACAACCTAAAGCCACATAAAGTTGTTGTAAAAGAGGCATGAGATGGTCTTTATAGTGGATAGAAGGAAGAAACCTATGAGTGTTAATTTAGACAGACCAAAGTTCTAGCAGTCTTCACTTTTGCCTCCACCTCTACATCATCAACACTTTCAGTAACTGTTCCAACCATTAGGTGGCTATATTCCTTATAGTTTTACTAAAAATTTAAACAAACCATACTCTTTCAAGAGGGAGGCAATTTGGAAGATCTTCAAAAATGTAACAAAGAAACCCAACTTTTAATTACCTAAGCCCAATAAGCTAGAGGATATGGCCAAAAGTGATGATTCTAACTTCTGCCCTTACTATCAGATGATTGAGCACCCATAGAAGATTGTTTTAGTTTTAAAGACAAGTTCTAGAGGAACTACAAATCATAAGCCATAATGATTCTCAAAGAGTACTTAATGGAACTTACAACACGGTCTATTAATGTAATCTTTGAGGATTCATTCAATTCTTTAAAGACTACAAAAGGTTGGGATATCTCTTTATCCAAAATCTCTCATCAAATTATTTTAAAAGTCAGTAACCTCTCTATGGGTACTAGAACAAGCTTAGACCTCCATTTCACTACAAGTCTATAAGTTTTGTAGGCTAACTCAGAGAAGGTGGATACAAAGCAAGAGCCACCGGTGTAGAAAGATGGAGCAACTATACCATCCACTACTACTTAGGATTGCTATTTACAGATGGGGCATCGATCCACTCGCTGCCTTGTGATTTTTATTTTTTCCCTCTATGGACTAACAAGTTAATGAAGAAGAATTTCACTTACATTATGTCTCTCTATGATGAACATGATTCTAATGTCCTAAATGATCATACTCTAAATGAAGACAATTCAATAATAATAATAATTCTCTAAATCTTAACATATATAATCAACTTCAAAATTATTTTGATCCTTCTAGTTTCTATGATGACTTTGACTCTGATGGTGACATCCATATCTTAAACCTTTAGGGTGCTCTTGTCAAGTAGAATTAGAGTCCTCTAGCTTAAAATATCATATAAAAGCTTTTTAGCGCCCTCCCCAATCCATATCTTAAATCTTTAAGGTGCTCTTGTCAAGATAGAATTAGAGTCCTCTAGCATAAAATATAATATAAAAGCTTCAGTTAGATAACCTTAGGTTTAATCACCTTGCTATTATAGATTGATAATCTCAAGACTGAGATAAAGTTTCACATTATAGATTTAGTCATATCATTCAATGCTTTACTAAGAAGACCTCTATGAAAATAAGATGGTATAATTTTTTACTTCATCGATGCATCAAATTCATGTGTACATGATAATGCATCAAAGGATATTTAAAGACATTCTTACATGAGGTTAGGATTTATGAAAATGCAGCCTACTAATTCCCTAAGAGACAATCATTTTAATCTAAAGATATACAAAATGATATTTAATAAAAAGAAAATGAGAGAAAATAATGAAAGAAAAGAAAAAGAAAGAGAAAAATAAAAAGAAAAGAAAAAAAGAAAAGAAAATGAGAGATGGACAATGAAGACTTAAGGAAGGAAGTAAGCTCAGACATCATTATCTAGTCATGTCTTACCTCTCCTTTCCAATGAGTAGGTGAGATCACTAGACTAGTGAGGAAGATATTGATGAGACATGAGAGGGGAATGCATTCTTATCATCAACTTGAGGCCCTTCTATGATATACATAGATTAGGAATTCAATTCAAAAGTGAGTCATATGTAGTTAGCACATCGATCTAACTTAATTTGAAGACCAAAATAGAGGTGACATTAGAGCCAAATAGTGATGATGATAGGGTCCCCAACAGTAGTGATGTCCAAGTTTCATTATTTGAGAGGATCAACAATGCGCACTTTAACTCTAACCCCACTTTCCTCAAACATTATTCAAGGTTTGGTAACCAAATGAAGACTTTAACCTCATAAGTTTTATCTAGAGCATCATCCTTGGGAAGGATGTACAACTTAAGGATGAATTATTTAAATAAATAATAAATTTTTTTTATTATTGCTCACCTTGTATTCAAAAAATAGCAGAGTGATAATTAGTACCATAAACATTGTCAAAACATAAATTTATTATTTTGAGAAACTTTAGAAGAATAAATACAAGAAAGCTTAATCAAGATTGGAATTAGGATTTGCCAGCAGAATGATGATGAGTATTGTTTAAACATCACAAGCAATCTATAATTATTCTCTCTTTAGATGACACTATTTCACTTGATGGAATTTATTTTAAACATGAAATGACCTTGAGTTATAAATGCACCTCTTAAATTGGAGGAAGAATTAAAGTCAACCATAGATGAGTTGAGAGAGATTAAATTGGGGAGTAAAGAAACCCATGAATTTATAAGTTCACCATTAAACAAATCTAAAGCTAATGACCTAATCAAGCTACTTTTAGAGTTTAAAGATTTCTTTTCCTAGAATTATGAAGAAATACCTAGATTAGCTCTTTATGTCATAAATTAAATAAATACATAATTCTAGTGTAGCAAGCTCCCCGATAATAGGGATAACAAATCATCATTAAAGTTAATAAACTAATTATTTATTATTATTGAAGAAAAAGTATTCAACTTGGTTAGTATCATCCAATTAAATAAATGGTCAAATTCATATGTGACTTTAAGGATCTAAATAAGGTGTGTCCCAAAGACAAATTCTTGTTACTTATCGAGTAGATAGACATAAGGGCATTTGGGGCAATGGCATAGTGGTATGATAGAAACTTGTATTTTCCAACCTTGGCTCCCTACAATGGTGGCTAGAAAGCTATGTGTTATCTTCACTTTTAGAGTGGGGATTCAATCTTCCCATCCTAGACCTAGGAGTCTTCTATACACTAGGATCTCCTTAGAAATAAGATACTTCTAGAGACTAAGTGAATGCTTAACCCAAACCTAAAGACTTTAGGAGGGCATGCTATAGGTTTAGACCATGTCTTAAGATCTAAGGAAGCTTACCTATCCTATGGCCTAACCCATGACTCATGCCTATTCAATCATGCAAAACCAAACCTCAAATCAATACAACTTATCCCAACTAAATTCCTATTCATATCCATACTCCAAGCCAAAATCAAATTCAAAATGATCTAAACCTAAGCTTATGATTCAATCCTATAGACTTAACTAAAATTTCTTCAATCAAACCCAACTCAATCGATTTTCTCATAAGAAATTTAATCCTTCAAACCTTCATTCCAAACTCTACAATCAAGCTAATCAAAACCATTGACTAAAATCAATTCAATTGATTGAGCCCATTTGAAAATGTGCAAATGACCCAAAATCTAATTAAACTAAAATCAATTCCAATCAAAGCCAACAGTCAACCCCAAGTCAATTATTAAACTCAACTCAACTCAATTTAACCCACAATTGATTCAATTGACCCATATGGTTCACTTGGCCCAAAGTGACCTAAAGGACTCATTTGAACCAAACTTCAATCCAACCCAAATTGGATTGAGCCAACCTATCCAAAATCTATTATATTGATTATTGTTCATCCTTGATTGATTAATTTCAATCAATTAGGTCAAGCCAAGTCAATTTGATCATTTGACCAAATTAAACCAATTAACATGAGCTAAATTAAACCATTCCAATTCATTAAATAACAAACCTTTAAACTTTATGATCTTTGGACATGACTTGATCGTCAATTGAGCCAAACCAAATCCATTGGACCTTTGAGTTGACCCAATTTAAGAGGCCAAAATAGGCCAAATCAAATTAATACAACATTGCAACAAATGACTCAATTTCATTCCAAACTAGTTATTGAACTTGATCAAACCCAGTTGAACCCAATTTGATAAATTGAATCCAATTGACCATTCAACCCAAATTTACCTAAAGGTTTAAATTGTCTAAATCATTCCTAAATCTAAATTGATTGAAATCAAAGCTACAATCATCTTCAAATGAACCTTAAACACTAACTTAAATAATTTGGTCAATTTGACCAAGTTGGTCAACTTTATTTGAGTCAAATTCAAATCCATTGGAAATCAAATCAAACTAATTAAACCCAAATACTCATTTGAACTTGTCTCAACCTGAATTGACCCAATTTGATCAATTGGTCAACCTTAACTTAGCCCAAATTTGACCTACATGGGTAAAATTGAGCCAAAAATCAAATTAACCCCAAACCCATTCAAACTTGGCATGACCCATCCTTAGCTCACCATTTTTTCTTAAAAATCACCAAGTTCAACCCGAATTAACCCATTACTTATAGGGTAAAGCCTCCCAAATGGGAACAAACCCATCCTTGGATGGTCAAACCCACTCTCCTAACTTTGGTAGCCATTCTAAGCTCCAAATGGATATGAGGACCACTGGAACACCTGACTCAAAGCTAGTTGGGTGAACCAGTGTGAGGTAACCACTTCCTCCCATTAGAACACTTGGAAAAAAGGATCATCCACCTCAGGCTTTGGCAGCCCACTTCCCTCCCTTGGCCACTCAAATTGAGCCACCTCATTCCCCACCATCCACCTGGTTGGCTGGCTTTATCATGGTAGATTTGATCCTAGCCATCGGTTGAATGGGGAGTCCTCTCCATTTGATCTCATTACACAATCGAGTTTCCTGAGCATGAGAGAGCAAGAAGAACTCCCAGCATTTCTCGAGGTGCCTCCCATTAAGAAACACCAACCAAAATGGACAAATCCTATCTCTATCAAATCTCATCCAAACTCCACCAATTTCAAATTAACTTCACCCACACGTTCACCATTCTCTAGCAAGGAGAAATGAATTGATTCTGGATCTATTCAATCATCGAAGACCACTCCTAGGCCAACTCCGATGAGGATTTCAGTGGCATTTGGTCAAGAGAGCCACCAACGAGGAGGCAAGATGCGAGCTTCTTAGCAGGGCTTCATTTCTTCATGATGAAGCTACCTCAATCAGTTAGTCTCAGCAAGGTAAATTAAACCATCAAAATCTCATTTTTTTTCTTGGGCCTTTGTGAAGAAAGTTTGATTTCGTGAGATTCCAACCAGGATCCCTTTAGGATTTCTACGAAGCTTTTAGTTAATCCCAGCCTCAAGAGCTCGGATCGAGGGAGGCGGATGGCATCCTTCTTCCATCGCTTGGGGGATGAAAGATCATCCACTGTCCATTCTACTTGATTGGAATGGATGACCATGATTAATCCATCAGATAATCTTATTTTAATCCTATAGAAACTATGAGATTAATCCCCATTAATCTTAGATCGATCTTTAATCATGGATGTCATCATGTCGGGATAATTTAGATAAATCCCATGGTGCCACATCAAAAGCATTAACATATCGCATAATGGGATTAGGAATTAATTAAGCTTAAAAATATGATTAATGGGCTAAAACTTTCTAAATTCATAACTAATTGTAGAAAAATCCATAAAATGCAAATAAATACTTAATAGAAAGGTAAAATAGAGGAGAATTTAATAAAAATAATTTTATTTGATTTTAAATAGTGATTAAGGCTTAATTAGAGTTTAAATATTTTTTAATTAGCTTAATTAAGCATTAATTACTTGCCAATTAATTCCAAACTTAATATCGATTTAATGGGATGACTGCCTCCCATGATTTTCTTGTGATTTATTGGACTTGTAATTAAGAAAATTTGAAATTCAAATTTTAATTACTCTTTTAATTAATTTACTGATTTATTAAAGTTCTTAACAGTAAAAATTAATTAATTTAATTCATTAATCACCCATTAATAGTGAGATGATAAGGGAGTGTGATTAGGACCTCTTTTCTAATTACTTTTTCAAATTCATTTCATTAAAGAGAGTTAATTAATGTGAGGATTAATTAGGAGATTAATTAATCAATGAATAAGAAAATGAAATCAAATTAAAATGCTAATCACTTCAAATAATTAACAATAAAATTAAGGGTTCCTCTTTATGTGCTCAAAAACATAAAGGCCCTTAAGGAAATTATGATTAACACATAAGTGTAGGAAAATCATAAAAGTTCTTAGTTATATTATTTAACTTAATTAATCTCTAATCATAAGCCAATTGCATTAGGGTCATTTAAGAGCATTACTGACTTTATTTTTTCATGTTCATGTCATTTTTAGCTCATGATTAAATGATTAATTAAATGAAAGAAGCAAAGGAAAGGGTAATTTAAATGAATTGCTTAATGATTCAACTTAATTAAATCATAAAAGTCAATTAATGATCTTTTCTTAAACATATTAAATCACCAACATGGGATGGAAAATAGCAGATGATTTCTCCTCTTTTAGGTCAATTCAAATCCAAAAATAAAATTAATAAGAAGCTTTGGTTTTCTTTAAATTAATTTTATTTGCTCCTTAGTAATTAGTTTAGTTGAATAAATCATATAGTTATGTTTGGCTATTGCTTTTCAATCACTATTAAATGTTGTATTTCATATAATCTCATGCATTCATACTTTTAAATATCAAATAATCAAATTAATTTACTTATGTAAAATTCCATGTGTTGGCTTAATTTTATTATATTGTGGCTATTATCACTAATAAATTCAAATTTATCTTTCAAAAGCTATAAGTTGATAATATTATTTAGAGTGATAGTAGTTATGTATACATATAGGATTTGCATGTGTTTATAGCTTAAGGATGTGAATGTGAGGCTTTCTTTCCGATGTTCTTATATAGATTTATATAGGTTTGAATGATAATAAGTATATGAACATCATCTAGAGAATACAAGGCTTTAAGTAACCCCAAGAAAGGGTCATTTGATTATCTCACTTCCATGGTTAACAAAGGCACCTACTTAGTTAATTTCATTCTTATGTATACTTGTTTTAGAATTTGGATAAAGCTTTAACTCACATGTATAAATAATTCAATCAAAAGAAATATAATCTTCTGCATGACTTTTATCCTTATAGTTGCATATACATTTGTATGTATTTAAGATAGCAAGTATATAGTCTAGACATCCTGGGAATACGTGTCTTTAATTAGCTCCAAGGAGGTCACTTGATTATCTCACTTCGCTGGTTAACAATGGCACGTACTTGCTCTCATCTTTTATACATGTGCATGTGTATGTGATTAGAAGATAAAAATTCCCTTTTCTATTCAAACTCTGTGCATCCATAATCATTCGAGTGTGAAAAAATATATTGCATGAGTAGCTACACTAAGTGTTAAATCATATGCATGTTATGGGTGATGAAAAAGAATGGTTCAATATAATCTATGTCATGGTAATACAATTACTTTAACCTTAAGATGCCTTTCATGTTGAATTGGATTCTTTAAGGTTAACCTAAACTTAGAATTAATAAAAATATTTAATAAATAATTCACCAAAAGAAGCTAAATCATAATAATATGCTTTAAAAAACAACTTAAGGTAGGTATGAAAGATGGTAAGCCTCTTTCCTCTCTTTATAACACTTAGATGCTAAGTATAAATCAAATGAAACAAAAAAAATACAAATTAAAATATACAAATCATCTAAATGACTTGAAATGAAACCAACCATCATGTTAACTTAAACAATTCCAAACTTAAAAAACCTTAATTTAAAAGCCTAGTTAAGGCATACCACATGAAGCCTAAGCACACATATTAGAATGCTAAGTCATGAATACTAGCATTAGTTTAGGATGATGCGTAATGATGATGTGTTTTTTATTTTGTGATGTATATTTTAGGCGAATGTTAGAATATGAATCGTAGGGATAGATATTAGACCATTGTTTGCCTAAGGTTATCTTTGTGGGATTGTACTTATGGGGCCTGTAAAAAAAATATAAATATGTTGCTTGGGGTTTCTTATGCCCCTAAGAATAATCCATATTAGACATGTGGGCTTGGTTACCCATGTGGAGGGTGCTAAGCCCAAATAATAAAATATAACTACTTGGGTTTGTATGTATGTTTAGCAAATATCTATTTTATAGGTGTAGTTAGATTTATTTTTCTCATTAAAAATATAATTTTTATAATAGGAATTAGGATTAGTGCTATGGGTATTAGGATGAGCAGTGGCTAGAAAGCTTAGTCTTGGGGTGCTCTGTGATACTTTGAAGCAAATCAAATCAAAAGAAAAAAAGAAGATGGAGAAATGAAGAAGTGAAGACCCCCATAGCATGTATTCAATTTCAATTGTAATATTCTTTTTTAATTAGAATTGTATAAGGGTAAAGCTCGGCTACCCATCTTTTCTATTTTTGGGGTGTATGATAGTACTTGGCTGCACTGGCCTTTTAATATTTTACAGAATCTATTCATGTTTGATTGATGCTATGTTTAGATTATGCAGTAGAACTGTATCTTTTTCACAATTTCTTAATGATTGATGTTTGAATGTGTGGCCTGGATGAGGTAGGCTCTTAAGACAAAATTAATTTTTCTACCCTAACTAACAACTCATAACTTAAAATCTCACAACCTCATTTTAAAGCTTAGGTTGTAATCAAGATAACTAAAATATTTAGTAACCCCTTAGTTGTATGTTGTATGTCTATCATGCATATCATATTGTTTCACTTTTGAATAGGGAGGGTCTCCACTCTTGCACGATAGGGGAATTCTTGACTTGTGGCATCCCTTATAGTGGAGAACACCTACTCCTGCTAATTTATCCAATAATCTAATTTCATCATGCATTTAGGCACAAATATCCCAAAGCCTTTATCCAAGTGAATGTGTCAAAATTACATAAAATTATAAAATTTTGCATTTTAGTCTAAATCATATGCTCATGCGAGCCATGATCTAGTCTCTTAAGGAGTGAGTTTAAAACTCTAGCCTCTTTCTACTTAAATAACAAGTCTAACCATTATGCAAATTCATAAGACTAGACTACATGGTTTTAAAGTGTAGGATGTGTTAGCTTGCAGCCACTCCAGGCAGTTTTAAGTCTAGAAGTCAGAAAATTTTATCCTCTCTTATGGAGGTAGACCTTTATGTCCCCCTTTCCATTTAGATTTAGGTCACACTCTAGGTTGTGCTAAAGCTCCCTAAATTTTGGATCAGAGATTGCTTATTTCCTTCAGGCTACAAGCATAAATTTTCATCTCTTAGGCATTTTCACAATCATGTATTGATGAATTATAAGCCCTAGCAATCTAATAAATTTCAACTCAAACAAAATAAATCTCTTCACATTCAAACATATAAAGCCTCACCATAGGATAGGTTGGAGTGCTCACTAGGATTCCTAGCATCATAAGCACTTCTTGCTTATTTTTCTTTGGCTTCCAAAATAATTCTTCCAATTGAACATTCCCATTTGATTTTTTAAAATAGCCAATCTTTTGATAGTCTTACTCTTAAAATCTTTGGAGATAATAATTGACTACTTTAATCGAGAGTGTTCTTAAGAAATCCCATTTCTTTGGATGTAATTAACTATGGAGGCTTGCCTCCATAGGGAACTTAAGAACACGACATAAGATAAACCCTACTTTACTTTTCTAAATAAAGTAAGAAAAATATCTATGGTATATTCAAAAACTCATCATGCCTTAGGAGTCTTGATTAAGTGATTAGGTCCAATGTAGGGTGATACTTCTATCTTTCGAGATAGTACATCATACCTTAATGTCATACTCGATCAATTCAATAAGTATCCCCTAAGATCTACGTGGTGTCCACATGACCTCCAAATTAAACACTACATATTTTTTGGCGACTCCACTAGGGAAAGTTCCTCTCTCCATTTCTAGTAGATAATTATTATCTCCAAGCATCGATAGTTGACTTATATTTTGTATAAGTCCAATACTATCTTTCTTTCCATTAGAACTTTGCTTATTTCATCTTTAAGCAAAGGTGGCCAACATCCTTTAGGTTTTAAGACCTCACTCCAAGTAGATCTTAAAACCCCTATTGGTTCCCCCAATAGGTAAAAATAAATTAAGAAATAATAAACATAAACTAAACAAATTAAGAACCTCTTACCATATTTAATAAAATTTCAATAAAATTCAAAGCTAAATGTGGTGAATAAATTCCTATATGAGTCACCTTCAAATCTGTGGAGAGAAGAAAAGGCAAGACCTATAGAAATTCATCTTATTAGGATGCCACAAATGCAAAGATGTATTTATTCAGTGATCATCATCAAGAAAATAGTGTACTATCTTGAAAGAGAGAAGTCACTACCCTTTAATAGACCTAATCACCTCAATAAGGACTCCTAAGGATGATGGGTATGTATATGTACGAGATATTCTTCCCCTACTTTACATGAAAAAGTAAAGTAGGGTTTATTTTAAATCGGGTTCATTAAGTTCCCTACAGGGGAAAGCCCCCATAGTTAATTACATCCCAAGGAATGGTGATTCCTTAGGAAAACTCTCGATTAAGGTAAATGATCACTATCTTTGAAGATTTTAATTGGAAGGACTATCAATTGATTGGTTTATTTTTAAAAGATCAATTGGGATTGATCAAAAGAGGGAGTTATTATTGAAGCCAAGATGGGAGATAAGTAAGAGATGCCCATGATACTAGGAAACCTAGCGAGCATCTCAAACTATCCTATAGTTGGGCTTTACATTTTAGAAATTGATTTAGTTCATTTGAGTTACATTTTTCATTAGAAATTTAGGACTTAAGATTCCTTAACATAAGATTAAGGGAAAGGTGAGGAATTAAGCTTATGGCCCAAAGGGAGAAGCTCTAACCTAAATCTAGGGAGCTTCAGGAGGAAACCTAAATCTAAGGCAAAAATGGGTAATTATTTTGTCTCCATAAGAAAGGACAAACCACCCAACAGCTTGGACTTACAACTGCCTGGGGGTGGCTGCCAACTAACTCCTCCTATAATTTTAAATATATGTAGGCAAGTCTTTATGCTTATGCAAGATAGCTAGGTTGTTATTTATTTTAGAAAGAGACTAAGTCCTTCAACTCACTCCCTAAAGAGATTAGATCATATAAATGGTATGCTTCAAATGACCTAAATCTAATGCAATTCAAATTTCATTCTATTTTCATTTTAGACAATTATTTTGACTCAGCTAATGATTCATATGAAATGCATGAGAAATAAAGTTATTGGCCAAAATCAGTGAGAAGGGAGGAGGTAAGTTTCCATTATGGCTCTCAAAGGTCAAGCCAAGTTTCTCTGGAAAAAATGGAAGCCCTCAAATCAAGAGTGAAATAAGATATTGTTGTGCATGATATTACAAAAAAAAATGTTCATCCAGCTAAGGGTTGCTGATTCTTTTATCTTGATTTTAAACCTAAGCTTTAGTTGAGGTTATGAGTTGTTTAATTTTTATTTGAGTTGTTAAGTTGGGCAAAAGATTTTTTTTTTCCTAAAGAGCCTAATCCACATCCAGGAAATACATAAAGCAAGGAAGAAACTAGGAAAATCATGCCACTTAATGTAAAAGCTAAACAAATCATTAATCAATTTTTAAAGCTAATTGCAAAAAGAATAAAAGGTCGTTGTGATTGAGCACCACCACACAAACTTGAAAATATCAAATATGGGTAGCCAAGTTCTACCCTTATACAATGTGGATTATAATGAATTAAATTATGATTAAGCAATGAATTCATTATTATGGGGTCTTCAAGCTTTATTCTTCTTTCTTCTTTTCTTCTTTTTTCTTTTGGTTCCTTCTTTTAGATGGTTGGAAGGTGGATGCTCAAGGCTTCACATGGTTTATAAGATAGGATCTTATGACTAATGTTCATCCTAATCTCCATAACAATTATTTCAAAATCCTAATTGCACAAATTCACATGAAAAGGAAAATTGGAAATTTAACTAATAAAACAAAGGTTAGTTAAAACAAACCACACAAATCCCAAGCATGTATATTGGACATTATGGGTGACTATGTTCAAGGGCTTATGGATTATGCTTAGGGGTATAAAGCACTTGCAAGAAAAAGCATTTATATTTTTATTTATGATTGCACCCCTTAAACACAATCCCTAGAATAGTTAGACTAAGAATGTCCTCATTCTATGAGCATACTAACATCTAGTCTAAAATATATATCACAAAACAAAATAAGCATCAAACCATGCACTGACCTAACCTAAGGCTGGAAGTGGTGACTTAGGCTAATGTGTGTGCCTTGAAGGCTTGTGTGGTATGCTTAGCTATGGCTTTATGTTCAAATTTTCTAAGTGTGAAGAACATGTTCAACTTAGAGGAATATTTCATTTTAAGTTTTTTAAGTGCTTTGGGTTGATTTTATTTCATGATTTGATTTAGTTTAAATAGATCCTACAATTAATTACTAAGTTATGAAGAGAGGGAAAGAGAAGAGAATCTCTCTTTCCTTCCCTAACCTAAGTAATTTCTAAAGTAGATTCATATTTTTAGTTTCATTTAGGTGAATGTTTTGAATAAATCTTTTAATTAATCCTAAGTTTAGATAAACTCTAAACAAACCTATTCAAAAATAAAGGAAAATTAAGATTAAATGAAATGAATCAAAATTCACATAACACATTACTTCATTTCTTTCCCAACACATATAACATGCATATGGATGGACCCTAAGCATATTCATACATGCAAATGAGAGTATTTTACACACTTTATGATGTATGCTAAGTGATCCATTTAAGGAAATTTAGAAGTTGAATATGCATGATTTTTCTTAAGTAGAAAGGGTTTTCCTTATCCAAATTTTCACATACACACATGAAAGTAAGAAACGATAAGTGAGTATAGTGCCATTGTTAACCGAGGTGTAAGGTAATACCTACTTAGGGATACTCAAACCTCAGTAACCTTGGGGTTGTCCAGACTAATATATCACTTTCCTTAAAACATATGTATAAAAGAAAGAAATAGAAATAGAATGCAAAAGTTGTTTAATGGATTCATTTTTATTTTATGCAATTTATGTATGCAAGTATAGGTGACCCTTCTTAGGTGATAGCATATAGATGAATAGGGTATACAATTAAGAAAGTGTTGGGTTCTTTTCAAATGAACCCTACATCTTACAAACTCCTATTCAAAACTATGCTAACATAAGAAAGAAAGGAAACCTATGCTAAGCTTACCCTATAATCTATCGCATGCAAGTTTATAATTAAAATATAAGTAACATACTTTTAGATTTGGTATTTTATTTGTATGTTTTGAAAATAATTTGGATTTAGTAGTGATAATAGCCACTCATATTTCTATTTTAGCCAACACATGCAAATTTGACATAAAGTAAACAATTTCATTTACATTTTGAATTTCAAAACTATGAATGCATGAAATCACATGGCATACAACTTAACATGTTGGGGAAAGATTCAAAGTAATGATAGCATGTAAACAAACTCACTTCACTTAAATCCTAAAGACATTATAGAAAGGAAATTTAGAAATCAACGATTCAAAGTGATTTTTGTTTAGTTTGAAGTTTGATTTAATTTTGAAAAGGTGAGATGAGTTTACTGTTCCTAACCCATTCCCACATATGTTTGATATTTTTGTTTAATTTTTAGATAATTAGATCCATTTTATGTGTTAATTAGGTTAAGGTATAAATTAAGTAACTTAATTAACCCTTACCTACACCACCTTAGAAGAATTAACTAAATAATTATGAGCCAATGAGATGAGACAAAACCCACAAGGATTTTAAATTTGCAATGCACCTGATAAGGAAGAGGCCTAATGCAATTTGGCTCACAATTAAAAGTTAATTAAGCTAAGGGGTTTAGCTTAAGTAATTTCAAAATAACCTTTCACACATGTGAATTGGGTTTTGATTTCCTTAATTGAACTTAGGTTATTAAACACCTAAGCATCTACCCAAAGTAGATTAATTAAGTTTTGGAACTTTTAGAATTTTTACAAATTGATTAAGGGGATAATTAATAAATTAACCTTTAATTAAGAGGAGATTAAGGAGAGAAGAGGAGGTTTAGGGAATAGCTTAGGGGAAATGCCCCAAAATTATTTTATAAACCTCCTACTTACTGGATCTGACCTTAATCAACCCTAATCATAGATTAAAATCACTAATCATATAATTATGCTTAAGTACATAAGGAGGATAATTAAGGAAACCATGCAATTATTCTAATCAGGCATTTAATAAATCTTAAGAAACTTAAGAGAGGTAGAAGTCATCCCCTAAAACATACCTAAGAAATTTGAGACTAATTAGAGGCTTAATTAAAAAGTAATTAGCAAAATAAACTTTCTAATAAAACCCAAATTTAGAGAAAAGCATAATTCAAAACTCATCAAAATAAATTTTAAAATGTTTTAGGCTTAATTTTCTTTCCATAGAATTTTATTTCACATTTTTCTAAATTTTTTAGGAGTTATGAATTTTAGAAGATCCCTAGATTAATTAGGAATTAATTAAGCATTTTAAGTAATCCTAACTAATCTCCGGCGGCGTGGTGGTCACTTTTCGTCATGTGTGAGGGATTACTTAAACATCACATCCCAAATGGTGGCTCGCGGTGCACATGGTTTAATCCTCTACCATCCGATCAAAGATCGGACGACCAGGGATCTCCCCGTGTTTTAAAATGGGTAAAGGAATTTCTAAATGTGCAGGATTATCTCAATCGTCCATCTAAAATGTGTGGATGGATGGTTGAGATCTCCCAAGTTCTTCCCCTTGATCAATAGAGACCGTCCATGATCAAGGGGAAGATCCAAGCTCAATTGCATGGATTCAAACTCAACCCACACCATCTAAAGCAAGAGAGCGCCAATCCACGATCAAAATTGATGGGGTTAAAATTTCTTTCACAAAGCTCCACACCAAATTGGTTTAATGGTCAAAAAATCCCATATCTCAGAGGTGATCCTCAATTCTCTTGGAGAAGCTTTTTTAGTTGGAAATTGAAGTTTTGAGCACTTGAGTTTGAGTGCATCTTTCTCTATGGGTCTCCTCCTTAGCTTGAGCTCGCTTTGATCTAATTAAATCCTCCCTTGCCTTTAGAACTTGAGAATGAACTTAGGTGAGCTCGACTTGGTCACTTAAGTGTGTTTGCAAAATGAATTACAATGGATTGGAGTGTGGAAGAAGTTGGAGTGTCGATTGACCTCCCCTATTTTCACTGTTTGAAAATCGAGAAATGGGGAATTGGCAAGAGCTCTAGGATGCTTGCTATCACTCTCTGATGGCTCTTAAGTCTCACTAGCACTCAATCGAATTCAGGAATGATCAATTCAAGTTTATTTAGGGGGAGTATATCTCCCCCTTGAAGGATCGGACGGCCGACAATGCACATGCCATTTTGATCCAATTGAGCTTAGGTTGTGGGTTGTTTGATCAGTTAGGAGTGTGCACATAGTCAGTTTGAGCCAAGGAGTGCATTGCCAACCTCCTATGTGCCTTAATTTGAGTTTGAAATTAGCATTTTGACCCATAGGGCATAGGGTCGGGTTTGGTCTAGGGACCAAATGGCTTGACCCAAACCCATTGGGTTTGGTGCACCACTCTCCCCTAGGTCCCCTTCAGCTTTTAGTAAAGCCTCATGTGAATGTCAAGAGGGTATGACCAAATTACCCATGGATTAAGCCAAAATATGTTCTATGGCCTAGGGGTAGGATGGTCATTTTACTATTTTTCCACTTTTGATATGTTGGGTATGTGGAGAAACTAGGTTTGGCCAAGTTTCATGAGATTTGGAATTCATTTGATAGGTTTGGCTCATGTTGACCCATTTAGGTCAAAATGAGTCAACTTAATAGGTTGAATAGGTCAATTGGGTCAAGCCAAGAGTTGGGTCAAGTTCATATGACCATTTGAAATATTTTGCTAGCTTTGGTTTGATTCAATTTGGTATAGTTTTGAATTTGGCTCATATGACTTCATTTAGGTCAAATGGGTCAAGTTGACCTATTTGACCCATTTGACCTATTTGAGGTAGGTTTAGGTTAGGTTAGTCATATGGAATGGATTGGTATCTTTGTTTCCAATTTTAGTTATGTTCAAATTTGGTTCAACACCCCAGACCCTTGGTCTAAGGTCAATTAGGTTGGGCTAGTTGGCCAATTAAGGCTTTGGTCAAGTTCTACAAGTGATTTGGAATGGACTTGACCCATTGGTTTCAATCAATTTGGCTTAGATCAAGTTTTGACACATTTTGACCTTTTAGGTCAAAATGGGTCAACTTGGGTCAAGTGGCCAATTGGGCTAGGTTAGGCTCAAATGTTGGCTTGGTCAAGTTCAAACATGGGTCATGAGTGAACTCAGAGCAATGGTTTCAATCAATTTGGCCTATGGTGAAATTTGGTTATGTTAGATTTCATTTTGGGTTAAGTGTTGACTTGGTCAACCCTTAGGTTTGACTTAGTTTGATCCAATTTGATGATTGATCATCCCATGATGATTGTTTATCATGATGAGAGGGATATATGAGTTTGGTTCAATCCAATTTGGTTAGGATTCAAATTTGGCTCATATGGGTACTTTAGGTCACTTTGGGTCAAGTGAGCCTAAGTGGGTCAAATGGTTTGGTTAAAGCTTGATTTGAAGTTGGTTGATATTGTATATGGACTCATGATTGAAATATAAAGTCATTTACAAGTGGTTTGAACTCAAATGGGTTTTGATCCATTTGACAATTTCATATTCAAAGGTATAATATGAAGGAGTTTAGGGTTTGATTTTTCATTTAGATTTTGATTGTTTGATTGAAGTTTGGATTTATATATGAGCTCATTATTGTAGGTTTGATTGAACCATGAGAAAAAATCAAGAGTTTGGCTTGATTTGAAAAAAGATTTGGCTAAGTTCAAAATTTTGACTTGAAAGACTTAGATTGAATTTTGAGTTGATTTGAGTTTGATTTTGGAATTGGTTTTGATTGTTTGAATATATATTTCATTTATATATGTGAATACAAATGAAAATATAAATTGATCATGAGAAAATTTTAAGGATTTGAAGTGGTTTAATCATGATTTGGGCTAAGCCCATTAAGAAAGATTTAAAGGACTTAGGAAAATTTTGGAGTTTGGAGTTTGAATTTTTGAATTTGGTTTGATTAATTTATATTTATATTTCATTTATATATGTGAATATAAATGAGGATATAAATGAATTATGAGAAAGTCCCATGACATTGAGATGGTTTGATCAAGATTTAAGCTAAGTCCATTAATGGAGAATTAAACGACTTAGGAAAATTTGAAATTGGGAATTTAATTTGAGGGTTTGATTTGATTGATTTGAATTTATATTTCATTTATATATGTGAATATAATGAGAATATAAATGAGTTTTGAGAAAATCCCATGAATTTGAGATGGTTTGATCAAGATTTAGGCTAAGTCCATTAATGAAAAATTAAAGGGACTTAGGAAAATTTCATGAATTGATTTGGGATTTTGAGTTTAGTTTGATTTATTTGAATTTATATTTCATTTATATATATGAATATAAATGGAAATATAAATGAATTATGAGAAAATCTCAAAGATTTGAATTAGTTTTGATCATAGTTTTGGCTAAGTCTTTAAGAGAGGATTAACGACTTTGGAAAATTTGAGCTTAGGAATTTTAATCATGGATTTCAATCATGGAATTGATTTGGGATTTAGAGAAAATCAAAATGATTTGGAGTTTGACTTGAAAGAAAGAAAGTGAGGAATGGTTTAAGCTAAGGGTAGGAAATTTTCCTAACACCCCAAAGGCATTACCTATTACTATGGCTAACTCTCCTGAGTCTCTAGGGCTAGGTTGAGTGTCCACCTAATCACTAGATGTGTCTTAAGACTAAAGAACTCTTAAAGTCTAAGAGGAGTCCTATGTCTAAGATGGAGGGGTTGAGAGCTCATCCTAAATATGAGGTCAACACTAAACAAACAAACAAAAAATATTTTACAAAATTTTCAAAAATCTTTTTAAAATAAAATTAATAAACCCCATTTAATATAATCAAATTTGTTAAATGAGGGTTCTCTTTCAAAATCAAAATCAAACAAACAAAAACAAAAATCTTTTCCTCAAAAATTTCAAAACCTTTTTTAAAAAGAAAATTAATGAACCCATTTAACATAATCAAATTTGTTAAATGAGGGTTCTTTTTCAAAATCAAAATTAATCAAACAATAACAAGTCCCTTATTCAAAAATATCAAAACCCTTTTTCAAACAAAATTAACTTACTCCATTTAACATAACTAAATGTGTTAATTGAAAATCACACTTTTAAATTTAAACCAAAAAGAAATATCAACAAACAACAATCAAACCAAAACAAAACCCTCTTCTGTAAAATCTTCAAAATTTCTCCCAACACAATTGAACCCCACTCAACATAGCCAAATTTGTTCAATGTTGTTTCCAATTCAAATCAAATCTAACAACAATATAATCCAAAGTAAGAAAAATCTCTCCTCCAAATTTATAAATTTCTCCAACAAATAATTGAACACCATTTAGCATACCCAAATTTGTTAATTCTCTATCTCAACAATGCAGTAGAGATACCAACCATGTTCCTTTCTTCCTTCCTTGATTGAATGTCTTACCGCCTTTCACCCAATGAATCAAGTTGCTTCAAAAGTCAAATAGCCCTCACCAGTCAGAGAGAGGAGGCAAAAGCCACTTCTATAGTTTGACCGCACAATTTTCAACTTCACCTCTTTGAAGAGGAAGGTAGTAGAGGTTCCCATGCCACAATTTCCATTATAGTTAGTTGCCCCTATTGCAGCCCTGGTGTGGGCTAGTACCTCCTTTTGTGGTTCCCCACATTCTAAATGGGAAGACTATCTTAGCTTCTGAGATAGTCTCCCTTGCCTTTGAGGTCAATTCTATTTCTCGTCTGGCCCTACTCAACAAGACCCAATGCCATAATAAGAATCAAAAGATCAAGAAGTAGCATGAGCATGTTGGCGAAGGAGGTAGATGAAGCCTCCCATGTTGTTGAGGAGGATTCCCCTTATAAGACCTCTCCACTCTTGGGTGGCAATAGGTTTCAACCCCTTTCAGATTCAGAGGGAGAGGTGCACTACCATAGGATAGTTGCATTACCCTCACCTCCTGCAGAGTTTTAGACACCAGCTAGAGAGAGGTGGATGCCTTATGTTAGTCTACCGTATGTTCTTCATAGAGTTGGTAGATCCCACAAACGCTTGAAGTCTGACATGTTACATGACCTGAGGATCCTTATCTCTAGACGTGTTAGGGATCAGAATCATAGAGAGAGGGCCTCTAAGGCTAGGGTAGCTGCCCAAGCAAACAAGAAGGAGAGGAGGAGGTTCGCTAGGAAATAAATAGCCTCCACTTTGATAGATTTTTTTGATCAGTGAGATGACAGAGCTGATCATTCTGAGCGTATTGTCCTTATTGGTAGCACCAGTCAAAGGAGGAGATCTCCATGAAGAGGTAGCTAGTGTCCCCACCATTACACCGCTCCGCTCGCCATCCACCTTCACCAGTCTAGGTTCCCCCATCTGCAATCCCTATAAACTTCCATAAATCCCCATATGGAATGAGTGCTTCTCCTTTAGTGATTTGATTTGGCCTTGAGGATCCCACTCCATCTACCCATTAAGATGAGGTTGAGCTCCCTATTCGACCTTCCATCTCACAGCGGTGGTGAAGAAGGTGGTGACCAAAAGTGTCATGGTCTCTCCACCATAACGGTTAGCAGAAAGAAAGGATAGGCAGAATATGCGGTAGCCGAGGTATGGTGGACTTTGATCTTGATGACATTTTGAAGCTTGTTAGATGAAATTAGTAAAGTCCACATGGTTGATGACGAGGGGGAGGGTCGACTTTGAGCCGATGAGAGGCATTGAGGAAGTGAGGCATCAAGAAGGCTCACTTTCAATGCCTTGTCAATAACAATGATCAAATATATAGGATAGAAAAGGGTAGAGGAGATGATGGTGGTCTTAGCAGGGGAAGCCCTAGTTTCATAGCCTTCCAGTGGAGGCCAATCAAGCACTGGCTAGTTAGATCTTCCCAAGTGCACTCCCATGGAAGATGATGCCGGTAGCTTACATAGGAAGGTCATCGATAGCACCTCCATGCATGAAAAGAATATTAAACAAATGGTGGAGTAGCAAGTGAAGAAAACATTAGCATAAGCCCAAGGGGCCCTACCTAGAGGAATTTGATGTAGTTCAATATCCCAAGAGTTTTGTGCCACCATCCTTCAAGATTTTTTATGGTAGTGGGAATGCAAGGAAACACATTGCACATTTCAGAGCCAATTATTACAACACCAGTGGTAATGATGCATTTCTTTTTTGGTTATTTATCTGTAGCTTATCAAGTGTAGCATTTGATTGGTATGTTGAACTGTTTAATGGTTCGGTGAAGACCATTACAGAGTTAGAGCATCTCTTCATCAAGAGATTTGCTGAAGTTCAGCAAAAGGTACCTGTAGGGGACCTCATTATAAAGAAATAAAAACCTAATGAGTCCCTTGTTGATTATATTCTTAGATGGTGCAACCTAAGTATGAAATGAAAACCACAACTACAATTGCATGTCATTGAGATTTACTCAAGAATATCCATGGCCCGGTCGCCTTCATGCTTAAGGGCTTCACCATTAAGATATTTGAGAAGCTAATCACAAGTGGCTAACTCCAAGCTACCATCTTTCAAATCATCTAATCCTCTAAGGTCTTGAAAGATGAGAGAGAGCAGATGTGGAAGCTAGGGTCTCATCACTACTCCTGACCAGGACCACTATTCCACTTCCACTTCTAGCTACTTTCCACCTATCTGAAAAACTTAACAAACTATATTCAAGAGGAAGGTCTCAATCTTGAATTTTGATAGAGCTGAGAAGTTGGCGTGAGTGATGATCCTAGCTACTTCCCTACCATCGCATATTAGGCCACATCTTAGAGGATTGCATTACCTTCAAAAATTGGATTGAGCATAGCTATAAGACAGGAGCTATAGTCATCCAAAAGGAATACTTAGTAGAACAATCATCCGATTCCATTAGAGTAATTTTTTGGGATACTTCTGATCCTCTTAAGATAAAAGAAGGTTGATATATTTTCTTATCCCAATCCTCTAAGAAAATAATTTGTAAAATCAAGAAACTTTCTCAATAGGTTCTTGAAGCAGCTCAAACCTCCAACACCAACAAAGATTTGCTAAAATTAAGGGTCAACTCGGGGAGGGTGGAAGCCTTGTAGCATTAGCAGCCTACCTTACTTGCCTATGATAGATCCATAGAGCAACCACAGTCTGAGTCTGGTACTACTTCCACCGTTGTAGCGACTACCACCTCTACTAGCTCCTCCACCTCCAATAGGAGCATTGTATGAGGTACCAAATCTCTCACTCGCTTACTTTATGTAATTTCTACTATGTACCTCCCCCAAAATTAAAGAAATCAATGAAGAAATCTGATTCCACTTACATCTTTGCCACATCTGATGATATTATTAAGTTTATTCCAATTGAAAGCTCTTCAAGTCAAAATAATAATTCAAATAATTTTGATCAATCTCAATCGATTGAAATGGACTTTCCATTTTTGAATCATTCTGTTCACCTCGAGATTGACTTGGAGTAATCAAACTCTA
Source organism: Cymbidium sinense (assembly GCA_021442155.1). Classification (NCBI taxonomy): domain Eukaryota; kingdom Viridiplantae; phylum Streptophyta; class Magnoliopsida; order Asparagales; family Orchidaceae; genus Cymbidium; species Cymbidium sinense. Next base: position 36,139,304 of record CM038217.1, read on the forward strand.
AAGGATCCTTTAGGAGAAGCTATAGGTATACCCGATGAGTAGGTAGAACTTTCCACAAACTCATCATTCCAAGAAGTCACTAAAGTTAACCTCTATAGTGGAAAAGTTCTACCTCCTAAGGTAGGACCTCAAGATAAGGGTAAATAGGTCATTGATTCAAGTGATAGCCCTTCGATGCTCCACCCATGGATATGCTTATGGAAGACCAGCCCAAAGTTGATTATAATGTTCTTGCATATCTTAGAAATTTGTCAACTAATTTAAGCATATATGATGCCCGGTCTATCAAAGAGATGAGGGAATGTCTATTCAAAGTCTTGCTTGATCTAGATATGCCTAGCTCAACCTGATCGCATCGGAGAAGCATGCTACTCAAAGGAGATCCTAAAGTTACATTCGAGATAAATACCTACAATGATCGAGTACAACCGCCCCTATATTACAATGGATGTTTGATTGGCTATCTAGAGTTTTGGTTGATCCAGGTGCATCAGTAAATATAATGAGTTTAAGAACCCTTACCTACTTGAGGATCGACATCTCTAAACCCCAAATAGTGAGGATGATGTTAAAATGATTCAATGAACAAGGCAAGAGGGTCTTAGGCTCTATAATGTTGCCCTTAGAGATAGATGATTGGAAGACTTAAGCCATGTTTCATATAATAGGCTCGGATACATCTTTAAATGCTTTGCTTGGGAGACCATGGATACATGATGATAATAAGGTTCAATATTCTTTACATCAGTGCATCAAGTTCCTAAGAGCTAGAATCGAGTATTGTGTCAAAGGAAATCTCAAGCCCTTTCTACTTCATAAGGTCAGGATATATGAAGATGAGACCTACTACTTTCCCAGGAAACAAAATATATATTCTCATGAATTTAGTCAAAATCCCAATGTATGAGAAAAGAAAGAGAAATAGAAAGAAATAAAAGAAAAATAAAAGATAAAAGAAATAAAGAAAGAAAAGAAAAGGGAATGAGAAATAGACTATGGGGGGAGTAGATCCTGAAAATAGATTCCACCCACAGTTTGTTACTCCATTCAAACAAGTGGGGAGGATGACCCGACCTCCACCATGATGAGGAAGAAGCAAGTCTAGATGGAGTACCTAAGGTGGAAGGCCTCCATACTTACCACCCACCAAGAGAATTGTCCTAGCTACCTAGAGTATACCTGATATCCACATAGACTTAGAATCTAGTTCAGATGATAAGTATTATGTGCCTAGCATACCAACCAGCTCTTCTCGATAGCATATCTCGTTGGAGGTGACACTCGAGCTAGATAGTGATGAAGACCTAATTCCCAAGAAAAGCATAAGTGTATCCAAGTCCTCTTTATGTGAAACTATTAGGCATCAGTTGGGAACCTTAGCTCTAACTCTACTTTCCACACAAAAAGTTAAGGTTTGGGTAGTTAAAGAGGCCCCTAAATCATGTACAACCATGGAAATTTAGAGGTCCTATCTTGGAGCATCATCCTCAAGTCAAGAAGTTGATGTAGAACTTAAGGATGATTCGTATAAAGAGTTAATAGAATTGCCTTTTTGATTGGTGCTTATCGTGTGTTATAAACTTAGAAAAGAAAGGTTTAATTCCACATACATGATCTAAGCACAAGTCAAATTACTTCGAAAGGCTATGGAACAACAAATACAAGAATTCTTAATCAAGACCCCAAGACTAGGCTTCAGCATGCCTAATCGATGATAATAACTATTGCTTGGTCATCACCAATCATTTAAAATCTGATAGGTTCATTTCAAATCACACTAACTCATATGAGGAGGTGTGCTTAGAAATTTTAGATGATCCAGATGACTTCCAAGTCAAGAATGCACCACCCAAAATTGAAGAAAAAATCAAGTCAACCATTGATGAACTCAAACAAATCAACTTGGAAATTAAAGATAATCCATGCCCAATGTACATAAGTTCTCTATTGAATGAAACTAAAAATAATTACTTAGTTAAGTTACTCACTAAGTTTAAAGATTGCTTTCCATGGAGTTATGAAGAATGTCCCAATTTACTCGTTAACCTATGCTGATAGCTACTAGCAATACGTAACCGATAACCCTATCAAGCAAGCTCCTAGATGCATGCAATTAAACATTAAATAATAGGTTATTTTGAAGTTAAGAAATTGATCGATGCTGGTTTCACCTAGAAGAAAAAAATACCACTTGGTTGGCTAGTGTCATCCCAATTAAGAAGAAGAATGGCCAAATTTGTATATGTGACAATTTTAGGGATCTTAATAAGGCATGTCTAAAAGATGAATTTTCACTACCAATACCGGAGCTGATGGTGGACATGGCCTCATCTCATGTAGTCTTCTCTTTCATGGATGGTTCATCTTGATGCAACCAAATAAAGATGACACTTGAAGATGAAAGGAACATTGCCTTTAGAACCTCGATCGAAATATAATGCTACAAGGTCATGCCTTTCAGCCTTAAAATTGTTAGCACCACATACCAGCGGGACATGACTCAAATCTTCAATGAACTCATTCATCACCAAGTCGAATGCTACATTGATGATCTCATAGTCAAAAGCAAATAAAAGGAAGACCATCTCTTTGACTTGAGAGTAGTTTTTGATTGATTAAGATAATATAATCTCAAAATGAACCCTCTAAAGTGTGCATTCGGAGTATCTTTAGAAAAGTTTTTGGGTTTGTCGTCCAACATCGTGGAATCGAAATCAACCCGAAAAAGATTCAAGCGATATTAGAAATACCACCTCCTAAAAGTCTAACTCAACTCAGATCCTTCCAAGGAAGGTTGGCATATCTAAGATGCTTTATATCCAACCTTTCAGGCAGATGCCAACCTTTTTTAGCACTGGACAAGAAGGATGCTAAGTTTAAATGGGATGACCAGTGCCAGCATGACTTTGAGAACATCAAGTAGTACCTGATGATGCCACTAGTCCTAACCGCCTCTATCCTGGGCAAGCCTCCCATTCTCGACACTACTACATTAGACAACTCACTTGGCATTTTGATGGCTGAAGCTAATGACGAAGGGAAAGAGAACACACTCTACTATCTAAGCCATCGTCTAAGCCCTGCTGAAGTAAACTATCCACCCATTGAGAAGCATTTCCTAGCTTTAATCTTTGCATCCCAAAAGTTATGGCTTTATATGCTTTCTTATAAAATAAATTTGATTTCTAGAATCAATCCATTACAATATCTCATGACATGGCCGACACTATCCAGAAGGTTGGCACGTTGGTCCATGATTTTGTCACGCTTTGATATGAATTTTATGCCCTCTCGGTGAAAGGATAAGCACTCATAGATTTCAAAGACACCACTTCCTCATTCTCTTAATAATGATCTCCCTGATGAACAAATCATGAACTTAGGGGATACCAATATTCATTACTAGGAGACATACTTTGATTGTGTGCCTTACCCACAAAGAGGAGAAGAACCATAATCTACTCTCCAAGGAAAGGCGATGGTAGGGATAGTTCTCCTAACTCTAGCTCGGGATATGATGAGATTCTTATATTATCTATCCAATCCTTACACTAACAATGAAGCCAAATATGAGGATCTAAATGCCCTGAGTTAGTCATCTAAGCATCCGTAAACATCAACATCTTCAAGGATTCTTAACTAGTTGTCAACCAAATCGTTGGGTCCTATAAGGTCCTCAATCCCAAACTCCATCACTACCACAAGTACACCATGGAGTTGTTAGCCCAAATTCTAGAATTTACCATCTACAAGATCCCTCAAGGAGAAAATACTATAGCGGATGCCTTAGCTTGCCAAGGAGTTGGCATGTCTGATGATGAGTCTATATCAATAGAGGTCAACAATAGGCAAGTCATGCCTTTTATTGATGTTGAACTCATCAAAAAATACTCTCTTGATGGGGAGGTTGTCGTTGCCAAAGAGGACCAAGAGCTAGATTGGAGGTAACCATTTATTGACTACCTAATAAAAGAAAACTATCTCAAGAGAAGTCCCAAGCACATCAAGTGAAACAAAGGGCACTTTCTTATGCAGTCGTGGATGTTGATTATACCAGTGGTCCTTCAATCATATGTGGTTATATTATTTAGATAAGCACGAAGCTCGTAAGATCATGACCGAGGTGCACTGGATTATGTGAGCTTGCCAATCTGATTCCATGATGAAAGCCAAAATTAAAAGACTTGGATATTATTGGTCGATGATGACACTATTGCATGGACGTACCCAAGCACGGCCACCAATGCCAAGTACATAGAGTGGTCCTACACCAACCACCCAACATTCTACATCCAACTTTGGCATCATGGCCATTCAAGTATGTGGGTACTAATATAGTGGGTCTGATCAATCCTCCTTCTTCCAAGGGCCACTGGTTCATCCTAGGAGCTATGAACTACTTTTCCAAGTGGGTGGAGGCGATTTCACTCAGGGAGGTCACAACTCAACATGTGCTCCAGTTTTTCATAAACTATATCATGTATAGATTTGGGGTACCATGTCGAATTATATCTAATAATGGTACTGCTGGTACTGCATTTAAGAGCACCAAAATCAACAACTTCACATGGAGACACAACATAGATTGGAGATACTCTACCATCTACTCTCCAGGGGCGAACAATTTAGTAGAAGCCTTCAACAAAACTCTCATCCAAATACTCAAGGAGATGCTCGATGATAACAAATGATAGTTGGATAAGCAGTTAGTTAAAACTTTTGGACCTACTACACCATATAGAACTTAAACTCAATCTACCCTTTTCTCTTTAGTGTATGGGTCTGAAGTTGTTCTACCATTAAAGTCTAACTCCCATCACTAAGGATAGGTGTGGGTAGTAGAATCATAATGGAATAGAATATCAAGTTGCAGCTAAAAGAGTTTGAAGGTTTGGAGAAGAAATAGTTACATGCATGCTAAAACCTCAAGTTATACAAAGCAAAAATGATTCAAGCTCATAATAAGTTGGTCCGTCCTAGAACTTTTCAAGTAGGAGAGCTTGTTTTAGTTCTATGAAGACCAATTGTTGCCCATCATAAGATGGGAGGAAAATTTGAACCCACTTGGGAAGACCCTTTTTCCAAAGAGAAAGCCTACTAATAAGGATCCTACCAACTTATCAACCATAAAGGAGAGCGCCCGATGCTTTGGATCAGCAGGCTTTATCTAAAAAAATATTATCCATAAGTAATGTTCAAACAATCATTCATCAATAAAATTTCATTTCAATTAAAACTTTCCCTCCAAATAAAAAAATTTTTGCTTGTTGGATCTCCAATACTATTAGGATAGGTGTAAGAGTACCCAAGAGGCATCCCATTTTGACTAGTACAACTAAGTTATGTGTAAGAGAACTCGAGCTGCATCCTTCCTTAGTGGAGTTATGATGCCGGTGTCATTCCAACCTCTTTCATGATGTGTTTAAGGTAGGTGTAAGTGAACCCAAGCATCATCATATCCCTCATTAGCATAACACAAACACAAAATCACACATAAACACAAACAAAACAAACACAAATCTTTTATTTTGGGACTACTTTGATTTGAGATAATGCCCCAACGACCCTCACTCAATAGCTACTCTAGGTCAAGTTTGATCCACTACCTTGTTAGTGTGTCTCCCCAGTGGCCTCTTGCTCAAGAGGATGTAAGTCCTTATGCTTTTATCATAGCATAACCACTGCACACCGATGGGCACCCTATTAGTATCGTATGCCTTATTGCATGACAAATGAGCTACCTGATGTTGACTTTGTTTAACAAGATGTAAGTCCCCATGCTTTCTTCTTGAACTAGCCACCATACACTGACTGAGACAAGTATACCTTTGAGGATTAAGGTAAGACCCCCTACGATCCTTTCATCCTGACTACTTAAAGTTTGGGTCTAATCTTTCTTTGTGACTCCCTACTTAGTAGTCTCCCTAGGTTGGAGAGTAGCTATCTAGCTGTCAACAGACTGTCCCAATGATTAGTTCTGCTTAAGAATATGTAAGTCTTCTATGCTTTCCTCCTAGATTTATCATTACACACCGACAAGCACCTTAGGTTGGTCAGTGTTAACTTTGCTAACAGAGACCCACCTAGTGGATAACACTGCTCAAGCAAATTTAAGTCCATGCACTTTTCTCCTAATGACAACCGTATACATATAGGCTTTATCTTTTCGGGATCAAGATAACGCATAGTACCTATGGGCACTTTATTTGGATAATGTCCTTTGCAACCCCATCTAGACACTACCTAAGTTACTACTAGAGTTCCTTTCCTAGTAACTACCCTATGGTTGGAAGTTCTATAATGTGGATGTGCAAACTCTCCCTTGGGTAGGTAAATCTAAGATAGGCCGAAGCCCTCGTGGCTCCTTCTTAGTGTTGTCCCTAGCACACCAACAGGGTCCACACAAATATACAAACAAAATAAATTATTTTTTTCTTATGGCTAGGAGGATTCCCCCAATGACACCTTTCCTAATAAGACATCCTATCTTTAGGGCGGTATCACCTTGACTACTCTTGAGTTGAGATAAGATCCCCAGCGACACTCACTCAATAATCGCCCTAGGTTGAATTTGATTTGTTGTACTACCAACAAGTCAGCCTAGTGGCTAATTCCAATTTAGAAAATGTAAGTCCCCATGCTTTTTCCTAGCACAGCCATTGCATATCAAAAGGCAACCCTTAGGTCTGATAGTCCTACCCTTCGGCTGGTTGACTACCCATTTGGACTAATAAATATAAGATAAGCCCAAGCTTACATAGCCCCTTCTTAGTATGGTCCATCGCTCACCGATATGGTCCATATCAAATCAAATCAATTGTGACTACTCTTGAGCTGAAATAAGATCCCCAGTGGCACTCACTTAGTGGTCACCCTAGGTTAGGTTCAATTTGTTATGCAACCAACAAGTCACCCCAGCGGCTGATTCTACTTTGGAAGATGTAAGTCCCCACGCTTTCTTCTTAGCACATTCGTTGCACACTGAGTGGCAACCTTTAGGTCGGATAGTCCTACCCTTTGACTGGTAGACTACTCCTCTGGACTGGTAAATCTAAGATAGGCCCAAACTTACATAGCCCCTTCTGAGGGAGATCCATCGTACACTGACAGGGTCCATATCAACTCAAATTAATCGTGAGTACTCTTGAGTTGAGATAAGATCCTCAACGACCTTACTTAATAGTCACCCTAGGTGAGGTTCGATTTATTGTGCTACCAATAAGTCACCCAAGCTACTGATTATGCTTTGGAAGATGTAAGTCCTTGTGCTTTCCCTAGCATTGCACGACGAGCAACTCTTAGGTAAGATAGTCTTACCCTTCGACCAGTAGACTACCCCTTTGAATTGGTAAATCTAAGAAAGGCCAGGCTTACATAGTCCCTTCTTCTTGTGACCCATCACAAACTGACAGGGTCCATATTCAATCTCAAATCCAAATAAATCAAATTAAAATAAACCAAACTCGTCTCCCAAAGTGGATTCAAATTAAATCCAAAATAAATGAAATTAAATCAACCAAATTAATCTTCCCTAGTGGAGCCAAAGCACAAATAAATCAACACTAATAAATTAAATCAAACAAAGAAAATAAAAAAAATCCAATCTTGATCCCCAATGGATTCAAGCCTGTATCCCCACCAGATCTCCCTCCCTAAATCAAAACAAATCAAACAAATTAAAAGAAATTCAATCAAATCTATATCCCTAGCAGATTACCCCCAAACTAAATCAAACAAATTCAATCAAACTCCAATCCCTAGTGGATTCCCCCTTTTATGTCCTTGGCATAAATCAATTCTTAAATCAAATCCAACTCATGTGTGATTACCCAGTGGATCGCTCTTCATGTCTTTAACATTAAAATAGTTTCAACCATTTAAAACCAAATCTACTTGACTCTCTTATGCCCTTAACATGAGATGAGCATTGGACTAAGATCATGGTTCTATCTACCTCCGGTTTAGGTATTGATGGTCTCTTGTTAGTGCTTGCAATCATTCGTTATTGATCATCATCTGCCAATGTCGTGCCTGTGTTACACCACACCAATTGGGGGTCCTTTTGTTGAACTCACTTTTAAAGTGAGGATTCAATCTACCCATCCTAAGCCTAGGACTCTTCTAAACACTAGGATCTCCTTAGTCATAGGACACTTCTAGTGACTAAGTGAACACATAACTCGAGCCTAAAAGCTTTAGGAGGACTTGCCATAGGTTTAGACCATGTCCTAGGAACTAAGGAAGCTTCCCTATTCTATGGCCTAACCCATGACTTATTCTTATCCAATCATGCAAAACTAAACCTCAAATCAATGCAACTTATCCCAACTTAATTCTAATTCAAATCCATACTACAAGCCAAAATCAACCTAAACCCATGATTCAATCCTATGGACCTTAACCAAAATTACTTTAATCAAACCCAACTCAATTGATTTTTTCATAAGCAATCCAATCCTTCAAACCTTCATTCCAAACTCTAAAATCAAGAGAATCAAAACCTTTGACTGAAATAAATTCAATTGAACCAAGCTAGCCCATTTGAACCCAAAATGTCTAAATGAGCCAAAATCTAATTAAACCCAAATCAATTGCAATCAAAGCCAACAATCAACCCTAAGTCAATTATCATACTCAACTCAACTCAATTAAACCTAAAATTAATTCAATTGACCCATTCGGTTAACTTGGCCCAAAGTGACCTAAAGGACTCATTTGAACCAAACTCTAATCTAGCCCAAATTTGATTGAACCAACCAATCCAAAACCTCTTATATTGATTATTGATCATCCTTGATTGATCAATTGTAATTAATTGGGCCATGCCAAGTCAATTTGATAATTTGGCTAGATTAACCCAATTAACTTATGTGAGCCAAATTAAACCAAATCTCATTCCAATTTAAATTAATTGAAACAAATGATCCATACCAACTTCAAATTGATCTTTGAATATGACTTCACCATCAATTGAGCCAAACCAAATTCAATTATCCTTTTGACCCAAGTTTACCTAATTTGACCTAAATGACCAAATTGGGATAAATTGAATTCTAATCCAAATTGATTACAACCAATGACTCAAATTCATTCTAAACTAGTTATTGAACTTGATTAAACCCTTGGTTGAATCCAATTTGATCATTTGACCAAGTTAGCCCAAAATGACTTAATGGGTCAAATTGGTCTAAATCATTCCAAAATCCAAATTGGTTGAAATCAAAGCCAACAACTATCTTCAAAATGATCAATTCAACTTAAACTAACACTTAACCCAAGACAATTTGGTTAATTTGACTAAGTTGGTCAACTTAGCCCATTTGACCCATATGAACCCATATGAATCAAATTCAAATCCAAAGCAAATCAAATCAAACCAATTCAACCAAAATATTACAAATACTCAATTGAACTAATCTCAACTCATTGATTGACTAAATTTGACCAAGTGGTCAACCTAACCCAACCTAGCTCAATTTGACCTACATGAGTCAAATTGAGCCAAACCCAATCAAATTAACCCCAAACCCATTTAAACTTGACATGACCCATCCTTAGCTCACCATTGTCAGTCCAAATCCAACCCAACCCATGTTCAACCCAAATTGACCCATCACCCATTAGGTAAAGCCTCCCAAATGGGAACAAACCCATTCTTGGATGGTCAAACCAACTCTCCTAACCTTGGCAGCCATTCTAAGCTCCAAATGGACATTAGGACCACTGACTCACCTGACCCAAAGTTAGTTGGGTTAACCATGAGCCAACTGGAGGTGAGCTAACCCACATCCTCTCATTAGAACACTTGGAAATAAAGGACCATCCACCTCAGTATTTGGCAGCCCACTTCCCTCCCTTGGCCAATCAAACTAAGCCACTCACTGATTCCTTGCCACCCATGGCCACCTGTGCTGGCCAAATGCCTACCCATGGCAGATTTGATCCTAACCGTTAGTTTGAATGGGGAGGAGAGTATACGCCTATGGTAAAATTTTTATTTTTATCTTCATCTACTTGGTAAATGAAAACAAAAATAAGTACTTTATCTGAACACCATGTAAATCCGTAGATGTTCTTATTAGGGTGATCAAGTACAACATTGAGGAATAGTGTAATATCTTGAAAGATAGAAGTCATCACCCTATAATGGACTTAATCACCTAATAAGGACTTCTAAGGATGATGGGTCTTCAAATGTACCAGAGATTATTCCCCTACTTTACATGAAAAAGTAAAGTAGGGTTTATTTTAAACCAAGGTTAAGTTCTCTATGGCAAACCTCATAGTTAATTACATCCTAAGGAATGAGATTCCTTAAGAATACTCTGATTAAGGCAAATGATCATTGTATCCAAAGATTTCAAAGATAGGACTATCAATCAATTAGTTTATTTTTAGAAGATCAAGTAGGATTGATCAAAAGGAAGGAGTTATTATTGAAGCTAAGAGAGATGAGTAGGGGATGTTCATGATATTAGGATGCCTAGTGAACATCCCAAACTATCCTATGGTTGGGCTTTAAATTTTTGGAGTTGAGGAGATTTATTTGTTTGAGTTGAATTTTTTTTATTAAAAATCTAGGGCTTACAATTCCACAATACAAGGTCATGGAAATGCCTAAGAGATGAGGATTTATGCTTATAGCCTGCAAAGGGGAGAAGCAACCTCGCATCCTAAATCTAGGCAGCTTTAGCGAGGACCAAAAATGGGCATATAGTTTACCTTCAAAAGAGAGGATAAACCATCAGACTATTGGACTTATAAGCACCTAGGGTTGGCCACCAACTAACTCCTCTACAATTTTAAATACATGTAGGCAAGTCTTATGCTTTTGTAAGATAGCTAAGCTATTATTTATTTAGAAAAGAAGACTAAGCCCTTAAACACTCTCTCTAAAAGACTAGATCATGTAGGGCATGAATAATGACTTAAATCTAATGCAAATTTTGTTAAGTTTATTTTGATTTTTGGATAATTTATTTGACGTGCTATGAGATTCATATGTAATGCAATGAGAAATTTGATTATGGGCCATAATCAGCAAGAATGAGGTGTGTTTCCACCATGGCTCTCAAAGGTCAAGCCATATTCTCTGGCAAAGGTGGAAGCCCTCCATTAGCAAGAGTGAAGCAAGATAATTTTATGCATGATGTGAAACATACAACATCCAGCTAAAGGATTCCTAAATCTTTTATTAACTTGATTTATGTCCTAGACTTTAGGTGAGGTTATGAGTTATTTAATTTTTAATTTTTGAGTTGATTATTGGATAGAAAATTTATTTTTTCCTAAGAGCCTAATCGCATCCAAGCCATTCATCAATCAATGAAGAAACTAGGGAAAATCATGCCATCTTAATTGCACAAGCTAAACAAACATCAAACAATTTTATAAAGCTAGCATAAAAGAATAAAAAGCTGATGTGCTCAGGCTCCACCGTATAAACCTGAAAGAAAAATGGGTAGTCAAGCTCTACCCTTATACAACTCGGATTACAAATGAATAATTACATTTAAAATGAATAATATCAATTAAAATGAATTCATGTTATGGGGGTCTTCATTCTTCATTCTTCTTTCTTCAATTCTTCATTTCTTTTCTTCTTTTGTTTGGTTAGGATGTAATTTGCTCCAATGCTTCACATGATGCATAAGACTTAGTCTTATGACCAAAGTTCATCCTAATCTCCCACAACATTCATTCTAAATCTTAATTGTAAAATTATATGAAAAATGGGATAAGTAAATCTAATTAAAACCTACAAAATATAGCTAAACATACCACAATCCCAAGCATGCATAGGAATAAGTTTGGACTTAGCACCCCATACATGGGTAACCAAGTCCACCGGGCCTATATTGGATTATGCTTAAGGGTATAAGCAACTTGCATAGCAAAAAGTATTTATATTTTTATTACAATGCCCCTTAAGAATAATCCCAATCCCCTGCAGAAGACAATGATTAGGGTAAGATCGCCTTGCTATTCAGTCTACGTACATACACCCTAACATCTAGTCAAAAACATTACATCACAAAATAAAATCAGGCATCAAACCATGTATCACCCTAACATAGAGCTAGAAATGGTGACTTAGCCTAATGTGTGTGCCATTTAAGGCTTGTGTGGCATGTCTTAGCTAGGCTTTAGGGTTTGAATTTTCTAAGTGTGAAAGATTCATCTTAGAGTGTGGTTTCATTTTTAAGTGATTTAGTTGATTTGTCAATTTTATTTGATGATTTGATTTGGTTTGAATGAACTTACATTTAGTTACTAAGTGTAGTGAAGAAAAAGAGAAGAAACTTCTCTTTCATCCCTACCTTAAGTAATTTCTAAGATAGATTCATTAGTAATTTTTCTTAGAAATGTTTATTATGTGTTTTAATTAACCTAAGTTTAGATTTACTCTAAATAAACCCATTCAATAAGAAAGGCATCTTAGATTAATTAAGGTGAATTACTATCACATAACACACAACTATTTATTTCTTTCCAACATGTATATCATGCAAATGAGTGATCCTAAGCATATCTATACATGTAATGCAAAACTTTAGCACACTTGATGATGAATGCTAAGAGATGTTGCTTAAGAAAATTTGAGAATTCATGGATGCATGATTTTGTTATGTAGAAAAGGCAGATTCTTTTATCCATTAATCAAATGCACATTTACATGTATAAAAGACATAAGTGAGTACGACACCATTATTTTCTACACTAGGGGTATAAGGTACAAGAGCTACTTAGCACTACTTAAAGTCTCGCAATCCCGGGATATCCAGACTAATATACCACTTTTCTTAAATACATGTGCATGTACAAAAAGAAATGAATGGAGAATCATGCAAAAGATTTGTTTTTGTATTTGATTTTTGGCTATTCAATTTATATGTGTAAATGTGAAGATCTTTCTTAAGTAATAACATAGAAGTGTATAGTAATGGATTTAAGCAAGTGTTATGTTCTTTTCAAATGAACTATATAATTTGCAAATCCTATTCAAATATATGTTAAAAAAGGAGAGAAGAAAATCACATAATACATATTTTTCTATAATCACATGCAAGCTTATAAGTAATTATAAGTAGCACACCTTCATTTGTAATTTTTGATTTATAGGTTTTAAAAATAGTTTTTTTATTTAATAGTGATAATAGCCACTCATATTCTTACTTTAGCTAAAACATATAATTTTGACATAAAGAAAATATTTCATTTAATTTGATTTTTTAAAAGATATGAATGCATGATTTCATGTGGCATACAATCATTTAACATGCTTGGAAAGAAATAAAGTGATGTTAACATATGACTTCATTCACCCTAATTAATTCATAAGGATAATTTTATAAGATAAGAATATTTAAAGTGAATCAAAATTGCTTAAAGAGATTTTATTTTGTTTTGAATTTAATTTGATTTAGATTTATGAAAAGGTTTGTTGGTCCTAACCCATTTCTCACACATGTGAATTAGTTTAGTTTAATTTTAGAACTATTAGATTGATTTTATGTTTTATTTAGGTTAAGGTGTGAATTAGTTCATTAATTACCCTTACTTATACCTCTTAACATAATTAACCTAATAATTATGAGCCAACATATGATATGCAAACCACATGGAATTTAAATCAAGAATGCACCTAAGAAAGAAAGGGGCCTAATGCAATTAGCTCATAATTATTGACTTATTCAGCTAAAGAGTTTAATTAAGTACTTTCATAACCCTTCCCACACATGTGAGTTGGATTTGATTTCCTTAAACTTACCTTAGGCTTTTGAACACCTAAGGATCTACCCAAGAAGTGATTGATTAATTTTAGATTAGTTTTAAAAATTTAATTTGATTAATTAAGTAGATCATTAGTGGATTAATCCCAATTAGGTTTGGAATAAGGAAGAAAGGGGTTTAGGGAATAGCTTAGGAAAATATCCCAAAATCATTCCATAAGCCTTTACTCACTTAAGCAATGTTTAATTATCTTAATTAATCTTAAGTCACTATTCACATGCTTATTTACTCTTAATTACATTAAGGGGGTGATTAGAGGTTCATTAATTAATTTCTATATTTAACTCATAAATAAATTCCAAAAAAATTAGGGGAGGCAAAAGTCATCCCCCTAAATATGTCTCAGAAGTTTGGAATTAATTAATGAAATGATTAGGGAGTAATTAAGATAATTAAGTTTTTAATTAAATCCTAATTATGGAAAATCCACTATTCAAAATCAATTAGAAATAATTTTAATGGATTCTCCTCTGAATTATCTTTAAAATGAAGTTTAGTTTGCATTTTTTTGGATTTTGCTACATTTAATTATGAATTTAGGAAGTTTCAAGGATTAAAGGGAATTAAATAGCCTACTAATTAACTAATCTGCGCCATTGGGCGGTGGCTTTCCACATGGCATGACAAGATTGGTTATTTATCAAATTGAATGTCGCTAAGCGTGCGGCACGTTTTCCTGCCGTCGATCAAGGATTGGACGATCAAGATCAAACTCACAATTTCAAAGGGATAAATAAGAAGATTTAGCATGTTTTAATGTGGATCCCATCCAAAACACGGATGGATGGTCCATGATTCATATCCCTCCTCGGGAGACTGAGACGCCCATCCTCCATGGCTTGATCCAAGCTCACTTGAGCTGACAGTGATTCGACCCACACCATCAAGAAGTAAGGAAAAAGACATCCAATGATTGAATTTCAATGGGATTACAATTCCCTTCACAAAGGACCAAAGATTTTTTAACCTAAGCTCGATTTTGATTCATACCTCACCGGAGGCTATCACCGATGCTTCCAATGGTGGAGGTAGCTTCATCTAGTGGAGATGAAGCCCTGTTGAGAGTTTGAAGGTTCAATTTGTAGTGGATCTTCCAATTGACCAAAGCTTGCTTCAATGGCTTGCAGCTTTGGTCGAACTCCCCCTTCTTGTGGCTTGGAGACTTGGGAAAAGCTTTAGGTAAGCTCGACTTGGTTCCTTTATGGTGCTTGCAAGATGAATTAGAGTTTAATTGAGAATTGAGTGAGTTTGGAATTTCCCACACCTCCCTTATTTTTGTCTTAAGCAAAACCAAAGAAAGGAAAATCAATAGAGCTTGAGAGTGCTTAGAAAACTTGGAGAAGCTTGCCTCTGATCCTCTAAGCTCAATCGAATGCAAGGATAATCAATTGAGTGGAAATCAGGGGGAGTATATCTCCCCCTACTTGGATTGGATGGTCGAGCCTCTTGCCATTTTGATCAAATTATGGGATTGATTGGGTTTAGGTTGGAGTGCCATGTGATTCAATTTTGGAAGAGTGGAGTGTGGGAGGTGCACATGTGTTAAATGAGTGGGAGGGATTCCATGTGGAGAATTTTGAGTGGAGGTGGTCATTTTGGCCTTGGGTTGGTTTGGTTGACCCAAACCCATTGGGTCATGTGCACCACCTCCTGTGTCCAAATGGACCACTAGGGATGTCAAGTGGTCTTGAGAATATGACCAAATTCCAAGTGAATTTGATCATAGGTTACCCTTGACCTAGGGGTAAAATGGTCATTTTGCTTTTTGATTTTGATATTAGAATGATTGAAAAATGGGTTGTGCCAATTTTAAATGAATTTGGTTCATTTGATATGATTTGGCTCAAGTTGACCCATTTAGGTCAAAATGGGTCAACTTAGGTCAAGTTGACCAATTGGTCAAATTGGGTCAAACCAAGGGTTAGGTCAAGTTCATATGACCATTTAAAATATTCTAGGTATCATTGGTTTGGTTCAATTTGATTTATATTTGGTTTTGGTTCATTTGAGTTCACTTAGGTCAAATGGGTCAAGTTGACCAATTTGACCTATTTGACCCAATTAGGTTAGGTCATGGGTTGGTTTAGGCTTGGTTGGACATTTGAAATGTATTGCAAGCTTTGGTTTCAATCAATTTTGGTTTGATTTTATTTTGGCTTGATTTAGGTCAAGTTAGGTTCATGGTCAATTAGGCTAGGTTGTGTCTGGTTGGCCAATTAAGGCTTTGGTTAAGTTCAATAACTGATTTAGAATGAATTTGACTCATTGGTTGCAATAAATTTGGCTTAGATCAAGATTTGATATATTTGGACTTTTTAGGTCAAGTTAGGTCAACTTGGGTCAAGTGGCCAATTGGGCTAGGTTTGGCTCAATTGATGGCTTGATCATGTTCAATCATTGGTTATAAATGGGTCTAGATCAATTCAATCAATTTGGCTTATGGTGGATTTTAGCTAGTTTGGATTTCATTTGTTAAGTGTTGACTTGGTCAAAGCTAAGTTTGACTTGGTTTGACCCAATTTGAGTGATTGGTCATCTCATGATGATTGTTGCTCATAATGTGAGGCTTAGATGGGATTAGTTCAATCCAATTTGGGTTGGATTAGAATTTGGCTCAGAAAGATACTTTAGGTCACTTTGGGTTAAGTGAGCCTAAGTGAGTCAATTGGTTTGATCAAGGCTTGATTCAGGGTTGGTTGAACTCACATATGGACTTATGATTGAAATATAAATCCATTTGCAAGTGGTTTGTAGTCAATTTGGTTTTGATTCATTTGACAATTTCAAGTCAAAAGGGTGAATATGGGTTTGACTTGGGTTGGTTTGATTTTGGATTTGGTGATTGAAGTTTATGTTTATATTTGGATTCATGATTAAAGGACTGATTGAATCATAAAGAAAATCCAAGGGTTTCGATTGATTTGAATTTGATTTGGCTAAGTTCAAGGATTTTACTTTAAAGTGTTTAGGTTGGATTTAAGTTAGATTTGGATTTGAGTTTTGAATTTGGTTTTGGGTATTTGAATTTATATTTCATCTATATTTATGAATATAAATAAAAATATAAATGGGTTATGAGAAAAGCTTTTGAATTTGGACTAATTTGGATTTGATTGGGGCTAAGTCCATAAGATAAAATCAAAATGACTTAAGAAAGATTTTGGGTTTGGAATTGATCATGAATTTCAATCATTTGGAATTTATTCATGATTTGGATTTTTGGAATTGATTTGAATTTGAGAAAATCAATTAAGTTGAAATTGATTTGAATGATTTGAGAAAATCATTTGTGTTGAAGATTGATTTGAAGTTGGTTTGAATTTGAAGTTGATTGAAAGAAGTAAGGGTTTGGTTCAAGCTATAGGCAAGTAATCCTAATACCCCTAAGGCATAACCTATTCTATGGCTAACTCTTCTAAGTCTCTAGGTTAGGGGTGTTCACCTAATCACTAGAAGTGTCTTAAGACTAAGAAACTCTTAGCATCTAGAGGAGTCCTATGTCTAAGATGGAGAAGAGAGCTCACTCCAAAAGTGAGGTCAAGAACGCCTCCCCATTCAATCTCATTCCATGAGTTTCCTTGAGAATGAGAGAGTTGAGAAAACTCCTAGAGCATTTTCTCAAGTGCCACCATCATTGGAAACACCAAGAGGATAGAGCCCATTCTCAACCTCATCAAACTCCATCATTTTCAAATTAACTTCATCCAATTGTTCACCAAGTTTTCGAGGAGAAATGATTCAATTTGAACATAAGACCACTTGCCAACTTAGGATTCCAATGATGTTTGGTCCATAGCCAATGATGAGGCAAGGCACGAGCTTCAAGAGAGCTTCATCTCTTGAAGATGAATACCTTGGCTTAATCATCATCTTGAGCTCCAGGTAAATTCTAGTAAACCATCAAAATCACTTTTTTCTTGGGCCTTTGTGAAGGAAAGTTTTATTTCATGTGATTCTAACCGTGATCCCTTTAGATTTTCTCGATGAAGCTTTTATAGTCGATTGAGAATTTCATGATCAATGAGGAAAACTGTCCTAAGCCGTGATTGAAGTTCATCCGTCATCCATTCCACATTATAATAATGCATGAATCCATTAGATAATCTCATTTAAAATAGATATCAGTTAATCCTCACCATCATCTTAGACTCGATGGGGATGAGCTTTCTGCTGCCACATCGACCATGTTGGATGATTTAAGTGGTCAATCTCATGTCACAGGAAAGCATTGTTAGTAGATCTCGCATTATGGGATTAGAGATTAATTAGGCTTTAAATTATGATAGTGGGTTGAAACTTCTTAAATTCATAATTAATTGTATAAAAATCTAAAAATACAAATAAATACTCTTTGAAAAGGTAAAATAGAGAAAATTTAACATAAATAATTTCATTTAATTTTGAATAGTGATTAACTCATACTAGGGTTTGAATTTTTTAATTAACTTAATGTTCTAATTACTTGGGCAATTAATCCCAAACTTGATATCATTTAATGGGATGACCTCTCACTTTAATTTTGTTGTGATTTATTGGCTATGTAATTAAAATTTGATATTCAAACCTTATACTAAAATTAATAATTTAATGATTAATTAAAGTTCTAAATATTAAATTAATTAATTTATCTTCAATCAAGTTATGAAGATGAAGAGTGATTAGGATCTCTTTTAATTACTTTTCCAAATTCAATTCATTAAAGAGAGTTAATTGATGTGAGGTTTAATTAAGACAATTAATCAATTAATGAGGAAATCAAATCAAACTAAAATGTTAATCACTTTTATTACAATAAATGAAGAGTTTCTCTTTATGTGTCAAAACATAAAGACCTTTAAGAAAATTATGATTAACCCATATGTTCAAAAATCATAAAAATACTTGATTAGATTATTTAACTTAATTAGTCCCTAATCATGAACTAATTGCATTAGGTTTTTAGTAGCAATGCAACTTTATTATCCTCATGTTCATGTCATTTGTAGCTCATGATTAAATGATTAATTAAATTAAAAAAGCATAAGAAAGGGTAATTTAAATGGATTCCTTAATGATTCAATTTAATTAAATCACAAAAGTCAATTAATTATTTCCTTAAACATATTAAATCACCAACATGGGATGGAAAAAGCAAATGATTTCTCCTCTTGTTCAATTCAAAAAAAAATCAAATTAATAAGAATTTTGGTTTTCTTTAATAATTTTATTTGATGATTGCCCTTAGAAATTAGTGTATTTGAATGAATCTTATAGTTATGTTTGGCTATTTTTTTTTCAATCACTATTAAATGTTGTATGCCATGTCATTTCATGCATTCATACTTTCAAAAATCAAATAATCAAATGAATTTACTTATGCAAGATTCCATGTGTTGGTTTAATTTTATATATATGTGTTCTATTATCACTAATAAATCCAATTTTTTTTCAAAAGTCAGAACTTGATAAAACAATATTTGGAGTGATAGTAGTTATGAATACATATAGATTTGCATGTGTTTATAGCTTAAGCATGTGAATGTGAAGCTTTCTTTCCTATGTTCATATATAGATTTATATTGGTTTGAATGACAATAAGTATATAGTTTGGACATCTCTGAATACAATTTTAAGTAAGGTCATTTGAATATCTCTTCCTGTAACAAAGGCACCTATTTATTTAATTTCATTCATATATATTTTGTATTAAACTTTAGATAAAGCTTTAACTCACATGTATAAATAATTCAATCAAAAGAAATATAATCCTCTATATGACTTTCATCTTTATAGTTGCATACATTTATGTATAATTTAAAGTATATAATGGACATCCTGTGAATACAAGGCTTAAGTAGCTCCAAGAAGTCATTTGATTTTCTCACTTAGGGTCAACAATGGCATGTACTTTCTCCCATCTTTATTCATGTGCATGATATGATTAGAAGATGAAAATTCTTTTCTATTAAAAAATATGTGCATCCATAATCATTCAAATGTGAAAAATATAATGCATGTGTAGCTATACTAAGTGTTAAATCATATGCATGATGGGTGATGAAGAGGAATGGTTCAACATAATCATGGTAATACAATCATTAATCTTAAGATGTCTTTCATGTTGAATAGATTTATGGTTAACCTAAACTTAGGATTAATAAAAATATTTAATAAATCATTCATCAAAAGAAACTAAATCATAATAATATGCTTTAGAAAACAACTTAAGGTTGGGATGAAATAGGGAAAGCCTATTTCCTCTCTTTATAACACTTAGATGCTAAGTATAAATCAAATGAAAAAAACAAATATACATATTAAAATTTACAAATCATCAAAACAACTTGAAATGAATCCAACCATCTTGTTAACTTAAACAATCCCAAACTAAGAAAACCTTAATTCAAAAGCCAAGTTAAGACATACCACATGAAGCCTAAGCACACACATTAGAATGCTAAGTCATGACTTCTAGCTTTAGGGATCATGCATGTAATGATGATGTGTGTTATTTTGTGATGTAATATTTAGACCATATTAGAAATGTGGATCATAGGCTAGATGTTAAGCCATTGTTAACCTAATGTTGTCTTGTGGGATTGTGCTATTTAAAAAAATTAATATAAATATATTGCTTACAGGTTGCTTATGCCTCTAAGCAAAATTCTTGTTAGCACATGTGGACTTGGCTACCCATGTGTAGGGTACTAAGCCCAAATTATGAAATATAACTGCTTGGGTTTGTATGTATGTTTAGCTAATATCTATTTTATAAGAGTAGTTACATTTATTTTCCAATAAAAAATTAATTTTTATAATAGAATTAGATTAGTGTTATGGGAATTAGATGAACATGGATTCAATCTGGTGCCCTGTGATACCATAAAGAAAATCAAATCAAAAGAAAGAAAGAAGAAGGAGAAATGAAGAAGTGAAGACCCACATAGAATGTATTCAATTCCAATTGTAATATTATTTTATAATCAGGGTTGTATAAGGGTCGAGCATGGCTACCCATCTCTTCTCTTTTCTTGGGTGTATGAAGATTCCAAGATGTGTTGACCTCACTTTTGGAGTGAGCTTCAACTTCCCCATCTTAGACATGGGACTCTCTAGCATTAAGAGTTCCTTATTCTTAAGACACTTCTAGTGATTAGGTGAACACTACCTAACCTTAGAGACTTAGAAGAGTTAGCCATAGGAATGTTATGCCTTATGGGTAGGATGACTTTCCTACCTATAGCTTGAACCAAATCCTTACTTCTTCAAATCAACTTCAAATTCAAATCAATTTCAAATCAAATCTCAAATCAACTTAAATAATTTTCAAATAACTCAAATCAATTCAAAATCTCATAAAATGATTGAAATCCATGATCAATTCAAATCAAAGTCTTTCAAGCCTTTGATCATCTTATGGACTTAGCATAAATCAAATCCAATTACTTCAAATTAAAAGATTATAATTCATTTATATCTTCATTTACTCACAACTATAAATGAGATATAAATTCAAACAACCAAAACAAATTCAAAACTCAATTCCAAATCCAAAGCCTTCCTAAGCCTTTTATTTCATCTTATGGACTTATCTCAAATCAAATCCAAATCACTCCAAATTCAAAAGCTTTTCCCATAACCCATTTATATTCTCATTTATATTCACAAATATAAATGAAATATAAATTCAAATAACCAAACCAAATTCAAAACTCAAACCCAAATCCAACTTAAATCCAACTATGCTTTCAAGTCAAATTCTTGAACTTAGCCAAATCAAACTAAAATCAATCCAAACCTTGATTTTCTTCTTCATGATTCAATCAATCCTTCAATCATAAGCCCAAATATAAACATAAACTTCAATCATCAAACCAAAATCAAACTAACCCAAGTCAAACCCATGTTCACCCTTTTGACTTGAAATTGTCAAATGAATCAAAACCCATTTGACTCCAAATCACTTGCAATTGGATTTATATTTCAATCATAAGTCCATATGTGAGTTCAACCAAACTTGAATCAAGTTTTGATCAAGCCAATTGACTCACTTAGGCTCACTTGACCCAAAGTGACCTGCAACACCTTTCTGAGCCAAATTCTAATCCAGCCCAAATTAGCTTGAACTAAGCCCATCTAAGCCTCACATTGTGAACAACAATCATAATGGGATGATCAATCACTCAAGTTAGTTCAAACCAAGTCAAACTTAGCCATTGATTAAGTCAACACTTAACCAAAATGAAACTCAAACTAGCCAAAATCCACTATAGGCCAAATTGATTAAAACCATTTATCTAAAACAATCCATCATCAATGATTGAACATGATCAAGCCATCAATTGAGCCAAACCTAACCAATTGGCCACTTGACCCAAGTTCACCCAACTTGACCTAAAAAAGTCAAAATGGGTCAAATCTTGATCTAAGCCAAATTGATTGCAACCAATGGTCAAATTCTTCTAAATCACTTATTGAACTTGACCAAAGCCTCAATTGGTAACTAGACCAAACCAGCCCAATTGACCATGAACCCAACTTGACCTAAAAGGTCAAATCAACTTGAATCAAACCAAATCAAAATTGATTGAAACCAAAGCTTGCAATACATCTCAAATGATCAACCAAGCCTAAACCAACCCATGACCTAACTAATAATCAAATAGGTCAAATTGGTCAACTTGACCTATTTGACCTAAGTGAACTCAAATGAACCAATCAAAATATAAATATAATTGAACCAAACCAATGATACAAAAACACTTCAAATGGTCATATGAACTTGACCTAACACTTGGTTTGACCCAATTAAGTCAACTTGACCTAAGTTGACCCATTTTGACCTAAATGGGTCAACTGAGCCAAATCATATCAAATCAACTCAAATTCATTGAAAATTGGCACAACCATTTATCAATCATTTCAAATCTGCTAAATTAAAATCAAAGCTAAATGACCATTTTACCCTAGGTCAAAGGGTAACTATGACCAAATTCCACTTGAATTTGTTCAATTCCTTTCATGCCACTGATCTCTCTTAGTGGTCCATTTGGACACCAAGGGATGTGGTGCACATGACCAATGGGTTTGGGTCAGCCAAACCTACCCAAGGCCAAACCGACCTACCCAATGGAATTTCTATACTTGGATCACCTCCTACACTTATTTAACACATGTGCACCTCCACCATTCCACCTCTCTACCAAAACCAAAGCACATGGAGCTCCTAACAACCTAAACAACCCATTCAATCAGAGAAATTGATCATAAATGAAAGAACAATCTTGACTATCCATCAAGTGGGGAGTATACTCCCCTCATTCCATCAAACCAACTCTCTTGCATTGATTGAGCTGAGGATCAAAGCAAGCATTCCAAAGTTCCCCAAGAATTTCCAAGCTCTTCCAATTTCCTTCGTTTCTCAAGCCAAATAGGGGAGGTGAAATTCCAACTAATTCTTAACCAAACCAATTCACTTTGCAAGCACCATCAAGGAGCAAAGTCGAGCTCACCCAAAGCATTTCCCAAGCATCCAAGAAATGGGAAGGAGACCTAGACCAAAGTCACATGCCATTGGAGGAGCTTTGGTCAATTGGGAAGATCCACTTTAAATTGAACCTTGAAAATTTTCAACAGCTTCATCTCCACTAGACAAAGCTACCTCCTCTTGGAAGCATCGATGATAGCGAAGGTATGAATTAAAAAATTGACCTAAGTTAAAATTCTTTGGTCCTTTATGAAGGGAATTGTAATCCCATCAAAATTCAATAATTGGATGTTCTTCCCTATGCTCTATGATGGTGTGGGTTGAATCTGAATCTCGAGCTCAAGTGAGCTGAATCCCCAGGATGGACGTTCCATCTCCCACAAGCAAAGGCAAGGATGAATCATGGACCATCCATCTTGCATGTTTTTGATGGATGACCCTAATTAAAATATGCTAGATCAACTGATTTAATCCCTTATAACCATGGGTTTAATCCTGACCATCCCATCCTTGATCGAATGGCCCAAAGGAAAGTGTGTCATGCTGCTAACTGATGCGGTGCACGATGTGACAACTTAAATAACCAATCCACATGGAAAGCGCATCACGCAGCCCACATGGTGCCAATGGGATTAGTTATAAATTAGTTATTTAATTACCCATTAATCACTTCATAAATTCATAATAAATGTAGAAAAATCCAAAAAATACAAAATGAGGGCTCATTTTAAAGATAATTCAAGGAGAAAAAATAAAATTATTTCTAATTGATTTTGAATAGTATTTTCTTAAAGTTTAATTAAAATTAATAACCTTAATTACTCCAATTACTTTCATTAATTAATTCCAAATTTCTATGTGTGGATGACTTCCCAATTTTCTTGAATTTATTAATGAGTTAATTAGAGAAATTAATTAATGAACCCTTAATCACTCCCTTAATATAATTTAGAGTAAGTAAGCATGTGAATAATGGTTTAATCTCTTAATTGAGATAATTAAACTTTATTTAAGTGAGGATGAGGTCTATGGAATTGATTTGGGATATTTTCCCTAAGCTATTCCCTAAACCCCCTTTCTTCCTTAATCCAAACATAATTAAGGATTAACTCACTAATGATCTACTTAATTAGTTTAATCAAACTTTCAAAATAAATCTAAAATTAATCAATCTCTTGGGGTAGATCTTAGGTGTTCAAAAGCCTAAGGTAAGTTTAAGGAAATCATAATCCAACTCACATGTGTGATGGTTATGAAAGTACTTAAAAACCCTTGCTTAATTAATCAATAATTATGAGCCAATTGCATTAGGCCCCTTTTCTTTCTTAGGTGCATTATTTAAATTCATGTGGTTGCATATCATATGTTGGCTCATAATTATTTGGTTAATTATAAAGTGGTAGTAAGGGGTAATTAATGGATTTAATTCACACCTTAACCTTAAACAAACATAAAATCAACCTAATTATTCTAAAATTAAACTAAATCAATTCACACATGGGAAATGGGTTAGGACCAACAAACTCTTTTCACATTTTATAAATCAAAATCAAATTCAAAATAAATAAAAAATCTCTTTAAAATTTTTTGATTCACTTTGAATAATCTTATCTTATAGGATTGTCTTAGAATTAATTAGGTGAATGAAGTTATATGCTTACATCACTTTATTTCTTTCCCAAGCATGCTAAATATTGTATGCCATATGAAATCATGCATTCATATCTTTTGAAAAATCAATAAATAAATGTTCCTTTATGTCAAATTGCATGTTTTGGCTAAGTAAGAATATGAGTGGCTATTATCACTATTAAATCAAAATTATTTTCAAAACCTATAAATCAAACATTACAAATGAAGGTATGCTACTTATAAATACTTATAAGCTTGCATGTGATATATATAAAATATGTTTTATGTGGTTTTCTCTCTCTTCTTAACATAATTTGATAGATTTGCAAAGTGTATAATTCATTTGAAAATAACATAACA
The DNA here is from genome assembly GCA_021442155.1 of Cymbidium sinense. Lineage (NCBI taxonomy): Eukaryota > Viridiplantae > Streptophyta > Magnoliopsida > Asparagales > Orchidaceae > Cymbidium > Cymbidium sinense. Next base: position 36,164,556 of record CM038217.1, read on the forward strand.
CTTGCTTAAATATATTCCTATGAATTTCTATGTTATGACTTAAGAAGGATCTTCACATTTACACATGTAAATTGCATAACCAAATCAAATACAAAAATCTTTTGCATGATTCTTCATTCCATTTATTTCTTTTTGTACATGCACATGTATTTAAGAAAAGTGGTATATTAGACATCTTGAGGTTTTAAGTAGCCCCAAGTAGGTCTTGTACCTTATACCCCGGTGTATAAAATAATGGATACTCACTTTCATACATGTAAATGTGCATTTGATTAATGGATAAAAGAGTCCCTCTTTTCTACTTAACAAAATCATGCATCATGAAATCCAAATTTTCTTAAGCAACATCTCTTAGCATTCATCATTAAAGTGTGCTAAATTTGCATTATATGTGTATAGTATGCTTAGATCATTCATATGCATAATATACATGTTGAAAAGAAATAAAGGTTGTGTTATGTGATAGTAATTCACTTAATTAATCCTAAGATTTCTTTCTTATTGAATAGGTTTATTTAGAGTAAATCTAAACTTGGGATTAATTAAAACACATAATAAAACATTCACTAAAAAAATCACTTAATGAATCTACCTTAGAAATTACTTAAGGTAGGATGAAAGAGAAGTTCTCTCTCTTTTCTTCTTTACAACACTTAGTAATTAAGTAGGTTCATTCAAACCAAATCAAATCATCAAATAAAATTAACAAATCAACTAAACCACTTAAATGAAACCATTCTAAGTTGAATCTCTCACACTTAGAAAATTCTAACCTTAAAGCTAACCAAGACATGCCACACAAGCCTCAAATGGCACACACATTAGATTAAGTCACCATTTCTAGCTCTATGTTAGGGAAATGCATGATTTGTTGTCTAATTTTGTTTTATGATGTAATATTTTTTACTGGATGTTAGGGTGTATATGCATAGACTAGATGGTAGGACAATCTTAGCCTAATCATGTCTTCCCTAAGGGATTGTGCTTAAGGGGCATTTTAATAAAAATATAAATACTTTTGTTGTGCATGTTGCTTATACCCCTAAGCATAATCCAAATTGAGTGACTTGGTTACCCATGTTGGGTGCTAAGTCCAAATTATTCATATACATGCTTGGGTTGTGTGGTTTATTTAGCTAATCTATTTTGTTTTAGTTAGATTTACTTTTCCATTTTCATGTAATTTTATAATTAGATTTGGAATGAATGTTATGGGGATTAGATGAACATTGGTCATAAGACCAAGTCTTATGTACCATATGAAGCCTTGAGCAACTACATCCAACCAACCAAAAAAAAAAAAAGAAGAAAGAAAAGAAAGAAGAAAAATGAAGAAATGAAGAATGAAGACCCCATAACATGAATTCATTTTAATTGTAATTATTCATTTGTAATCTGGTTGTATATAGAGCTAACTACCCAATTTCTTTTGATTTGCGGTGTGGAGCCACCACATAGGCCTTTTATTCTTTTGTAATCTTTATAAATTGTTTGATGTTTGTTTAGCTTGTGCATTAAGATGGCATGATTTTCTAGTTTCTTCATTATTTGATGAATAACTGATGATTAGGCTCTTAGGGAAAGATAAATTTTCTATCCAATTAATCAACTCAAAATTAAAATTAACACTCATAACCTCACCTAAAGCCTAGGACATAAATCAATATAATAAAAGATTTAACAACCCCTTAGTGGATGTTGTATGTCTCACATCATGCATAAAATCATCTTGCTTCACTCTTGCTTATGGAGGGCTTCCACCTTTGCCAGAGAAAATGACTTGACGTTTGAGAGCCATGGTGGAAACACACCTCCTTCTTGTTGATTTTGTAACCAATTACTCATGCATTAGGCAAATGAATCCCATAGCCTATGTCAAATAAATTGTCCAAAAAACAAAAATAAAACTTAACAAAATTCGCATTAGATTAAGTCATTACTCATGCCTTTCATGATCTTGTCTCTTAGGGAGTATGTTTTAAGAACTTATTCTCCTTTCTAAATAAACAATAGCTATTATCTTGCAAAAGCATAAGACTTGCCTACATGTATTTAAAATTGTAGGAGGAGTTAGTTGGTGCCACCCCCATAGTTGTTCCAACAGGGTGGTTTATCCTCTTGTGGAGGTAAACCATATACCCATTTTCCTTAGATTTAGTCATGCTTGGCCCTGCCAAAGCTCCCTAGATTTAGATGAGGTTGTTGTTTTCTTTTATACAAGCATAAATCTCACCTCTTAGGCATTTCCATGATTGTATCATGGAATTATAAGCCCTAGATTTCTAATAAAATTCAACTCAAACAATAATTCACTCAATTTCAAAAATATAAAGCCCAACCATAAGATAGTTTGGGATGCTTCACTAGCTTTCCTAGTATCATGAACATCCCTACTTATCTCCCTTGGTTTCATAATAACTCTCTCTTTGATCAATCCCATTTGATCTTCAAAAATAACCAATTGATTGATAGTCCTATCTTTGAAATCTTTGGAGACAATGATCATTTACCTTAATCAAGAGTATTCTAAGGAATCTCATTCCTTAAGATGTAATTAACTATGGGCTTGCCTCCATAGGAACTTAACAAACTGATTAAAATAAACCTACTTATTTTTTTCCATATAAAGTAGGGAAGAATCTCTAGTACATTCAAGACCCATATCCTTAGAGTCCTTATTAAGTGATTAGGTGTAGGATGGTGACTTCTATCTCGAGATAGTACATCATTCCTCAATGTCACCCATCACCCTAATAAGAATATCCGGATCATGGTGTCCAACAAAGCATATTTTCTTTCATTTATCTTTAGATGAAATAAAAAATACTCACCATTTTTTCTAGTGACTTCACTGGAGGTTCTCTCTATCTTTGATAAATGATTATTTCCTCCAAGTATCAATAGTGGGTTTATATTTCATATGAATCCAAGACTATCCTTCTGTTTTGTTGGCAGTTAGTTTATTTCATTCTTAAGCTAAGCTAGCCAACATCCTTTAGGACCTCACCCATGTAGGTCTTAAACCTGTTTCCCAAATAGGTGAAAATAAAATTTAATAAAAAAGAGATAACTAAAGACTTTTCCTTACCATCTATGGTAAGGTAAAGTTCATTCTAAAAACAAAAGAAAAATAAATCCTTCATAAAAAATAACTTTAAAAAGCACTTTTTCAAAATTCACATAAAAAATATTTGCACAAAAATTTAACAAACACATATAACTTAACCTCATCTAACAATCTTCAAGATTGTTACATGTAGGATTTTCAAATAAAATCAAAATCATCTTTCAAAAGCACAATGAACATCTCCATTCAATATCAAATTTATTGAATGAAGATTTTTTCAAAAAAAATCAAAATCATCTTTCAAAAAAAAGCACTTATGAACATCTCATTTAATATACCCAAATTGAATGAAGATTTCATTCAAAAAATCAAAATCAACCTTTTCAAAAGAAATGAACATCTCATTCAATATTTTTATTGAATGAAGATTTCATTTCAAAAAAAATCAAAATCATCTTTCAAAAGCACTAAACATCTCATTCAATATACCCAAATTTATTGAATGAAGATTTCATTTCAAATAAAAATCAAATCATTTTCAAAATCAAAAATGAACATCTCATTCAATATATATTGAATGAAGATTTCATTTCAAAATAAAAATCAATCATCTTTTCAAAAAAGCACATATTTGAAATGAATATCCTCATTCAATATATCCAAATTTATTGAATGAAGATTTCAATCAAATAAACCACATATAAAATTGAAATGATATTTTAATATATCTTAACATATGTTAAATTTCTTTTTCCAAAATTACAAATTGAAGAAAGCCTCTTCATTCAATATATCAAACTATTTGAATATCCTTCAAAAATCACAATTTGAAAATAAACATAATACATGTTAAGATTTTCATCTTCAAACACACAAAAATTCATCTTTGAAACATAAACAAAAGTGATCATTTATACCCAAATTTATTAAATGGAAATATCTTTAAAAAATCAAAAATCAAAATTTGAATTCATTTGACATACCCAAATTTGCTAAATGAGATCCTTTTTCAAAAGAAAAATAATTTGGATTCTATTTAGCATACCAATTTGCTAAGATCCTCTTTTCAAAATCAAACACATTTGATCTTTATTTAGCACAAATTTGCTAAGTAAAAAATCACTTTTCAAAAATCAAAACACAAAAATTAAACACATTTGGATTCTTTATTTAGCATACCCAAATTTGCTAAATAAAGATCTCCTTTCAAAATCAAAAAATCAAAACACATTTGGATTCTTTATTTAGCATACCCAAATTTGCTAAGTAAAGATCCTCTTTCAAAATCACAAAATCAAACACATTTGGCTTTTTTTATTTAGCATACACAAATTTGCTAAGTAAATCATCTTCAAAATCAAAATAAATTAGACTTTCATTTAGCATACATAAATTCTAAGTGGTCCTTTTCAAAATCAAAACAAAAAAAAAACACATTTGGACTTTATTTAGCATACCCAAATTTGCTAAGTAAAGATCCTCTTTCAAAATAAAAAAACACATTTGGATTTATTTAGCATACCAAATTTGCTAAGTAAAGATCCTCTTTTCAAAAACAAAATAAAACACATTTGGATTCTTTATTTAGCATACCCAAATTTGCTAAGTAAAGATCTCTTTTCAAAAATCAAACAAACACATTTGGATTTATTTATACCCAAATTTGCTAAGTAAAGATCCTTTTTCAAAAATCAAACAAAAAACATTTGACTTTATTTAGCATACAAATTTGCTAAGTAAAGATTCCATTTTCAAAATTCACATTATAAGCAAAACAAACAAAAAAGAAGAAAATTGTTTTCAAACACTCACTAGCATACCCAAATTTGGTGAGTAAATTCCAAAAATCAAAACAAAATCAATTGACCTTTATTTAACATACTCAAATTTGTTAAATAAAGGGTCCCCAAATAGAAAATCAAATTCAAATGGAAGCATCAAAAATCTCTTCAAACTATTTGAACCCATTTTCAACATACATAAATTTGTTGAAAATGGATTCTAAATTCAAAAATCTTCCCCAATTCAAAATCTCTCTCCTAAAATCAAAGAGCCCCACTTAACATATTCAAATTGTTGAGTGTGGGTTAAAATTCTAAATCAAAATTCAAAAAAGTTAGCAAAATACAAGAAGAAATTTGTTTGTTTCAAAAAATTTCAACTTAGTTTTAGCTTAGTTTCTCAGTTGAATGCTGTAAGTCTTTACTTTTCCTTTTGGGATGGATGGCCTTGGATCGCCTCCCATGACCGACTGCCCATTCATTCATTTGAGATTTGGGGGGGCTAGGATCACTTATGAGGGGACCACAACTCACAGAGTGTGGTGATGGGGCGCCATCATCCATGTTGAGATGCCATCTAACAGTTTTCTCAAGAGAAGGTTGTGGAAGTTTGCATAAATAGCTTGGGTGCTGCATTTAGTTGTTCCCCATGGGCCAAGATTACCCACCGCTTCCTTCCAAGGGAAGGCTACCTATCTTGAGATAGTCTCCCCACCTTGACAGGTCTAGTTCTTGCTACTCCTCCCATAAGACCCGAACAATATGTTGCAAGATCAAGCGACATCATGAGTGCATAACCAAGGAGTTGGAGGCAGCTTTGGCAGAGGAGTTACCCGTGATAGTTTCTCCCCATCATGAACAAGTTTCATCCTCTCTGATTTGATGGAGAGGAAGATATTAGAGGTTTCACCTCCACCTCAGCACATGAGGCTCCTATCGAGATAGAGGAGGAGGTCTATGCGCCTGGCCTTTAGGTTGAGTGGGCTTATGAACAGAGTCCGTCAATTTGATTTATGTTTCATGCAGGGTGAGCATACAGAAGAGGGCTAGAGGCCCGCAGCACTAGAGAGAGAGGCATGCCGAAAGTCGCTCAACCTCATGGATTTTTCCGATCGGCTACCATGCTAATCATAATAGCATTAGATGGTACCACCACCATGGGAGGAGAGCTCCTGCATCAAGAGAGTCGGTCGTGCCTCCACCACACCGTTCTACTCCACATCCACCTTCTCCAGTACAAGTTCCATCATCCACCAAAAGGCCATGAAGGCATGGGAAAAGAAAGCCCACCGGTGATCCTATGGGCCAAGAGATCCCATTCCATCTACACACTGACAGTGGAAGCTCTCCTCGACCTCTCCGATGGTGAAGAGGAATGGAGACCTCAAGTAGTCCCATCACCACCACCACCACAATGGAGATAGAGAAAGAGGGACAAGAAGACAGTGCCATTATCCCTATAGCCACAGATCCTCCCACGAGTACCACTCTACCCAAATCTAGTGGTAGTCAGGAGCATGTATCCTCCAGTGAGCGTAGTCCTCACAAGATTAGCTCTCAAGCAGCAAGGGAGGTTAGATGTATTTCTGTTCATGATAATGATCTCACCACCGGTCAGCCATGATCATTTGTGCCTACACAGTTGGACCACTCCCAAGATGATATTGTAGCAAAGTACCTCATTGAGAAGAAGGAAATCCAAGGGTACCCCTGGTCTGACCTAGAGGAAGAAAAGGTTAGCTTTGATCCCAATGAAGATGATATGTTAGGACTCAGAGTGCATAGGTTGACACTGGGTTCTCTCCGGGATCAAGTAGAAGGTGTTGAAGCAGGATGATACACCTACTCAAACACCTCCTTCAACAACTTAAATAAAGGATGAACAAATTGATAATGGAAAGAGGCTTGAAGATTTTCTAGTAGTTTTGGCACTTTAATCAAGCCCCAAGAATGCATCCTACTATTAGTAGATAGCTGAAGTTGTTGCATGTCTTGGATCAAGCCAAGACTTCACCTCCTAGAGAGAAGTAGCTGGAAGGTAGTGGATAGTACCTCCATAAGAAAAGGATATTAAACTCATGGTTGAGCAAGTGTGAGAAGTATTGTAAGCCCAGGAGGATCATCATTCCAAAGGGTAGACCTACCTGAGGAATTTGATGCATCCAATATCCTAAGGGTTTTGTGCCTCCTTCTTTCAAGAGCTTTAATGGCAGGGGGAACCCACGCCAAAGACATAGAATTTCGTGGCTATATTGCAATGGGTGGATGCATTACTATTCCATCTTTTGTCAAGATTTAATAGGCATAGCCTTTGATTGGTATGAACTCCCAATTCAATGAAGACTTTTGAGTTGGAGCAACTCTTCATTAAGAGGTTTGTTGGAGCTCAAAGAAAGGGTGACTGGGTGATCTCGTGTAGCACAACAACACTGAGTCCCTTGATTATATATTCTCGATGGTAATTTGAGTATGAAATGAACCAATTATTCTGAATACATGCCATTGAAATTCTACTAAAGAATATTCATGGCCTGTCACCTTCATGCTCAAAGGTTTTACCATCAAGACATTTGAGAAGCTAATCAACAAGGCTACAATAAGGAGAGGCCAAACAGCCTTTTCAAGACCAATCATCAAAGCCAAAGCCAAAAATATGAGAAGAAGCCGTGGGCAATAGTAACATTGGACAAAGGGAAGCAACCAGAGAGTATGAGAGAGACCTCGAGCTCCACACACTTCCACCTCCTCTACCACCACCTAGGCCATCCTATCGCCACACAGAGCCTCCATGGCCTTCGCTCCTCCTCCACCATATTCACAAGTGCAACACATACCCTCAGTAGCTACCATCCACCTACTCTTTTGGATAAACTAAACAAACCTTATTCATTTAAGAGGGAGGAAATCAGGAAAATCTTAAGAATCTCTTAAAGAAACCTAATTTTTAGCTACCTGAGCCTAGGAAGTCGAAGGAAGTGGGCAGGAGTAATGATCCTAACTTTTTCCCCCACCATCGCATGCTAGGTCATGTTTTAGAGGATTTTTTTACATTCAAGGGCTAGCTTGAGCATAGCTACAAGATAGGCACCATAGTTATCCCAAAGGAATATCTAGTGGAACAACCATCCAGTTCTATTAGGGTAATCCTTGGGGATACATGCGATCCTCTCAAAACTAAAGAAGGTTGGGATATCTCCTTATCCCAAACCTCTAAAAAGATTATTTCAAAAATCAAGAAACTTTCCTGCAAGGTGCTGAGGTCAAACCTCCAACATCAAGGAAGGTTTGAAAGTTGCCACAGACAACTTGGGAAAGTGGGAGCTCAAGAGCAGCAGCCACATTCTGAGATAGCCAAGTGCAACCACTGATCGAGCTTAGCCTCCATTCCATCTGTATTACTACTTCAAAGAGGCACTTCTAGTTCTAGCTCTTTCTAGTAGGCATCTTGTATCGGCGGATTAGGGCATCAAATCCCTCACCCCACTTACTTTACTAGATTTCTACTATGTACCTCTTTCTAAATCTGAGAAATTGAGGAACAAAGCTAGTTGAATTATATATGTGTCACTTCTGATGGGTTGTGTGATTCTACCTCATAGAAAACTCTTCAACACTAAATAATAATTATAACAACTCTGATCTTCCTTTTCCTGATTCAGAGATGGATTTTCCATTTTTGAATACTATGGGTTCACCTCTTGAGATAGACTTGGAATCATCTTGAGGGTCCCATAGGAGAAGTAGGTGAGCTGATGTAGAATCTTCCACTAAACTACATAAGAGATCACCAAAGTTAACCTCCATAGTGGCAGGTTCTACCTCCTGGGCAAAGCACCTCAAGATAAGGGAAAATAAGTCATTGGTACTGATCAAGAAGCCCTCCACTGATGCTCCACCCATGGATATGCTTGTGGAGGATTAGTTCAAAGTGGATTACAATGTCCCACTCACCTAAGAAAGTTTCCAACTAAGTTAAGTATCTATGATGCCCTTGTCTTATCCAAAGAGATGAGTGAATCATTAATCAAGGCTGTTCTTGATCTAGATATGCTTAGCTCAGACGCTATTGGAGAGAGCACATTATTCAAGAGAAGCAGGAGTCACACAGATGAAGACCTTCTTCGGGGACATGGAGCACAACCTCTACATCATAGTGGACATGGCATTTCTGGGTTTTGTTGATCCGTGCATCGGTGAACATTATGAGTCTAAAGACCCTTGCCTATTTGAAGATTGACATCTCTACACTCTGAGGAGATTGGATGATGTTGAGAGGATTCAATGAACATGGCGAGAGGCTTTAGGCTCCATAGTGTTACCTTTGGAAATAGGTGACTGGAAGACTAAAGCCAAGTTCATATAATTGATTAATACATCATTGCTTTGCTAGTAGGCCTTGGATACAGAATAAGATGATTCCATCCTCCTTCATCAATGCATCAAGTTCAAAGGATGGAATCAATATGTCAAAGGAGATGAAAAGCCATTTTCAGAGGTTGAGATATATGAAGATGTGACCTACTATCTTCCTCAAAACCTTTTTTCTCATGAACTTGGTCAAAATTCAAATACAAAAGAAAAAGAAAAGAAGAAAAAGAAAAAAAGGAAAGTACAAGTGAAGAAAGGACAAGGAAGAAGTAGAGCGCATGTCACATTCCACCCATTCATTCCACCATATGGACATATGGGTAGGATGACCGACCTCCACAGGAGGCACAGAGGCAATTCTGAGGAAGACCCCCCGCCCAACAGGTTATGTTCTAGTTCATAGGAGTACCCTACTATTCACATAGACTTGGAATCCAGCTCGAGGATGAGTCTCATGTGATTAGCATACCATCCAACCCCTCTCAATGGGTTTCATTGGAGGTGACACTGAGCATAAATGATGAAGACCGGCCTCCAAGCAAAGCACAAATGTATTCATCAAATTATGTAAAACGTTAGCAAGTTAGAACTTTAGCTCTAACCTCACTTTCCTCTCAAAAGTTGAAGGTTTAGTAGTTAAGAAGCCCTGGTCTTCCATGGATGTCAAGCCAAGAGATTCCTATTGGGATCATCATCCTCAAGTCCAAAAGTTGATGTAGAACTTGAGGATAATTCATATAAAGATTTAATGGAATTACCTTTTGATTATTACTCGCCTTGTGTTCTTAATCTTGCAAAGAAAGGTTTGATTTCTTATACATGGTCCAAGTGTCGAGTACTTGAGAAGCTATGGAATAACAGGTGGATGCACAATCAAGATCGACTGGATTCATAATGGGTTTAGTAATGATGATGATTACTGCTTAGTTATCACCAATCATCTGAGTCGATAGTTCTTCTCAAACCACACTAACTCTTATGAGAAGTGTTTAGAAACTTTAGATGATCTGATCCTTCAAAGATGCACCCTAATTTGAAGAGAAATCCATTCAACAATCGACAAGCTTAAAGAAATCAACCTCGGATAAGAAGATCCACGCACATACATCGTTCTAAAATGAAGAAGAAACCAATGACTTAGTTAGCTATTGATTGAGTTTAAGGACTACATGGAGCTATGAAGAGATGCGATTATCTCTTGATGTAGTAGTCCACAAACTAGTAATAGACCCTAATGCTAACCCTATCAAGCAAGCTCCTAGACACATGCGATTAGAAATCAAAAAATAGTGTCATTTCAAGTCAAGAAATTGATGCTAGTTTCATCAAAAGAAAAATACCCTACCGTTAGCTGTCATGCCATTAAGAAGAAGAATGGCCAAATTCATATGCATCAATTTCGTGGGACTTAAATAAGGCATGTCCTAAGGATGAATTTCTCTTCCTATACTAATTAATGGTGGACATTGCCTCATCTCATGAGTATTCCTTCATGGATGGGTCATGCTACAACCAAATCAAGATGGCCCCGAGGATGAAAGAAACACTACTTTTGAACCTCAATGAATCTATTATTATAAGGTCATGCCTTTCGCCTTAAAATGCTACATACCAATGGCCATGACTCATCTTCAATGAACTCATTCATCATCAAGTTGAATGCTATGTTGATGATCTAGTAGTCAAAAGCAAAGAAAAGGAAGACCATCTCTTTGACTTGAGAGTAGAATGGTTAAGATAATATAACCTCAAAATGAACCCCTAAAGTGTGCATTCGATTTAGGAAGTTCCTTGGGTTTGTTGACATCGGGAATAGAAATAGATCAAAAGATCAAAGCTATCTTAGAAATGCCACCCCTAAAAGTTTAACTCAACTCATCATTCCAAGGATTGGCATATCTAAGATGCTTTATCTCCAATCTATAGAGAGATGCAATTTTAGCACTTGTCAAAAGGATGCCAAGTTCAAGTGGGATGACAAGTGAAAGATGCCTTTGAAGATGCAATATTTGGTGAAGCCAGTTCTAGCACCTATCCCAGCCACTGATCCTCTACACTATATTTGACCCTTGATGCTTTGTTGGCCCAAGCCAATGATGAAGGGAAGGAGAATGCTCTATACTACCTCAACCATCATCTGATCCCTGCTAAAGTGAACTACCCACCTATTGAGAAACATTGCCTAGCTTTAATCTTTGCATCCCAAAAGCTACGACAATATATGCTTTCTCATAAGGTGAACTTGATTTCAAGAATCAATCCACTATAGTATCTCATATTATCCGAATGGTTGGCACGTTGGTCCATGATTCTCTATAGTTGATATCATATTCATACCCCTCCATGTGAAAGGACAAGCACTAGATTTCTTACAAGACACCCACTTCTGATTCTCCTCGCTTAGTGATGATCTCCCTAATGAACAAATCATGAACTTAGGGGAGGTTGACAATCACCATTGGGAGATGTATTTTGTGGTGTGGCTTCCTTTCATAAAGGAGAAGAACCATGATCTACTCTTCCAGAAAGGTGGGTAGAATAGTTCTCTAACTCCAAACCACAATGTGATGAGATTCTCATACTATCTCCAATCCATGCACCAACAATGAAGCAGTATGAGGCTTTGATTGTCTCTGAGTTAGCCATTACAATGTGTGTCAAAAGCATCAACATCTATGGGATTCTCTCATCAACCGATTGTTGGGTCCTATAAGGTTCTAAAACCTAAGCTTCATTACCATGAGTACACCATGAAGTTATTGGCCCAAATCGAGGTCACCATCTACAAGGTCCCTCGAGGAGAGAGTAGTAGATGCTTTGGCCAAACTTGCCAAAGAATTGGCATGTCCGAAGATGAGTCCATTCCAATAAGGGTCCAAAATAGACAAGTCCTATCCCTTATTGATGTTGAACTCAAGAGACTTTCTTGAAGGGGAGGTTGTCAGAAAGGAGGAGCTGGATTGGAGGCAACCATTCATGGATTACTTACTAGGAAAACTACCTCAAGAGAAAGTCAAGCCCATCGAAATAGAGCTCTCCGCTCTCATGGATGGCACCTATACCTGATCTTTCGATCAAATGTGGTTATGCTGTTTGGACAAACACGAAGCCCATAAGATTGTGATTACAAGGTTCATGCATATCACATCAATCTAAGATGAAAGCAAAGATCAAGAGACTAGGATACTATTGCTCTTATGATTGCATGGATGTAGCTAGGAGATGCCATGGTCGTACATGTGGTCCTACATCAACCACAACATTCTACATCCTACATTGGCCTCATGGCCATTTGAGTGTTGGGGTACCGACAGGGTCCATCGATCCTCCTTCTTCCAAGGGTCACATTCATCTTAGTTACCACCGACTACTTTTCCAAGGGCGAGGCAATCCCACTGAGAGGTCACATCAAAGATGTGCTCTAGTTTTTAAGAACCATATCATATATAGGTTCGGGTGCCTCGATGAATTATATCGATAATGGTACTGCATTCAAGAAAACTGAGATCAACAACTTCACTAAAAGACACAATATAGATTGGAGATACTCCACCATCTACTACCCCAGGGAAATGGCCTAGCAGAAGCATTCAACAAAACTCTCATCCAGATACTAAAGAAGACACTTGATGATAAACAAAGTGGCATGAGCTTAGTTGAAGCCTTGGGCATACCGCACACACATGAACTCCAACTCAATCTACCCCATTCTCCTTAGTGTATGGGTCCAAGCCATTCTACCATTAAGTTCAACTCCCATCACTAAGGATAGAATGGTAGTAAAATCACTATAGAGAATGCCAAGTTTAGAAGAGCTCAAGGTTTGGAGGAGAGACGCATGCCAACCTCGAATATACAAAGCCAAAATGATTCAAGCTCACAACAAGGGTCGCCCTAGCTTTTCAAGTAGGAGAACTTCTTTAGTTCTAAGGAGACCAATTATTGCCATCAAAAGATGGGAGGCAAGTTTGAACCCACTTGGGAAGGCCCTTTTATCATAGAGAAGGCCTACCAAGGAGGATCTTATCAGCTTATTGATTGTAAAGGGGAACACCCGATGCTTCCAATTAATGGGCTCTATTTGAAGAAATATTACCCATAAAATCATGTTTGAAAAATAATTATCATCAAAAATTTCATTCCAATTCATCAAAATATTCTCTTCTTTTGAAGCATTATTTCAATCGCCATGACATGTTTATCAAACCCAAGAGCATCATCATCCTTCGTGTTTAATGCTACTAGAATAGGTGTGAGAGAACCCAGGCATCCTCCCTCTCATCACAAATCAAACACCATTCAAACATTTCAAAGCTACTAGAATAGGTGTGAGAGAACCCAAGAGGCATCCTATTTTGACTAGCACAACAAAGTTAGGTGTAAGAGAACCCAAGTGGCATCCTGGTGGAATCTCAACTACCATTCATGGCACCATTTCATCAAATGGCATGTTAGTAGTGTGTAAGAGGCATCTTATTCCCTCAAGCACAAACATAACAACAAACACATATCTTTTGTCTCGAGCTATTTTGATGTGGGAGCAAGCCCCATTACACCACTCATTAGTCGCTCTAGGTCGACATGCTACCTAAGTGTCACCCGTGGTCATTTGTCTGGATGTGAGTCCCACTTTCTTCCCGACTTGACCATTATAAACCATGAGCACCTTGTTAGTTTGGTATCACCACGCAGTAAGCTACCTCATGTTGACTTTTAAGAAGATGTCACATGCTTTCTTCTTGAACTAGCCATCATGCACTACTAGTTGAGTATATTTGAGGTTTAGGATAAGTCCCAGGCTCTTTCCTCTTAACTCATATAAGTCCCTAGGCATTCACTCAAGGCCCTAGTCTGATGCACCTATCGAGCAAGATAAACTATCCCAATCGTTCATTAAAAGGATGTGAGTCCTCGATGCTTTCTAGCCGATTGTTGCAAACCATGCACCTTAAGTTGGTTGATGTTCGCTATGCTGACTAACTCACCATGGATACACACTCTTGCAGATGTGAGTCCCTAGCTTTCTCCTTGAGTTGGCCAATAAAACTATAGATATTATCTTCTGTGGTTTTGGATAAAGCCCTTAGTGGCTTCTCCCATGTGGGCACTCTACTTGGATTACATCCTTGACCCCATTTATTACCCACTGGTTACTCTTGGATTGATCCCCCCCTTTCAAGTAGCCACCCCCTGGTTGGAGAATTTATTTGTGATGATTCTCTTGGTTCAAGAAATCCAGATAGGTCTGGATAGCTCATTCTCAATGATCCTCACAAACCAAGGGTCCATATAAATAAATAAATAAATAAATAAATAAATTATTCAGGATTAGAATTCAAGCCCCCAAAGGGTCCTTTCCCAAGAAGCATCCTATCAGGTCGCATAACTCCTATAAGAATTGTGACTACTTGAGTAGATAAGTCCCCGTCGACTCTCTAGTCGCTCTTGGGGGTTCAATTTATTTCCACAAACAGTTACCCGGATCATTCGCTTTTAAGATGAAAGTCTACTACATTCTTTCTAGCATGACTCCAAATCGACGGTAGTCCTAGGTTGACATACCTTGCTAATCACCCAGTGGTCTTTTATTCAAGAAAGATGTGAGTCCCCAGCTTTCCCCAAACCATTACAAATTGAAAGGCACCCTTTGGTTGGATAGTTCTCCTCTTGGAAAACTACTCCCTTTGGATTGGTAAATCTTGTTAAAGGCCAACATGCCCCTACTTAGTGAAGTCCATCAAAAACTGATGGGATCCATCAAATATAATTAAAAATGAAATTAACTTCGACTATCTTTGAGTTATTTTAAGTCCCACAATGGCATTCACTCAGTAGTCAGTCAGGTCAGGTTAACATGTTTCCTTGCTAATGTGTCACCCCAGCATTCTTTTATAGTGGAAGATGTGAAGTCTACACTTTCTTCCTAATTACCATGCAAACCAAAAGGCACCCTTTGGTTGGATAGCCCTACTATGTGGTAGACTACCCTTTGATTGGTAAACTGAACAAGGCCGACATGGCCCCTAGATCCATCACAAACAGGGTCCATCTCAAAAATTCAAAATTTAAATCAAATAAATCAACCTCCTCCCTAGGAGTCAAACTAAATAACAAAAACAAATAATCAACCTCCTGGAGTCAATCAAACAAATCAAATCAATCTGCTTCTCCTCAGTGAAATACAAATCTTTCTATTTCCCCTAGTGGAATCAATTCAATCCAACTTCTCCCTCTAGTGAGAGTTCACATTTTCATCCCAGATCTCAATTCTAATCCCTCTGGATTTCACAACCTCTTATCCCCAAGGATGACTTGAACTCCCCTAGTGGAGAGTTCACATTTTCATCCTCGGTGGAGCACCAAATCATAAATCAACAAATCAAATTGATTTTCCCCCGACACATAAATTAAATCAAACTCATCCCAGTGGATGACTTGAACCTTTTCCCTAGGAAGGTTCACATACTCAATCCGTGGATTCCTCCTTCTCTCTCTTATGTCTTGACATGAGTGGTGTCACATTGCACTAAGCTCTTGATTCCTTCTACCTTGTTTGGGAGTAGATCATTTCTATTAGCGTGAAATATCATTGATCATCTATCAACAAATACGTATGCCTTGTAATCACACCACACCTATTGGGCCTCTTGTTGACCTCACTGAGTGAGCTTTCAACTTCTCCATCTTATACATAGGACTCCTCTAGCATTAAGAGTTCCTTAGTCTTAAGATACTTCTAGTGATTAGTGAACACTTAACCTAACCCTAGAGACTTAGAAGAGTTAGCCATAATAGGTTATGCCTAGGGTATTAGGAACTTGCCTACCCATAGCTTGAACCAAAAATCCTTACTTCCTTCTTCAAACAACTTCAAACTCAATCAAAATCAAATCTCAAATCAATTCCAACTTAAATGATTTTTCTCAAATCATAAATCAATTCAAAATCAAATCAAATTCTCAAATTCAAATCAATCTCAAATCAAATCTTAACTTTTGATTTCATCAACTTCAAATCAAATCAATTACTAAATTCAAAATTTTCATAAATTTATATTTTCATTTAATTCATAAATATAAATGAAATATAAATTCCAAATCAAAACTAAATTCAAAACTCAATTCCAAATCAAATCTTTCCTAAGCCCTTTTGATTTCATCTATGGACTTAGCTCAAATCAAATCCAAATCACAAATTCAAAAGATTTTCATAACCATTTATATTCTCATTTATATTCACAAATATAAATGAAATATAAATTCAAATAACCAAACCAAATTCAAAACTCAAATCCAAATTCAACCTATGCCTTTCAAGTCAAATTCTTGAACTTATTAAATCAAACTCAAATCAATCCAAACCTTGATTTTCTTCAAACAATCAATCCTTCAATCATGCCAAATATAAACATAAACTTCAATCATCAAACCAATATCAAACTAACCCAAGTCAAACCCATGTTCACCCTTTTGAACTTGAAATTGTCAAATGAATCAAAACTCATTTGACTCCAAATCACTTGCAATTGGATTTATATTTCAATCATAAGTCCATATGTGAGTTCAACCAAACTTGAATCAAGCCTTGATCAAGCCAATTGACCCACTTAGGCTCACTTGACCCAAAGTGACCTAAAGCACCTTTTTTGAGCCAAATTCTAATCCAACCCAAATTGGATTGAACTAAGCCCATCTAAGCCTCACATTGTGAACAATCATCATAGATGATCAATCACTCAAATTGGTCAAACCAAGTCAAACCTAGCCTTGACCAAGTCAACACTTAACCCAAATGAAACCCAAACTAGCCAAAATCCACCATAGGCCAAATTGATTGAAACCATTGATCTAAACCAATCCATCATCAATGATTGAACATGATCAAGCCATCAATTAAGCCAAACCTACAATTGGCCACTTGACAAGTTGACCCAACTTGACCTAAAAGTCAAAATGGGTCAAATCTTGATCTAAGCCAAATTGATTGTAAACCAATGGGTCAAATTCATTCTAAATCACTTGTTGATCTTGATCAAAGCTTCAATTGGCCAACTAGACCCAACCTAGCCCAATTGACCATGAACCCAACTTGACCTAAAAGGTCAAATCAACTTGAAATCAAACCAAACCAAAATTGATTGAAATGAAGATACATTTCAAATGATCAACCAAGCCTAAACCAACCCATGACCTAACCCACAATAAAGAGGGTCAAATTGGTCAACTTGACCCATTTGACCTAAGTGAACTCAAATGAACCAAAACCAAATATAAATCAAATTGAACCAAACCAATGATACCAAAATATTTCAAATGATCATATGAACTTTCCTAACCCATTTGACCAATTTGACCAATTGGTCAACTTGACCCAAGTTGACCCATTTTGACCTAAATGGGTCAAGTTGAGCCAAATCATATCAAATCAACTCCAAATTCATTGAAAATTGAACCCATTTCAAATCATTTCAAATCTTCCAAATCAAAATAAAGACAAATGACCATTTTACCCTAGGTCATAACTATGGCCAAATTGAATTTGGCAAATTCTTCATGACTTAATGGCATCCTCTAAGGGTCCACATTTACACCAAAAGATGTGGTGCATGATGTCATTTCAAGGCCAAACCTAACCTAAGACAAAACTGACCTACCTAAGGAATACCCTTTTCAATACACCTCTCAATGTACTCATTTAACACAAGCACACATGTAACTGAACGCCCTCCGCCAAAATCCCACATGGAGCTCCTAACAACCTAAACAAACTTCAATGAGCAATTGATGAAAAAATGGAAGCAAGCTCTCATGATCCAAGTAGGGGAGATATACTCCCATTCCCACTCAAACCAACCTCTTGCATGATTGAGCTAGGATCAAATCAAGCTTCTCCAAGTTCCCAAGCATTTCTAAGCTCCATTCCCTCTCTGATTTCTCAAGCCAAAAAATGGGAGGTAGAGATTCCAACTTGTTCAATTCTTAACCAAACCTCAATTCACTTGCAAGCACCATCAAGAAGGCAAGTCAAGCTCACCCAAAGCATTTTCCAAGCATCCAAGCCATGAAGGAGACCTAGACCAAAGCGCAAGCCATTGAGAGGAGCTTGGTCAATTGAGATCCACTTCAAATTGAACCTTCAAACTTTCAAAAGCTTCATCCCACTACAAAGCTACCTCCACCATTGGAAGCACGGGTGATAGCCTCCTGTGGTATGACTCAAAAAGCTTAAGTTCAAAAATTTTTTGGTCCTTTGTGAAGGGAATTGTAATCCCATTAAACTCAACCATTGGATGTTCTTCCCCATGCTTCTTGATGGTGTGGGTTGAATCTCACCCAATCTGAGCTCAGCTCGATCAAGCCATGGAGGATGGACGCCTCGCCTCCCAGGCAAAGGTGAGATGAATCATGGCCATCCATCCGCTGTTTTGGATGGATGATAACATAAATCGATTTAATCTTAAACCATAGGTTTAATCTGACCGCCCAATCGACGCCCAAGGGAAAGCAGCAACCGCCACCACGCGTGCTCTATGTGACAACTTAAATAACCAATCCCATACCACATGGAAAGTGTGCCACATCGTCATGGCCGACGGATTAGTTATAATTAGGTTATTTAATTACTTATTAATCACAAAAACTTCATAAATTCATAACTAAATATAGAAAATCAAAAAATACAAATGCTCATTTTAAAGATAATTCAAAGGGGAATAATAAAATTATTTCTAATTGATTTTAAATAATGGATTTTTCTTAATTAGGTTTAATTAAAAATTAATAACCTTAATTACTCTAATTACTTCATTAATTAATTCCAAATTTTCTATGTTTTAGTGGGATGACTTCTCCCCTAATTTTCTTGGAATTTATTAATGAGTTAATTAGAAAATTATTAATGAACCTAATCACCCTTAATGTAATTAAGAGTAATTAAGCATGTGAATAGTGGTTTAATCTTAATTGAGATAATTAAACATTGTTTAAGTGAGGAAGAGGTTTATAAAATGGATTTTGGGATATTTTCCTAAGTTATTCTAAACCCCTTTCTTCCTTAATCCAAACATAATTAAGGATTAATCACTAATGATCTACTTAATTAGTTTAATCAAACTTTCAAAATCAAAAATTAATCAATCTTTGGGTAGATCCTTAGGTGTTCAAAAGCCTAAGGTAAGTTTAAAGGAAATTATATCCAACTCACATGTGTGATTATGAAAGTACTTAATTAAACCCTTTAGCTTAATTAATAATTGAGCTAATTGCATTAGCCCCTTTCTTTCTTAGGTGCATTGCTGATTTAAATTCCATGTGGTTGCATATCATATGTTGGCTCATTTGATTAATTATGTTAAAATGGTATGGTGGGTAATAATGGATTTAATTCACACCTTAACCTAAACAAAACATAAAATCAATCTAATTTCTAAAATTAAACTAAATCAATTCACACATGGGGAAATGGGTTAACCAATAAACTCTTTTCACATTTCCTAAATCAAATTCAAAAAAAAAAAAATCTCTTTAAAGAATTTTGATTCACTTTAATAATCTTATCTTATAGGATTGTCTTAGAATTAATTAGGTGAATGAAGTTATATGCTTACATCACTTTATTTCTTTCCAAGCATGCTAAATATTATTGCCATATGAAATCATGCATTCATATCTTTTGAAAAATCAAATTAAATAAGATGTTTCTTTATGTCAAATTGCATGTTTTGGCTAAAGTAAGAATATATCTATTATCACTATTAAATGAAATACTATTTTCTAAACTTATAAATCAAACATTACAAATGAAGGTATGCTACTATTTTCTTCTCTCCTTTTTAACATGGATTTGGATAGGATTTGCAAAGTGTATAGTTCATTTGAAAAGAACACAACACTTGCTTAAATATATTCCTATGCATTTCTATGTTATGACTTAAGAAGGATCTTCACATTTACACATGTAAATTACATAACCAAATCAAATACAAAAATCTTTTGCATGATTCATCATTCATTTATTTCTTTTGGTACATGCACATGTATTTAAGAAAAGTGGTATATTAGTGACATCCCTGGTTGTGAGACTTTAAGTAGCCCCAAGTAGGTCTTGTACCTTACACCCCGGTGTAGAAAATTGATACTCACTTATGTCTTTTATACATGTAAATGTGCATTTGATTCATGGATAAAAGAGTCCCTCTTTTCTACTTAACAAAATCATGCATCATGAATCCAAATTTTCTTAAGCAACATCTCTTAGCATTCTTCATCAAAGTGTGCTAAAGTTTGCATTACATGTATAGGTATGCTTAGGATCATTCATATGCAATATATACATGTTGGAAAGAAATAAATGGTTATGTGTGTTATGTGATAGTAATTCACCTTAATTAATCTTTTCTTATTGAATAGTTTATTTAGAGTAAATCTAAACTTAGGTTTAATTAAACACATAATAAAATATTCACTAAAGAAAATCATAATGAATCTACCTTAGAAATTACTTAAGGTAGGGATGAAAGAGAAGTTCTCTCTTTTTCTTCTCTTTAAAACACTTAGTAATTAAGTGTAGGTTCATTCAAACCAAATCAAATCATCAAATAAAATTGACAAATCAACTAAATCACTTAAATGAAACCACCCTCTAAGTTGAATCTCACACTTAGAAAATTCTAACCTTAAAGCCTAGCTAAGATATTCCACACAAGCCTTAAATGGCACACATTACAGCTAAGTCACCATTTCTAGCTCTATGTTAATGCATGGTTTGATGCGATTTTATTTTGTGATGTAATATTTAGGATGTTTGGGTGTGTATGTAATGACTGATGGTATGATCATCATGTCTTATAAGATTGTGCTATAATAAAAATATAAATGCTTTTGTTGCAGTTGCTTATACCCCTAAGCATAATCCAAATTAGGGTGGACTTGGTTACCCATGTGTGGGGTGCTAAGTCCAAATTATTCATATACATGCTTGATGTGTGGTATTGCTAATCTCTATTTTGTGGTTTAGTTAGATTTACTTTTCCATTTTCATGTAATTTTATAATTAAGATTTGGAATGAATGTTATGGAGATTAGATGAACATTGGTCATAAGACTATGTCTTATGCACCATGTGAAGCCTGGAGAAACACACATCTCAACCAATCAAAAAGAAAAGAAAGAATGAAAGAAAAGAAAGAAAGAAAGAAATGAAGAATGAAGAATGAAGACTCACATAACATGAATTCATTTTAATTATAAATATTTATTTATAATCTGTTGTATAAGGTAGAGCTCGGCTACCCATTTTTTGGTGCTGGAGCCCAACCACGCCTTTTATTCTTTTGTGCTAGCTTTAAAAAATTATTTTGATTTTTGTTTAGCTTGTGCATTAAGATGACATTTTTCCTAGTTTCTTCATTTGATGAATGGCCTGAATGAATTAGCTCTTAGGAAAAATAAATTCTCTATTCAATTAATCAACTCAAAATTAAAATCAAACAAACTCATAACCTCACCTAAAGCCTAGGACATAAATCAAGATAATAAAAGATTTAGCAACCCCTTAGCTGGATGTTGTATGTTTCACATCATGCATAAAATCATCTTGCTTCACTCTTGCTTATGGAGGGCTTCCACCTTGCAAAAGATGGCTTGACCTTTGAGAGCCATGGTGAAAACACACCTTCTTCTTGTTGATTTTTGCCTATAACCAATTTCTCATGCATTAGGCATATGAATCCCATAGCCTATGTCAAATAAATTGTCCAAAAATTAAAAATAAAACTTAACAAAATTTGCATTAGATTAAGTCATTACACATGCCCTTCGTGATCTAGTCTCTTAGGGAGTACGTTTAAGGACTTAGTCTCCTTTCTAAATAAACAACAGCCTAGATATCTTGCAAAACCATAAGACTTGCCTACATGTATTTAAAATCATAGGAGGAGTTAGTTGGCCAACCCCCTGGTTGTAAGTCCAATAATCGGGTGGTTTATCCTCTCTTGTGGAGGTAAACCATATACCCATTTTTGCCTTAGATTTAGGTTGTGCCTTGGCCCTGCCAAAGCTCCCTAGATTTAGGATTCAGATTGTTGTTTCTACAAGCATAAATCCTCACCTCTTATGCATTTATACAATCTTGTGTTGTGGAATTATAGCCCCAAGATTCTAATAAAAAATTCAACTCAAACAAATAATTCACCTCAATTTCAAAATATAAAGCCCAACCATATAGATAGTTTGGGATGTTCACTAGGTTTCCTAATAACATTCCCTACTCATCTCCTCTAATAATAACTTTTTGATCAATCCCATTTGATCTTCCAAAAAATAACCAATTAATTGATAGTCCTATCTTTGAAATCTTTGGAGACAATCATTTACCTTAATCGAGAGTATTCCTAAGGAATCTCATTCCTTAAGATGTAATTAACTATGGGGCTTGCCTCCATAGAGAACTTAACAACCCAGTTTAAAATAAACCCTACTTTTACTTTTCCATGTAAAGTAGGGAAGAATCTCTACATTCAAAGACCCATCATCTTAAGTCTTTATTAGGTGATTAGTCCATTATAGGATGGTGACTTCTATCTCGAGATAGTACATTCCTCAATGTCACCATCACCCTAATAAGAATATCTGGATCTACATGGTGTCCAACAAAGCATATTTTATTTTCATTTACCTCATAAATGAAAATAAAAACCTCCTTTTATTCTTTTATGAAATCTATTCATGTTTATTAATGTTATGTTTAGATTGTGCAATAAAACTATATCTTTTCATAGTTTCTTAATGATTGATGTTTGAATCTATGAGGATGTGAT
The DNA here is from genome assembly GCA_021442155.1 of Cymbidium sinense. Taxonomy (NCBI): domain Eukaryota; kingdom Viridiplantae; phylum Streptophyta; class Magnoliopsida; order Asparagales; family Orchidaceae; genus Cymbidium; species Cymbidium sinense. The sequence continues at coordinate 36,187,588 of CM038217.1, forward strand.
AGGATCTTAGGACAAAATTAATTTTCTTCCCAACAAACAACTCATAAGTAAATTTTAAAATAACTCATAACCACAATTTAATGCCTAGGTTATAATCTAGATAGCTAAAATATTTAGCTACCCCATAGTCAATATGTCTAATATCATACATATCATATTATTTTGCTAATAGGAGGGTCTCCACACATATATGGGAATGCTTGACCTATGAGGGCATCCCTTGTAGTGGAGAACACCTCCCACATTCAATAATCCAATTTCATCATGCATTTAGGCATAAATATCCCAAAGCCTTTGTCTAAGTGAATGTGTCAAAATTACATAAAATTCTAAAATTTTAAAATTTTAGACTGTCATATGCTCAAAAATGATCTAGTCTTTTGAGTGAGTTTAGGATCTTTCTACTTAAAATAACAAGCCTATCCATCTTGCAAATTCAAAGACTAGAACGCTTGGTTTTAATGTGTAAGAGGTTTTAGCATTGTGTGATTATGAGTCCAAAAGTCACGACATTTTATCCTCTATGGAGGTATACCTTTATGCCTATTTCCATATTTAAAAAATTTCTTGTGTTAAAGCTCCTTAAATTTAATCAGGTTGCTTATTTTTTTCTACAAGCATAAATCCTCATCTCTTGGCATTTTCATAATCTTGTGTTGATGGATTTTAAGCCATAAGAATCTAATTAAATTTCAACTTAAACAAAATAAATCTCTTCACTTTCAAACTTATAAAGCCTCACCATAGGATATTGGAGTGCTCTTTCAATATCATATGTACTTCTTTTATTTTTCTTTGGCTTTTAAAATAAATCTTCCAATTGAACATTCTCATTTGATTTTCCAAAATAGCCAATCCTTTGATAGTCTTACCCTTGAAATCTTTGAAGATAATGATTGACTACTTTAATCAAGAGTGTTCTTAAAAAATGTCATTTCCTAGGATGTAATTAACTATGAGGCTTGCCTCAAAAACTTAAGAACTCACCATAAAATAAACTTTAGTTTTCATATAAAGTAGGGATCTATGGTATATTCAAGACCCATCATTCCTTGGAGTCCTTATTAGGTTATTAGGTCCATTTGGTGATGCTTCTTTTTGAGATAGTACACATCTTTGCCTTAATCAATACCTAAGATCTATATCTACATGACCTCTTTTAAGACACCACATACTTGAAATTTATTATATATTTTAAATTTTAGTGTGTCAAATATATTCAAATACATTTCCTATATTACCATACAAATGATTCAATAAAAATCAAAAAAATTAAAAGAACACAAATATTCTATTTCACAATAACATAGCTAAGACTCTAATTTTAAGAACTTAAAACCAAGTTGAATGTTACGTAGCAATCTTATTGTGAAGAGTAAAAATAAAGACCATTTAAATGATTTAAGAGTTGTCTTTGAACGGTTGCAATGCTATAACTTAAAGATAAATCTTCTAAAATATGCTTTTAAAACTTCAAAGAAGTTTTCAAGGTTTATAGTACAACATTATGGATTGAAATTGTTCTAATAAAGATTAAGGCAATATTCGAGATGCCATCCCCAAAGAACCTAACCTAACCTAGATTATTCCAAGGGAGCTTAGTAGATCTAAGACACTTTATATCAAATATCTTCAATAAATGTTAACCTTTCACTACACTTACAAAGAAAGACAATAAATTTTGATGGGATGATTAATGTGAGAAGGTTTTCAAAATCATCAAATAATATCTCTTGATACTTCTATTATTAGCTATTTCAATCCCAGGTAAATCACTTATCCTTTACATAATGGCATTAGGTGACTCCCTTGGTGCATTAATGGCATAAGTTAATAAAGAAGGAAATAAAATGCACTATATTACTTGAATCGTCACCTTATACCCACAAAACTAAAGTATCCTCCCATTTCGAAGCATTACTTAGCCTGATATACATGATGTATAAGTTATGGCCCTATATTTTGTTTCACAAGAAACATAATTTTGAGAGTGAACCCACTATAACACCTTATGACATGTCTAATGCTATCTGAATGATTGACACGATGGTCCATGATCTTGTTGTAGTTTAACGTAGCTTTCATCTCCTTTTATTCCTTGAAAGGACAACCATTAATTGATTTTTAGTAGTTTATCCTCTCCCTACTAATTTGCTCTAAATGATGGCTTCCCAATGAGGTCATGAGTTTAGAGAATGTGAGTAGCCATCTCTGAGTTATATTTTGAAGGTGTAACTTTCTCCCAAAGCCTAAAGAGAACATGAACCACAATCTATCCTCGATCAAAGTTGGGATTGGGTTGGTTTTTTAACTTCTAACCAAGAGATGATATGATTCTTGTATCACCTATTAGCATCATGCATGTTCATAAAGCCAAATATAAAACTCTATTAGTTTAGAGGTGGCTATCTCTTTAGGGAATAAAGATCTTCAATGATGCACAGTTAGTTGTAAATGAAATTGCTAAAATCTATAAATTTCTCAAGCCTAAACTTCATCAATACCATAAGTATATGATGTAGTTATTAAAATAACTTCTCGATATTACTCTATAATAAATTCCTATTGACCTCACTTTTGGAGTGAGGATTCAATCTCCTCTTTTAGATTTATGAGTCTTCTAGATATTAAGACTTTCTTAGTCATAAGACACTTCCAGCAATTAGGTAAAAACTTAACCTAAGCTTAGAGATTTAGAAGGGTTAATCATAGGGTTAGGCTATGCCTTAGGACTTAAGTAGACAAACCTACCCTATTGCCTAAACCAAACCTATGCCTACCCCTTTAGGCTGAACCAAACCCTGAATCCAATTCATCCAAATCCATATCCATATCCAAATCAAATGATTAAAACCTATGACCAATATCAAATCAAACAAGCTTAAGCCATATGATTCAATCCTTTGGCTGAACCAAAATTCAATTCATACCAAATTCAAATTCAAATCAACTAATTCCAACCCAAATATCAAATCAAATCAACCCTTCTTATGTCCTATGATTTTATCCTATGGACTTAGCCATAATCAAATCCAAATTCATCCAAATTTAATTGATTTTTTCAAAGGTCAATTCAACCCCTCAATCAATTTACCAAAACCTACAATCAAACTCAACTTCATATGTTCTATAATCAAAAGTCAAATCAAATTTAACCCAAGCTTAAGCCATATGATTCAAACCTATGGACTTAGCCAAAAACCCCATTCAAATCAAATCAAATTTAATTGATTTTTCATGAATCAATCATTCC